>JAHTLZ010000237.1:57096170-57131807 GCA_023846285.1 Phrynocephalus versicolor
CGCCCCCCTGCCGCCCCTTCCCCCCACCCCTCGCCTAGGGCGCAAAAAAACCCTAGTGCCGGCCCTGACCCCAGTATAATTATGTCATGTTATGGTAGAATGGTGAATATTACAATGCTACACCCCTGTAAAGTTGCTGGGCATTCAGCCTAAGCAAGGACAAATCAAGGTGATTGTGTGCAGTCTGTCACATGACTTCCATTTTGATGAATCGCACAACACACTGGCAGAAATGTGTCATGGTACAGTGGAAGCATTGTGAACACAATGTCAAATTGTGCCTCAACTGGAATTCAGCCACTTTGTCCCAGTGATCACAGTATTTTTGAGCATATATAGCATGATACAAAACTGCAGTTATTTCATTTGTCTGCTGCCTCAATGTCTTTAAACATCTACTGTTCTGATGCTCTCCCACCTGCAGGTACAGAGCAAAGAGCAGCATTGATTGACTGCAACCCTGATCTCTGGCAATGAAGTCTGCTGCCACAATACACTGCTTGCTTCCAATACTATTTAATATCTACCTGAAGCCATTGGAAGCAACTGCTATTGAGGTTTAAGCTCAATAATGGTTAATTAGTTTAAATAGTGGGTCAAGAAAATAAGTAGTTTATCTTCCTGGAAGCAATTGTTCTCTGTTGAAGGAATGGTGCTTTGGGAGTGCTTCTGGATTCATAATTGATATTCAAAACCATGTAACATCAATGACATAGAGGACCTTTTACAAGTTTCAGTCGATATGTCACTAGCATGCATTTTTGACAGTAAGAAATTAGCAGATCATGCATTAGTTAACCATGAGAGCAAGCTGTTGTAAAGTTTTATAAAGAGTTTGTTTTTAATACAAGTTTGAAAGCTCTAACTAGTTCAGAACACTGTTGAGCACAGTGTTGGCCCTATATATATTGCTCCCAGTTTAATTCCAGTTTACCAGTTCCAGGATATTTCAGGCAAACACTTAAGATGATAAGTAGGCTACCTAACAGATTTTCCTTCCCTATGTAAGCCTGACAAACTACTGCAATCTCCAGGCGAGTGGCTGTTGGCTGTGCCTATCCTAACGGCTAAAATCGTGTCGCTTAGCCTTGTAAGTTACAACTAGAATAAGCCTATTGAATCGGTAGGAATTGGGTTAGTCAACTCCTCCATTCAGTCAATGAACTGTGATTTACTGTGACAAACAACAGAATTCCACCTACTGAATCAACATTTTGTCAACAACAAACTGAATGCCTTCTAAGGACATACTCTCCCTCAAAAGAAATTCTCTATCAACATAGTTCTACATTCTGTACTCATTTCTAAATTCTAAATGGTAATGTTTCATATGATATTAATTTTTTAAAAAAATCTCTTACATGAATAAAACATAAAATATTAAAATGGTTCTAATAAATACCTGTACCCAGTTTGCTACAGCAATAGCTATTGTTGTTCTATCACTTAACATGCTTCTGTATGACAAAGGTGGTCTGCTCTATTGTTTCCATATTCTTTAAGCTTTTCTTTCTGCTGTTTCATTGGTAACCTCTTTTCACCTTTTCTTTCCTTAATTTCTTTCCCATCTCTCTATTTCTCACTGTTGTATTCCCCTATTACTTTCTGTTTGAGAGCTCTGACACACATTTGCCCTTTTCACCGTGGAGAAAGAGAAGAGAACTTTGAGATTCTGCCATGCCTGGCCCCCATCTCCTAGTAAAAGGAGAAGACATCATCCAAAGGTATTCTCTGGAATTTCATCCTTGATATTCATGTTTGAAGCTTTCCTGGCTCTTGAATGATAGATGCTATATGTTTATCTTCTAGCCTAGAATTATAAATCATTTTGTAATGAGCACCGACTGTTTTCCAGACATTTAAATTGATATCAGCATTGCATCAGGATTTCCTTTTAAATAAGCAAACTGCTCTTCAATATGTCAGAAACATCCATTTTTTTGCAGAACCAAGATCTATTTTTTTTTGACTGATACTCTTTGGTATAATGCAGGGACTATGTTATCCCTAATCAATTGAATATAATTACAATGTTCATGAATTTTAAACCATTTGCTAACAATCAACTAGGTTTCTTCACAAGCTCCCAACATCTCTTTCAAAATGAGCCAATGCGAATCCTGCTCTAGACGACAACAAACTGTTAAAATCATACTTAATGTATTGCTAAGGCAAGATTTTGGAGAGGGATGAGCTGCAATGTTTTTCAAGAATGGATTGGGGGGGGTGAAAACATTAAGTAGAAATAGGTAGAAAGGGATATCCCTAAACCAAATTCGTTTGTTTATCGCAAACTTAAGGGAAAACTAGGCATCAGCTTGATTACCATGTACTGTATACAGCACTAATTTTTCGCCAAGTGCCAATACGGCAATTTAACCTGAATATAGGTGCTGTGAAAGGGTGATGTTGGGTGCCCACAGAAAGGGCTTAGAGTGCTACTTTTGGCACCCATGCCATAGGTTCACCAACACTGGTCTAGGATCTTGAAGAAGGGGGTTAAACAATTACATGCCTCATTCATTTCAATTTGCTTACTCTAGATGGGAATAACTTTGGGTATTCATTGAACTCAGAAATTGTACTTATATTACTCTGTCTAGATGGAGAAAGATAACATAGAAATAAAGGAAAGGAATAGATATTCCATGCTGCATTTCTGTCTGTCATGTAGCTATAGAAGATATACTGGTAACCTTAAGAAACCATAGAATGTAAACATATATGTATGTTGATGAATAAACTGAATTTTAAAGGCCATATTGGTGGCATTGAGATCAATGCTAATGAATAGATCCCTGACAAGATGAAGCAACTCAACAGCTGAAATATTCTAGTTGCTTGTGAGCAGGTCAATAAAATGTAGTTGACTTCAGAGACCTCTCTGTGAATGCCATTTATTTTCTCATTCAATTTAGAGTTAAGACACAGAGGTCATAAGTAAATTGACATTGCTGTTATTGGTAATAGAAGAATATGTCATCCAACAGATCTTTAAAACATATTTGTTTCCATAAATTGTACCAAATGGAAGGGCTTGGTGCGAGATTGTTGAAGAATTGTCATTAGCAAAATGCATTATTTGGCCTTAATACACACACAAAAGAAAAGGATGCTTGCTGAATAGCCCATTGAGTTAAATATTGGGCTGTGGATCTAGAGGTTGGGAAATTGATTTACCAAATATGCCTCCCAGGAGAAGATCCAGCCTGTGTGTCCTTCACAGTCTCATGATGCCCCCAGAAGAAGGGTATGTTAAAGTACTTCTGAGTACTCTGTACATAGAAAACTCTGAAAAGGGTGGTCATAAGCCAAAAGCAAGTTGGTGGTACATGATGGTGGTTATAATCATGATGATTAAAAGAAGAGGAAGAGAAGGAAAGAAAATATCTTCTAAGTTATTCAATTATAAAGGAGCCTGATAATGAGTCCTACAGCCTAAACACAGTTGCTAGTCGTAACTAGAACAGACCTATTGAACTTCATGGCAAGACAACACTTAAATGTTTACTCAGCAACTTAATTTATGATATCCCCAGCTCTACCTTCAGTTGAATCATAAGCTGAATCATAATCTCACATAGCTTGGTAAAAACAGTTGATAAGGATATTTATCCCTTTGGGTGTAAGCCCAGAGCAAGGCAATGGATTGGCTGAATTCACTTTGGAGGGTTGGTCCAGTTCTAAACACCAGCTGGGCTCCCACATTTCATTTCAGACCCTGACCACTTCTGAATTGAAGTGGCCATGCCTATTGCTGACATTAAAAGCTGGAGTAAATTTAAAGAACAGTAAAACAATAGCATGATTAGAATTTACAAATAATTTAAATTCTACATAAAAGAAATATGCATTACGAAACTCAATTGATCACAGTGAAGTTTATATACATTGAATACGGGAATGTAGTAATTTCAGAGGGAACTTTTTTGCTTTATTGATAATGACAAAACTGTTGACTACAGTATATGGATCAAGATATTCAATGTGCCATCTAATTTAGTGCCCTGATGCATAACATACAAAATATAGAGAGACAGAATGGTTTTCACTCAGCATAGGTGTTGAAGAAGGATGAGTTTAACCTTCTCATCTATTCAGTATCTATGAATTGTTGGATTAGATTCCAGTGAAAGAGGAATGAAAACTGATGGAAGTACATTAACAATTCAAGATGCATAAATGACACCAAATTGCTGTTAGAAAGTAGCGGTTATGTAAAACAATACTGATAAAGCTGAAAGAAGATAGTGAAAAATCAGGATTACATTTTAACATTATGAAGATAAAAAGGGGCACATAAAAATTATATTACCTTAATACTGACAATGAAGAAATCAAAATAGCTAATTATTAAATAATTTCTATATGTTAGTCACTCGTTCATCACAGGAAGGTCTTTGTGACCCCATGTCCATGGAGTTTTCTTGGCAGGATACTGGAGTGGTTTGCCAGTTCCTACTCCAGGCACCTACAGCACCTGGAATTCCCTGGTGGTTCCACATCCAAGTACTAACCAGGGACGACCCTGCTTAGCTTCCAAAATCAGGCGAGATCGGATATGCTTAGGGCATCTAGGCAGCTCAATTCATGGTGAATATGTATTGAAAATTTTGATGATTCAGCCAAATTTGTAAGAAAATGTGATTCATTTTCAATTCATCCACATATAACAGCAGCAGCAAGAAAAAGTAAGGGACCAAACTGCCTTTTCTGTACTCCCATTTTATTTAGGAACTTAGCTATGAACTAATATGTACACCATTTGAAAACACTACCCACTCTCAAGCTTTGTTGGGATGAGTAGATTTAGGAACACTTTCCAGGCATATGTGGTAGAGTAACTGCTGTTAGTGACAAGGCTGCATACTTACATATCTCACTGTGGTCCTAAACATCAAATACAGTGGACCCTTGTATAACAAATGGTTTGTATAACATAAAATCTGTACAACATAAAAAATTCCAGAGATAGAAGAAATTTGCTTAACAGAATCGCCTATGGGGCGAATCTGTACAACATAAAAATGGTCACAATTAGGGATTACCCCATTTTCAATGCATTCCTATGCGAAAATTGTATAAAGGAAAATTTGCTTAACATAATTTCCTTTGGAATGAATTATTTCCTTTATACAAGGTACCACTGTATTGAAAAGGGAACAACTTGCTGTCTTTACTCTCCAAGTAATATTTAAACTATCTGAAGCATATTGCAAATAATGCAAATGGATTCATCAAAAGGCGAAAGGCCACTGTTACTGGCCACTTTTTCTAACACTGGTAGTCAGGAGCAGGAAATAAATAAATGCAAATGCAGTAATGTGTGGTGCATTAAAACAGTATCAAACTGGAAAAGAAAACCAGGTATCATTATTAGCTTTAAATCATTAGATACTACTAGTCATACCACTGAGGATAAGATGGCTGCAGACATTTCCAGCAAAATGATAAGAATGCAAAATAACATTAGCCAGTTGGGTTACCACAGAAGGCGAGGGTATTGCTGATTCCCATCCAAGATAACATAAATCCGTCATGGATTAGTTCGGATAACATGGAACAGAAATGAGAAGTCTAATCAAAGCAACACACAAAGACCAAATTAATAAATGCTGGAGAAGAGGGGGAGAAGCCTAGAAATGAGATTTACAAGAATAGAAAAGGAGATCAGTAGAGGAGAAACCCACTTGTTGGCCTTATGCAGTCTGGAGAAAGGTCAAGCTTTTATTTTGCAAACACCAGTGGAACAAAGCAAACCTTTAAGGGGCGCCTACCATCAGAGGCTGGCAAGAGACCGGATGCTAAATTGGTTTAGCTTTCTGAACCAGTGACAGAAACAGAGACAGATGAAGCACTCATCACATTACAGATGGGTCATGAGTTTCAATATTGGTATTGTGATGTAGTTCTGTTGCATGTGACATTCCACAGTCAAAACACTTGAAAAACAAATCACTATGCCTAAGGGGAATGAGCCAAATTGGCACACCAGAATAGATGCCCCTCTCCTCCAGGGAGGCATCAGAAGTATCACATTGGCATCAGAAAGAGCAGGCAAGTTCTGTTTAGAAACCACTCCAGCAAAAGCCTGTTCTGCAACTCAAATTTTCCCAGCTATACAAACTGATAAACCCTGCTGTAACAATAGAGCTAGTAAACCCAGACCTTGCATAAGTGACCATTAAAGAGAAAATCACAGATGTTATACATTTCTCTGGATGATGTGCTCAGCAGAATATTGTAAAATAGGCCCGCTACATATGCTGAGAAATCTTTGCCAGTAGTAAAAAAAAGGCAAGATGCAAATACATGAATGGTGTAATTATTTTAAAACAACAACAGAATGCATAAAGCCCTTTGCTTGAAAAAGCAATGATGATAGAAACCAAGTATGCCAACAGCATTTTATCAGGGCTTCTAGGAAATTGCTAGCATTTCTTCATTATGCAACATTTTTTTCAGTATTCAAGGAATACAGATTAGAATGTGGCAAATATCACTAGAAGTACAAAAATAGTAGTAGGCAACCTGGAGACAATTGTCCTTCTTGAAAAACGCTTTGATAAATGGAGCCCACGCACATATGCATGATTGCGCTGATCAGATGTTCATTATTGATGAAGACTAGGGTATCTGGTGGAGCGTATCTCTCAGAGATCAACTGGGACCAGACCCACAAGATTGGCGCAGGCGCGCTCACTGAGGGTGGCCACACCCAGAGAGGCACGGAAATCACGTATGCGTGACCACGCCTTCTCTGTGGTGGGCCCCACGCTGTGGAACCATCTTCCCAGTGAGCTGCGCCTAGCAGAGTCCCTCCCCACCTTCAAAAAGGCCCTGAAAACTCACCTTTTTAGGGAGGCATTTGGCGACCTGTCTACTTAGTTTTTTTCCCCTCGCCTGCGATATCTCCGCTTGGGTTATGCCCTCTATCCTTTCTTTTACTGCTATTGGTGGTCTGTCTTGTTTATTTGGTTTTATTGTAAGCCGCCCAGAGTTCCATCCTGGAAGATGGGCGGGATATAATTTTAACAAATAAATAAATAAATAAGTTTGTTAAAAATTCAACTGGCCAAACTAGGATGCTGATAAGTACAGCAGCTGTCCCTTCCATTTTGGAATATGAGACAACCCTTCACATAATCATATGACACAGATTGTATGCATCTATTAAAAGAACATGTGATGTGAACTGATGTGAACTATGTGGTTATGATGATTAAACTTTTGCTTCTGAAGTGATCAGGGGACAGAGTAAAGTATACATCCTTACCAGTAATGTTGCAATTATAGGAAGTAGGACAGCAGTAAACTGCAGAAGGAATCATAGCTATTTAGTGGGACATTAGTCCTGTACCAATGGCATAGAACTGCTACCTCATCAAGTTACCAGCCTAGTTAGATATATTTTCATAAGAAACTAGTGTTTTCCTTAGATGGTTTTAGAAAGGGATGGGTGGGTGGCGGAGAAACATAATGAGACATGCATACATTTCTGTTTGGTTTGCATGGCAGCAAAACTCATAGGAATTATCAACTCTCTTCTTTTAGATGTTAAGTATGAGATTAGCCTTTATGGGAGATACTGACTACTCCTGTTACCCCATCACTTCACCACACCTGCTCTGTAGCATCTAAATATATTAAATCGTTATGCAGGTTTTTCAAGCAGCTGTAGAGGCTTCTTTTCCATTTCCAGACACAATTTCAAAATGCTAGTGTTAATCTTTAATGCTCTAATATGGCTTGAGAGATGGATATCTGAAGGACACTCCAGCTAACTCTCTCCTGGAAATGAAATTCTCCTCAGTGTTTAAATAGATGCACAGGAGGAGTAGAGATGGGAGTTCTACATTTTTTTGCACTCCTTCTCTCAGAATTTGCCCAGAATTCCCAAGGAGAATTCTGTGAGATACCAGAAGGAAACAGAAAACAGAGAAGGTTCTTGAATTTATTGCTGCCCCAGTGCTCCCTGAGAATCACAAAACTACCTTGAGAGATGCAAGGCTTCCTGAGTAGTTCGTCTTGATGCCTATTAGGTGCCTCAACAGAATAACTCCAGCTATAAAACTTTGCAACTGCCAGGAAACACTACTGGAGTTTCATTGTTTTTCAAAGGAGAATCACGTACAGAGGAACAATGGAGGTATGGACCTATCCTCTGTCACCTTCCGTTTTGGGACTCCATCTCCCAGAATTCTGCCTGGGAATTCTGGTGAATTTGAGGTGCAAAAAGTTGAAAAATTCAAAAAGGCTTGGCCGTAAAAGGAGAACTCTCCTCTAGAACACAATACACACAATGTCACAGACAGGGCTATGTGGCTGTAGGCGTTCATGTTTTGTTCAATGTAAGGACAGCATTTATGAACAAAGTTTATTCAGTTTGTTTTTATATTGACTTTTTTGCATTGTATTAACCCTAATTAGCCAATACATTTCATAGGAGAGTACAAGTAGGATGCACTGTATCCATCATAGAGGATAAATGAAATGCCACATGAATGCACTAGAACTACTGTTGTCCCTATCTTCAAAAAGGCTAAAAAGGAGGAAGGTAGGAACTACAGACCAGTCAACCTGACATCAATCCTAGGAAAATTCTACACTAGGTTATAAATCAGTGATGCTGCAAGCACTTTGAAAACAATACAGCAATAACCAGAAGCCAACATGGATTTGTGAAGAACAAATACTACCATACTAAGCTTATCTCATGTTTTGTTTGGTAACCTCCATGGTAGACTGTGGGATGATTGGGACAAAGTTCTCCATGATATTTTGATCAGCAAGCTAACTAGGTATAGGCTGTATAGAACAATTATCTGGTGGATGTACCATTGGTTAAAAAATCATACTCAGAGAGTGCTTATCTATGGCTCCTTCTCAAACTGGGAGAAGATAATAAGTTGGGGTACCACAAGGCTCTGTATTGTAATGCATCTTTAAAGTCCAAAGCAGAAAATAATTGGTAAGAGTGCCACTTTGAACCATACTGGGGCTTTGTGTCACATGCTAAAATAGGAGTGATTGTAGATTTGAACCTGTTTTTCCAGAGTTCGTAGTTTGGGCCTTTGTCATTTGTGGAAGGGATGGAATAGAGCATAACTGTGTAGTTTCTTCTGCAACAAAAGGGACTTAAAATCTACACACATGGAGTAAGCTGCCAACCGCAAGCCGCGTTCACTCTGTTGTTATAACAATTGCCATTGAACATAATTATGAAACCAACTGTGTTGAGTGATACTGATTTCATTTCCTGTGACCTTGCAGCGTTCAAGGAGCACTTGAAATATTCCTTTCTGCACCAGAACAAATGGCAGAGTAGAGATCTTTTTCTTATGGACCATACAGCTGCTCCAAAGGAGGCTCATTTTGGAGGAACAGATGGGAGCCTTAAGTTACAGTCATTACTTAGTTGGAGAGGGTGAGAGTGAAGGCCTATCGGTGGATAGCTTTTAAAAGTATTTCATCACTCCCTGTTTCAAAGGCAATCAACTTTTATGTGAGGTTTTGTGGAGATCTTTTTTTGTAAAAGGGGTATGGTAGTTCAGTGGGCTAGAGCATTGAAACTGTCGGCTGCAAAATCTGCAGCTAAACAATTTAAATCCTGGGTGCCATGCAGCAGAATGAGCTCCTGCTGTTAACTGCAGTTCCTGCCAACCTTGCAGTTTGAAAGCATGTAAATGCAAGCAGATAAATAGATACCGCCATAAAAAGTGGGAAGGTAAACTGTGTTCCATGCATAGAAATGTGTTCAGTCATGCTGGTCACATGGCCATGAACGTGTACAACACTGGCTCTTTGGCTTAAAACAGAGATGAGTACCAACCCTAGAGACGGACATGACTAGCATGCATGTGCAGGGGGAACCTTTACCTAATATTTTTTATCTTGTAGAGATTTTAGGAAAAGAAAGTCTTAAAGTGACATTAAAACAGAAGTGAATTGCTTTCACAATTGTTTCCATATGTTTCCTTTGGGGTTTTTTTTTGCGGGGGGGGGGTTTGATAACATCCACCTTACACAGAAAAAATGATTTAATATTTTTATTTTATTTATTTTTATTTTGAGTATTCTATGTAATCATGTATAAGTTATGAGGGATGAAAACTAACATTGAAAACATAGTGTCAATGCAATCACACAAGGTGAGATATAAACACAGAGCTACCAAATAGCAAAGTTACCAATACCAAAACAAAAAAGGAGCAATATAGTATATACGGTCCAATGCAGTCAGGAGTGTGCAGACCACTACATTGGAGAAACTAAACTGCCATTAAACAGAAGAATGGCCCAACAAAGGAGGGGTAACAGCTCAGGACCAGAATCAGCAGTACACCTCCAGTTGAAGGACAAAGGGCACTCGTTCAAAGATGAGGATGTACACCTATTAGACAGAGAAGCTAGGTGGTTTGAGAGAGGAGTCAGGGAAGCCATTCATGTGAGCATTGAAACCCCCTCCCTCAACAGAGGTGCCGGCCTCAGGCATAGTCTATCTGCTACTTATCAGGGTGTGCTTTCCAAAGTACCCAGACAAATCAAAAGCCTTCACCACCAAGGCTGTAGCTAATGGCCCATACTTTATAGGTTTCAGCACCTTAGGCCATTGTTCAATTTAAGGCTATGGATACTATTGTCTACCTAATGAGCCTATTCAGGCCATTGTTCATCTTAAGAACCTATTTCAGACCAGGGTGACAAGAGGTCAAAGCTGACTATAAGATGGAGGACGCGCACTAGCTGTATTTATACTGATGAAGCTGTTTGGATGAGCAGGAAAACATTTCTATCTCTCAAGAAAAAGAAGTCCAGTAGCCATGACTCAAGTTCCAGAAAAAGCTATAAGTGGTTTTAAACACAACACCTATGTAATCATGTATGGTAGATTCATATAAAAGTCACAATAGGTTGTCCATCATTCGGGGAAAGCTTTCCTGAAGGGAAAGAGCTTTCTGGCAGCCCAGGATATCATTTGGTGCTATCATATGATAAAAACTTACTAAGTTTTTGAATAAGGATCAGAATAAGAAGTGAGAGTAGTGTGAATGCTGCTAAGTATAGAAACTGGTCTGTTCCTATAAACAAATTTAGTGTTGGTAAGGATGCATTTTGTTTTTAATCCTTAAAAATGTCCATAAATGGAAATGTCTCTATTGGATATTTAAACTAAAAGATAAGAGGACAATGTGAGATAGTTCCACACTAGAGAATCTGGTTATAGCAAGGAATTGGCAAGGATGCTGTTAATCACTGATATTTCAAGCACTTGGCAATTCTATAAACTATATTTCACTGTATTTGTCACAGCATGAACTAACCACAATTCTGTGCTTAATCTTGGTTTTGACTTCCACAATGACAACATCAGCTGCTAAAGCACAGTATCTTGGGGTTCAAATCTATGCTTTCCACCAACATTTTGCATAAAGCCCAAGGCATAGCAAATATGGTGTGTTTGTTGTGCTGGAATATTTGAGGCACTTTGAGAGGAGCAGGTTATAGCACAGAACTCTAATTTTGTATGCAAAATATTCTAGGGCCAGTCTCTGATACCTCCAGTTTTGGTTGGACAACTCTGAAGAGCTACAACCAGTTAGAAACAGAACTTGGAAAAGGTTTTATTCCAAACTTGATGAGGGAAACAAATAATAAAAAAGAGAAATCAAATCCCAGAGTACAAAGAAAACTCATATTTTCCCGAGCTCCTTGCCCTCTGAAGATGCTAGCCACAGAGTCTGGTGAAACATCAGAAGGAAAACTTCCAGAAAAACCCGAATCCTGGAAAACTCACAACATCTATAAGGAATCAAACCATCAATTTCTTCAGATGTATTCGTTCCTTATACCAATATGCCTCAAAGAATTTTCAGAAGGAATTAAGGAGTAATATAATGTGAGGCCTTTGGTGATTTACCTAATACAGCAATCACTATCCTGATTGCCAATAATTTTTCAAGACTTTTGAGGGCCTTTTCTCTCAAGCCCTGATATCTTTTAGAGGCGGAAGTTATGAAAACTCAGACTGGATCCTCTACACCAGGCATGTCCAAACTTCCACCCTCCAGATGTTTTGGACCACAACTCCCATAGTACGTTGCCATTGGAAATACACACTGCGAATTCTAGGAGTTGTGGTCCAAAACATCAGGAGGGCCAAAGTTTGGATGTGCCTGCTATACACTCAGGTAGCCTATAATCCTTTGTTAAAATGTGTTTGGTATGGCTGCTAGCCCACAACCACTAAAAACTGCTTCAAACTGCTCAAATATGTGGTTAATAAAATTGTGTCCCCACAGCCAGCAGACTTTAAAGGGAGGAAAATGCAACAACACCCACTTAAGCGTGACCCAGGGCGCTTTTACATGACCCCTAAGATCCGCCAGTCACTTAAATTCGGACCAGAGATCTTAGGGGTTTGTCGCTCTTCGTGAGTCCCCACCCCTCCGCACTTCCTGGCTGCTGGCTGCGTGAGGGGAGGGAGAAAAAAAGGGACAAAAGAATGGAGGCTTAACTCCGGTGCCGGTGGACGCCGCCCCGTCCTTGTGATTCCTTCTCTTAAAGGGGCAGGAGGCAAAAAAAAACAACAAAAAGAAGCGAGGAGAGCCCGGCACATCCGCATCAAGATTTTTCACCCTCAGAGAGCAGGTACATGAAAAGTGCACTGGGACACGCTTAGGTGGGCGTGATCGCACTTAATTTCCTCTAAACTCCGGAGCTGGTGGGGAAACATTTTTAAGCTCCGGAGCTGGGAACCATTTGCCCCGGAGTTTAGGGGTCGTGTATAAACACCCCCAGTGAGTTTACAAGTACCTGGTCTCGAGGTGGTACAAAGCTTGTCTCAGTTCCAATGCAAATTTTTAACTGGTACTTGAGCCCATGGGGACTTGGAAAATCCACATCAAAACCTTTTCATTCCACTGTGTTGTAGTTCCCGCTCATGGAGACACAAACAGTTTTTTAAACTGTGCCATGGGACCATTCTGTATTTTTCTTTGCTCTAGATTTTCCAGCCGTGGGATGGTAGCCTAAGAGTCTTAAATGGGACTCTTAGCCAGTTACTGTAACCTGGCATAGATTCCTCTGCCTCCAACAGCTACAGGAGAAGCAGACTTTTAGCAACTAAAGCTATCCATGGTAAGCTTGAGCAATAAAAAGAAACAGTCATCTGCCTGGTTTCTGCTTGTCACACTGGAGCAGTTGGCACAGGCACTATTCTAAATAAAACAGAGATCAGCAGCCCCATTAAAGACCACATGTTTCTCTTATAGACTTTTTACATGACCCCTAAGATCCGCTGGTCCCTTAAATTCGGACCAGAGATCTTGGGGGTCTGTCGCTCTTCCTGTGTTCCCACCTCCTGGCTGCTGGCGGCGTGAGGGGAGGGAGAAAAAAAAGGAAGAAAAGATCGGCTTACCTCCGTTCTGCCTCTCGCTCTGCTCCTGGCAACATTCCATTCTCTCTCTCTCTCTTTTTTTTTTCATTCTCTTAAAGTAGCTCTTAAAGGGGCGGGAGCCAAAAAAACAACAAACAGAAGGGAGAAGAGCCCCGTACTCACGATCCTTACACCGCATCAAGCAATTCTCACCGGGGAAGAGCAGGTACAAGAAAAGTGCGCTGGGACGCGCTTATGGGGGCTTGGTCGCACTTAATTTCCTGTAAGCTCCGGAGCTGGTGGGGAAACATTTCTAAGCTCTGGAGCTGGGAGCCATTTGCGGCACAGTTTATGGGTCATGTAAAAAGGCCCTTAGAGATCTAGCACTAGGAGGATATGTCTTGAAGTACAGTTGTTGATCCTCTGCTTCCCCCTCTTCCTAAATATATTATAGCTGTGAGCAGTTTAAGCATGATAAGGACAGCACTGCTGGATCAGAATAGAAGACCGTAAGAGAATAAAGAGATCCAAATATATCAAGCCACAGGCTTATCCTATCTACTGTTCTGTTTTCACAGCACTCAACTTGATGTTTGTGAGAAGGCTATAAACAGGAATCCACTTGGTTCACAACAGACATTGTGCTGCCCTCAAATGTGGCAGGGAAAGCTACAGCTGCCAGTATGAAAGTCAGCTTCGACCAAGAATGAAAGGGGTTCCATTTTGTCTTCTGTTTTAGGCTGCAAATTTTTGAGGACTAGCTCTGGTAGCCTTCATCAGTTTTCTTAGCCTTTTCTAATGGCATTCATAAGAACATAAATCTATCTATTGCAGAGATGTAATTGTTTGATCTAACAGCATGCTTTCTTTCCCATTTTCCTGACGACTGCATTTAATATCCATTACTCCTGAGTACAAACACCTGCCACTACATATCACAACATGGTGCCAAAGACAATTGTAATCTTATTAGAGAAGGATACCAGTCAAGCCAGCCAATAAAGGGTAGGACCTCAGAGGAAGAGTTAGGCAGAAGGTACAGACAGTCTTCTTCATTTGTCAAAAAGCTAAGACCTCATTGCAAATTTATGAGGTCACCTTTCCCTTGACCTATGACTTCCTTGGATCAGAGGTGTCTAAAAAGAAATCCATGTTCAAATACCTAAAAGATCCTTTTTGCAAGGAAGCTTGTATTTTATTGCTAAAGCAATTAATTCAACTTTTTCTGCTTAAGAATGACAAATGCTTGCATTAAACACATTTATTGTGCAAGCAATAAGGTTATACACTATTTCACAACTAGCATTAGCCTAATAAAACATTGCTCTAATCTCATTTTTTTTGTAAATGGAGACTATCAATTAGAGCACTGTGTAAAGCTGTACTAGCATCTGGCTCCTTGGCAAGATCCGTAGACGACTGGCAGCCCAGTCTTAATGTGTCTGTCAGATGGTTAAAAGGCTGTTTATGGGAATCACCCAGGATGTTCACCCAATGCCTGTTTTCCTTCTTTAAAAGTCATGCAATGGAACCATGTGTCTCATTTTGTAAACATGTCACTATGTGCATCTAAATAACATGATAGAGCATATAGTGCATGATAGTGCATTGCCCTCACTGGCAATGTTGCAACAATAAAGACATGTTTCACTCGAAGAGAGAATATCTGTGTGGCAAATGATTACATTAGTTGTTGAGCAGAAAGGAGCTGCAGCCATTACCTGGGAAACATTCCTGGGAAAGATTTTACATTTTGTGCCAGAATTAACGTTGTCACCTCCAAGGCTCAACTTTCTATCATTTCTTCAGACCTAGGCCTAGGAGTTTCTTTTTCTGACTACCTTGTAACCTAGTCCTACTTAGGTACTATCTATTCATGCATTCACTGTTCAGCTAACTTAGAGCCTTTTCACACGACCCCTAAGATCCGCTGGCCACTTAAATTCAGACAGAGATCTTGGGGGTTTGTCGCTGTTCCTGTGTTCCCACCCCCTCCGCACTCCTGGCTGCTGTCTGCATGAGTGGAGGGAGAAAAAAAGAAAGAAAAGAATGCCGGCTCACCTCCGTTCTGCCGTCTCGCTCTGTTCCCAGCAGCAAGTATCTCTTAAAGGGGCGGGGGGCAAAAAAAACAACAACAACAAACAGAAGCGAGGAGAGCCCGGCACTCTCTACGTTACATCCGCATCAGGAACTTTTCACCCCCGGAGAGCAGGTACTTGAAAGGTGCGCTGGGACATGCTTAGATGGGCATGGTCACACTTAATTTTTTGTAAACTCCAGAGCTGGTGGGGAAACAATTTTAAGCTCCGGATCTGGGAGCCATTTTCCGCGGATTTTAGGGGTCGTGTGAAAAGACCCTTAGATAAAATGTGCCTGAACATATGTCCCCAGCTGGGGTGTGAAATAACTAGTAATTAATTTCCTTCCAAATAGTGGGTTTTTACAATCTGATATTTATCTTTACTAGGATAACACACATATTGGCACCCTGTAATGGGCTGCAAACATCTTGATAGGATTTTCAGGTGTCACCTTGTCTTGACACCACATAGCTGCCCACATTTTTATACTATCCAAGTACCAGACAGACTCTTCCAAACTTCAGGGAAACCATCTGTGACACCCATCCCATCTTTCCTCTCATACGCTCCCCCCTCCTTTAGGAAGGCAGTTTCATGTGAACTACAGTGGAACCTTGACTTACATTCTGCTTGACTTGGATTATATTTGACTTGCAACAAGAAGGGGCCTGTTTGACTTGAGTCGCAGGCTTTGACTTACATCTCGGAGCCCCGGCGCAAGGCACCGGAATTGGGCAGCAGCCACAACCCAGCATTGTGGCTGCCGCCTCCAAACTGCTCCTGCCTTCTTCCCCTCCTCCGGCAGCGGTGGCTTCGGCGAGGCCAGCTCAAAGCACCTGGAGCTGGTCCTCGGCCTCACCGAAGCTGCCGCTGCTGCCGGAGAAGAAGAAGGGCTGGGAGATCGGGGCTGGCCTCGCTGGTTAGACAGTCTGCTCAGTCTTGTAAAAAATCTGGCTGCAGAAGTCTGGTCCACAATGGAAGCATTTTAGTTGGGGAGCTGTAAAGTTGTGGGACTATAATGGTAAGCATAGAGTTGTTCAGAACTTGGAACGTCAGGTTTAAAATCAGTAAAACTTAAATGTTAGACAGTGTTGCTATGAACATTAAAAAGTGGAGGCATATAACTTGTGGACTATAATTCCACTGCCTCCTCCTCTCTTTGAAGAGACATTTCATTTACATCTCCAGAAGGAATCTCCTATCCCAGTCAAATGTGTGTTAAATTGCTGTTTTCAGGGGTCTTTTTCATCATCTGGATTGGATTAATCCGCTTTCCCATTACTTTCTATGGGAAACGTTCATTTGACTTAAGTCTAGACCACTGGAACGGATTAATGATGTAAGTCAAGGTTCCACTGTATTCATGTGAACTATTCCTTATGAACTATTCCATACAATTAATGAACATGCAGAGAAACTTGTGGGATGTGTAAGCTTTTCAGAAGTCCATACTGGGTCTCCCAAATAATCTCAAGAATTCAAATATATTTTGATCAAACCATGGCTTTGTGATTTGAATGGATTTCTAGTCAGGATCTGGACCACATGGCTGCTGGTTTGGCAGTCCATGTTGGCTGAACAGGTGTTGAGTGCTTCAAAGCCCCACCTTTGAAACAGTCAATGGGCACCCACCACCTTTCTCTGGTGGGTGCCCATTGCAAGGCAGTGGCCTGATTTCCTTGTCTTGTCTCCTCCAAGCACAGTCTCTGGGTATGTACCCATCTGAGGGGTGCTGCTTTGATGCACTCAAAGCCTGCTCAGCCTATAACCAAACCAGCATAAAGCAAAAGCAAAGTGTTCTGCTTATACCACTTCAAGTAGTCTCAGGGCGGTTTACAGGATTTTTTGTTGTTGTTTTTTTTAATTATGCAGGCTACCAAACCCACAGTTCCACCAATAATGGAACTAACTCAAACCTCCTGAACTGGGGGGAAATGCATGAGCTGTTTAATGAATTTATCAAATGAGTTGTTTGTGCAAATATTGTCAAAATCATATAGTGTATACTGTTCTTTTCTATTGAGCTGTTTTCAAAAATGGCAAAACAAACAATAAGCTTGCAAAAAATCCTAAAATATTAAACAAAAAAGACTCATCGACAACAGTAATGAATTCTAAAATGGATGCTAAAGGAGGAAGAAGAAGAAGAAGAAGAAGAAGAAGAAGAAGAAAGTCTAAAAGTTTCATACATGAATAAGGTTCTAGTGTCAAAGTCATCTGAAGTTTCTCAAAGCCTCTCCAATCCAAATATTTCAGGGACCAAATCACCTAGCATTTCTATCTCTTAAAGTCTTCCCATTGCAAAAGGATTAAAGATTCAAAGTACCAACCTCTAGCACTGTGGCACAGTGGTTAAATGCTTGTAAAACGGTGCTCATGACCTGGGGTTCAATCCCAGGTAGCAGGCTCATGATTGACTCAGCCTTCCATCCTTCCGAGGTCAGTAAAATGAGTACCCAGCTTGCTGGGGGGGTGCAATGTGTAGCCTGCATCATTAAATTGTAAACCGCCCAGAGAGTGTTTGAAGCACTATGGGGTGGTATATAAGCAGAACACACTTTACCCGCTGTTGTGAGTGGGATTCCTATTTAATCAATAAGGAAAAGAGAATGGGATGGGCAAAAACACACTGATACCCATGGCCAATCAGGGTAACAGTCAAAAATTCCCATCTGGCCCCAAAGCAACCAGTTAGACTCACTCTCCATCCAACTAGGGTTGGTGGGCAGGATGTTTTCTCCAAGAGTTAAGCCTGGGAAGCCTTTTATATGCTGCCCCAACAACACCCCTCCAAAAGCCCCAGATCAGCATGAACTTTTCACGCCCAAAGCTCCAGGTGGGATGACAAAGAAGCCACACATCAGAGCAAAGCCCAGCACAGAGCCACCATTTATGCTAATAACTATGCACAACTGAACATGTAGAAATGCAAACAAAAATAGTTTTGTCAATAGCAACCGTGTCAATAGGGTTAAAAATAAAATTTTGAAAACAATGTATTTCAACCCAAAGTGCATGCATTGGCAGACGTGTGTATCGAGACACACATTTTCATGTGAAAATTAAAAATGAAATCTCATAAAGACAGGAAGCAGATTCAAGTAGTTCATGCTAGGAAACTCTTTAAAAATTTGGTCTCACACATATTTACACTCCTTAACTAGAGACAGAGTTAAATTGAACTGTGTATTATTAGTGTAGGCCAAGAAACAGAGAGCTGTCATTTTGGGTGATAATATATTATTTAACTTTAACCACAGTTATCTGTTTCTATTTCAAAGTTGCTGGAGTAGTGAGAGCCGGTGTAGTGCAGATATTAGCATGATAGACTGAATATTGGGAGATAATGTCCTGATTGCCCCAACTCGCCAGATGACTTGTCAGATTTCGTTTAGAATTGCAGTGTCACACCAGAAATCTGCCTTCAGCCTAACGTACCTCACAGGGTTTTGAAAATAAAACAATAAGTTTGAGAATTATAGTATATGGCACCTTCACCTCATTGCAGGAAAGGCAAATTGTAATTGAAAATAACAAATTTGTCATCTGTTTTTTAAATCTTTCCAGCTTTAAAAATAATTATACCACAGCACTTTGCACTTATATTATAAATACAAGCAAGATATTTAGTCATTGTACTGAATCATTCCAGTATATTAATCATAACAACTGAATCTGCCTATTTCTGTTCCGATGTTGCCTTTGTTTTCTAAAGAAAATTATATTTTTCAATATATATTATCATCATCTTACTTTAAAATTTCCATTGCCTTCAGTATCTACATGTAACAAAATGTTTATAGGAAAATAAAATAAAATAACATAAAATAAAAGGGTGGTCCAAAAATCCATCTGTGAGAGCTGAGAGCCCTACTATATTTAGGCACATATTCTATGCCATAATAGCCATCTGCAAAATTGCTTTCATCCGAGCACAGTATACAATGAACTGTAGCAAAGCTTTGGCATCAACACTGCAGGATTTACTGTGCTTCTATCAAGGGCAACACACTCATAGAGCAAACAACAGTAACCCAGGGATTCCAGCTACAAGAGGAAATTCAGGTTGCTATGTTACAATTCATGCAAGCCTTACAGCAGCAGATGGACATTTTGAATAGAACTGGTGCCCATTTGGCTTCACCTCATTGTACTTCCAGAAGTTCGAGTTTTAAATCAAACCGTCCAAAAATGTGTTCAGGTTGTAGAACATGTGGCTGAACACATTTTAGCATTTTGTGAGCTACTTATATTGCCAATAGCAATACAGTATTCTTTTTAAGGCTGGTTAAGTCCCAAACCTTATCATATTGCTGTATCATCCATATTTAATTGAAATTGATCTTATGCCACAATCTTGTAAAATCATTTTATAAAAAAAGAGGAAGGAAGAGAGGGAGGGAGGGAGGGAGGGAGGGAGGAATCGAAATAGTGAGGTTAAATCGACATTCACACAACTCAACATATTGACAGTGGAGTCTACTAAATGCAAACCTTCAGTGGTGTTAGCTCTGTGTTTTAAGACCATAAAGAATTATCAGAGTTTCTAAGAAATATCCCAGAATTATTCTCTTGCTAACCCCCTGAGAAAAGCTATACACTTTGTTTCACTACAATCTATGTCAATATCATTTTTGCCAGCCCATGGGTTGCAAACTAAACCAAGCAAACTGAGCTTCACAAAGTTCTTTCTGTTTGTCTGCCTGTCTATTTGGATTGCATCTTCCAGAGTCCAGAATGTTGAGGTGGGCGGTTGGGAGGTATGAACAATGTACCATAAAACAGGTTGCCATGTTGTGTAAAATGTTGGGATATTGCATAACCTTTTTCAACCTTCATGTGATGGATGAGCAAAAGAAAAAAAAAGTAATGAGCCCATATATTCCTTTATTGGCTCCTGGAAGGAGGTGGGGAAGAGCTGCCTAGATGCCCTAAGCACATCCGATCTCACTTGATTTTGGAAGCTAAACAGGGTCGGCCCTGGTTAGTACTTGGATGGGCGACCACCAGGGAATACCAAGTGCTGTAGGTGCCTGGAGTAGGAACCGGCAAGCCACTCCAGTGGTCCTGCCAAGAAAACTCCATGGACATGGAGTCACGTAGAGTCGGTCACGACTCTAATGACACAACACACACACAGAGGAGGTGGGGAAGAGGGTGAATTGCTTAAGTGCAGGAGAAAGCCAGAGCAACTGAACAACAGAAAATGGGGTGCCCAGTTAGTGTGGGGGGCATTAGCAGAAGTCATTGTGCTATGTTGATTTTAGCAGTACAGCTGAGTCTTTCTCCCCATCGCAGCTGGGAGTGGAGATGGGCACAAAACAAACAATTTTTTGTTTCCGTTTCCGTTTTTTTTGTTTCATTATGCAATGAAATGACAAACGAATTTTGTCTCTAAAATGAAACAAAACGAACAAACACCAGAAATTTTGTTTTCCGTTTCGTTTTCGTTACGACAATACATTGAACTACTTTAAATGCTAAAAAAATCACAAAAAAATTGAAATAAATGGTAACAAAATGGTAACAAAATGAATGAAAATGAAAATGATTTTTTGCAAAAATTCGCAAAAAATGGAAACGAACCGAAACGGACCCCCTAAACGACAAATGACAAACAAAACACCATTTTTTGATTCGTGCCCATCTCTTGCTGGGAGACTAGGGCAAAAGTCACATTCATGTGGTACAATTCAGGATGCTAGCATAAGAAATGCCAAAAAAATGTCCATTTAAAATAATGTATAGTGTTCCTTGAAATTTAACTATTCCTGAAGGAGGTAGATAATTCTACTCTTTCCCAAAAATTCACATCAGTGCCACGTCTTAGGCAGGATCTCATCTCGAATGCAGCCCTTGCTCTTCCCAGTTTGTTTGAATGTCAAAGTTCCAATTTCTAAGATAAAAATATTAACAATCATTTTAACCCTCACAACACCTGCTGTTTGCAGACCCCAGACAACAGTCTTTTTGATTAATAATGTCTTGTATAAATAATAGATTAAAGTGGTGAAATTCCTTCAAAGTATTTCTCTTCCATGTTCAAAGATGAGATGGTCTTCAAATCAGAAGATTTACAACTGATAATATAGGCTAATTTTTAGTTTAATACAGCTATTCATGGAGCTAAAAGCTCCAGCTGTGATCCTTCGACTGGATGCCAAAAAAGCATTCAACAATATCAAATGACATTATCTATTTCCTGCATTAGGAAGCACTGGATTTCATCTTTAGTTTCTTTATTTGATAAAGATGACTACATCTTTCAAATTAACTTTAAAAAATATTGCTTCCTCTTACATCAAAACCTTTTGATGTAAGATATATTCCTATTTTGTGCCAAATAATATATCAGTCTTTTTTATTAAGAATATATTGTGCAAAATAAATTTGCATGATGTCATTCTATTTGCATAATATTTATTCATTTGTAGGAAGTTGGATATTTAAAAAAGACAGGTTGGTGGAAGGAAGGAAATTCAGAAGATTGGAGTCTAGGAGAGCTGGAATATGATGACTGGTGTGAAAATGCTGTGCATCCAATAAAGGAAGAGTTAAAAGCAGACAAACATTTTGCTTAATTCCCACTGAAGAAAATCAGTTCATGCACAGAATTTCAGACATAGTCCTAGAATCCTTTCTTTGTCCTAGAATCCTTTCTTTACTCACACACAAAGAACTTGAAAAATGTTTCTAAGCCTACTGAAAACAGCTGAAAGACTGATGCTATGGCTCATCTATTTACTCTGAACTCTCACAGTAAAACTAGAGATGTTTACCCCCTTTTCCCCCCCGAAAAGGTGCTCCCTTGTGGAGTGAAAAAAAATTGTCATCACAATGCATGATTGTTTCTCACCTACAAATTTACATTCTGTGAACTTTGTTTCATCCCTGTATGATATTGTTTGATGGAAGGAAAACACAGGATTAATTTTCATAACTGATAAATGAAGTGCCTAGGAAAGAACATTGTATAAAAAATAATCAGGCTCAAGGAACCTACAACCCCAGAGTGACCCTGCAAGTGAGATATTTGTATGTTTGTTTGTTTAGTTTTGTCACCGCCCATCTCCCCAGAGGGAACTCTGGGCAATTTACAATATTCACTTATAAATGGTATAACGTATTCAAATAAATGGATTAAACACAAGTGGAGAAGGAGAAGAGCTGAATGTAAAAATGTGTGGAGTTATGAAGAGATCCATGATCTAGAGCAAAGTGCAGATACCACTAGATAAAAAACAAAAGATAAGAGAAACAATAGTGATAGCACTATGGGAATTATCTATAGATATCTGAAGATTTGGATAATGCCTTCCTAAATTGGATTATCATGCATTCAAATAAGAGTTATATGATATACTGTGAGACTTCAATTAATCTAATATCTATTTTAAATCTAACTCTGTTGAATAATATAAAGTCCAATACATTTTTCACATGCCTTACTGACAGCAAAAAGATTTCAGCTACTCTATATTTGGTGTATACCTATAAAGAGAATGTATTAGAAAAGTGAAAAAGTACCTTTTGGGATTTGCTATATGGAAGAAAGCCAAAGGTAATGGGGGGTTAAGCTATGATTGGTTGAAAAGAAATAACGAGAAGGTCCACTGTGTGGAGAGGATGGGGAAATATTAATGGATGACAATCAGAAGACAGAATATCAACATCAATTTAGCATATGTTTTGTTTGGAGTTCGTTTTTAGGGGGGGTTCAAGACAAAAACAGAGGTCAAACTCATGCAAGTAGAATGAAGCATACAGTGAGGAGATTACTGTCAAAGTAAAGGAAAGATACATAAATATTTGGCTACTTAAAGAATTGAAATTTATGAGGTCGGATAAGCTGCATCCAAGAGTACTAAATGAATTAAAAATGCAATCTCAGAATCTCTCTTCATAATCTTTTAGAACTCTTGATGAATAGGTAAGGTCCATTGAATCATGATGGTGTGCCAAGTTGCCTCAATTGTCTCCTAACACTCCCTCTAGTTTGGTGAAGATAGAGTTTTCATAAATTCTTTATTTGTGATTCATCAGCCTTGGTACATCACAAATTGAAACAAACTGATGGTTCCGGTTCTGGTCTATGCCATGACGAAACAACTTAAGTTCTGTGGTTTATTAGGTTGAGTTCCTCCAGAAAAAGGGATCCTGAGAAATGGTAAGTGCCCTTGGAGGGTGGGGGGCAAACAGCAAGAAGGGAGCAGCAGCAAACTTCTTGGTTCAGGAAAAGTGCCTTATCTCCTGTTGGGGGGAAATTGACACCATTAATTGGTGATGGCACAAGCTGTCGGCACTGGAGAAATGTAAATAGCTGCAAATATTTGGCGTGTTGTGCATATAATTGCTATTACAGTAACCCCCGCCTATTGTGGGGGTTAGGGACCCACCCGACCCGCGATGACTGAAAATCCATGATATACGGATGCGGGTTGAGTGGGGCCTGGGAGGCAGTGGGTGATCAGATCCCCCTGCCACCACCCACCTGGACAGCCCTGAGACTTCACGGACCGACATGCGTCAGCGGCGTTGGGGGATCTGACCTCACGCCGCCCGCCCGCCTGTGCTGCCCTGAGACTTCTTGGACCAGTGCATGCCAGTGCCATTGGGGGATCTGACCTCCTGCAGCAGCCCGCCTGCACCTCCCCAAGACTTCTCGGACCGGCACATGCAGGCGGCGTTGGGGGATCTTTGCCGGGAGGAAGAGAGAAGCGGTGTCTGGGGCCGTCTCCATTGAAATGCATTGGCTCAATGCATTTCAAAGGAAAATTTTTCCCCCATTGGAATGCATTTGCTCAATGAATTTCAATGGAGAATTTTCCCCTATTGGAATACATTATTATTATTATTACAGATTATTAAACAGTCAGTCTGCAATTATTTAGCAAACAATGCTGTCATTACAAGAAGTCAACACGGGTTTCTTAAAAACAAGTAATGCCAGACTAATTTGATCTCTTTCTTTGATAGAATTAGAGGCCTAGTGGATGAGGGGAATGCTGTGGATATTGTTTATCTGGACTTTAGTAAGGCCTTTGATAAGGTTCCCCGTGGTATTCTTGCTAAGACGTTAGTAGAAAGTGGGATAGATAGTGTGACTGTCAGATGGATTTGTAATTGGTTGACTGATCACACCCAGAGGGTGACCATAAATGGCCTCTCTTCAGCTTGGAGAGACGTGACCAGTAGGGTGCCCCAGGGTTCTGTTCTGGGTCCAGTGATGTTCAATATCTTTATTAATGACTTGGAGGAAGGAATAGAGAGTATACTAATTAAATTTGCAGATGGTACTAAATTGGGAGGGGTTGCTAATTCCCCAGAGGATAGCATGAAAATCCAAAAAGACCATGACAGATTAGAGTGCTGGGCCAAAGCTAACAGAATGGATTTCAACAGAGGGAAATGTAGGGTGCTACATCTAGGTAAAAAAAAAATGAATTGCACAGATATAGGATGGGGGATACTTGTCTGGAGAATAGTACCTGTGAAAGGGATCTGGGAGTCTTGGTGGACCACAAATTGAACATGAGTCAGCAGTGTGATGCGGCGGCCAGGAAAGCCAATGCGATTCTTGGTTGCATCAACAGAACCATCGTGTCTAGATCAAGGGAAGTGATACTACCACTCTATTCTGCTCTGGTCAGACCCCACCTGGAGTACTGTGTCCAGTTCTGTGCACCTCAATTTAAAAAGGATGTTGCCAACCTCGAGCGGGTGCAGAGGAGGGTGACCAGGATGGTTGAGGGTCTGGAGGAAATGCCTTATGAGGAATGGCTTAGGGAACTGGGAATGTTTAGCTTTTCAAAAAAAAAAAATGACTGAGAGGGGATATGATAGCTATGTTTAAATATTTGAAAGGATGTCATATTGAAGAGGGAACAGGTTTGTTTTCCATGGCTTCCATGGAAATAGATTTATTTATTTTATTTATTTATTTTAGAGTATTTTTACCCCACCTTGATGTAAGGCTAGATAAAATATGGATGGGGCAAAAAAAGAAATCAAATATGTTGGGGGGAAATTGTGATTGACTTTCAACCTACAGCTCACAACAGGAGACAAGCAGCATATTTTTTTATTTTTTTTTAGTGTAACAAATAAATAAATATTCAGAGGGAAAAACAAATTGAAACAAACTGCCGTTTTTCTGATTCATCCCCATATGTAAATGCAATTACAAGAAAGGGGATTTCATTTGGAAGAAGTAGCTGACAGTAAGAGGTATTTAACAATGGAATGTACTCATTTGATAGGCTGTCCTTTGTTGTAGCTTTTTAAGTAGAGGTTGGAGGGCTATGTGTCAGGGACATTTCATCTATGGATTCTGTGCTTTGTAAATGGAATTGGACTGGCTAAATTTTCATGTATCTTCTAATTCAACAATTCTGTGATTATGTGAGCATCTAAATTATAGATGTCACAGCAAACAAATGCTTGTATGTTAATGCTCTGTAGGTGGAAGCACATTTCTGAAACAATTTATATTATAAGTAGTGTTATAGACTGTGTTTGCACAAGAATGGATTAAACATATGTCTGGGTTTCTTAAGTCATTATCAAATTTAATATTATTATATTGCCACTTTTTGCATGGAAGTTTATCTTCCACCTGGACCCTAAGGTAAAAACTCCCACTCTCTCACCCGTCTCTCCCACCACCCCCTCACCCCACTCTATCTGGTTCTGGTTTCTGACTCTTGAGGAATTTATCTTAAAACCACACTTAACCTTTTTCTAGACCCTGGCCACAGAGCCATTAGCAATATTTTACATATCTATGACCCCTAGCCAAATCTTCCTTCCCACCATTTGTACAACTAATTATCCCCCCTTCTCCACAGACCCATTAACAATGCTTAACATACCTATGCCCCCTGGCCAAATCCTCCCACCACTTCTACATCCAATCATCTCTCCCTCCTCTTCCCCCTCCCCTATCGACCAATGAACATCTGGTATGAAATGTATATCTCATCACATATTATATTATACACCTCATTCTGCTGCTATATGTCTGAAGAAATGGGCGTGTCCACGAAACTTTTCATTAAAATATGAAAGTTAGTCTTTAAGGTGCCACATGTTTTGTGTCTTTTGTTTTGTTTTGTTTCTCTTTGATTTTTGCCTGCAATTCTTGGAAAGACGAACATGGCTACCCTCTCTGAAACTTCTACTAGAAAAATGTTGTATGTCTCTATCCAAAAATCTGGACAATGAGTAGTTTCTGCAACCTGATCTACCACCTATGAGATTATTTCACTTAGAAAAAAGAACTTCACAATATATCATTTTTGAATTTGGCCATTAAAATTGTAACTTCAAGGTTTTCAGTAAGCCCCACTATATCGCATAGCACTGTCTGCCTCCCTCTCTGTTGCCATTCTGATGGGATAAAGTCATTTGACTCCTAAGCAAGTTGATCCCTTCATTCAGTGGAGCAGGCTGAGGAAGGTTGATAGGCTTATACTTCTGCACTCCTTCCTGCACTAACCTTGAAACTAAATTGATATCTAATACTCCTACAATGCTAGCAGAGGAAGAATAAAATGGCAATATAAATTGGCTCAGGAATCCATATTAATAACTCCTTGCTGTTTGACTTTTGCTGGGGAAACTCGGGTTCTTTTTTTGTAATATCATTCCAGTCGGAGTTGTGCATTAGATCAACCTACAGCTCACAAATAAGCTTCCAGAACAGCACCTATCCATAGCCATGCTGGTTTAAATTCAAAGGCTTTTGCAGTAGAATTACATGGTTCTTCAATTATCTTTTGCAGCACTGGTTTCATGTCACCATGTAGCTTGACAGGCACCATAACCTTCATCAGATGTATTGCTGTACCTGAGTATGGAAGAGAATGAGTAGCCTACACACAGATTATGAGATATTCTAGACATTTCACAGAAAGAGTGATCCACCTAATGAACTGACATTTTGGACTAATATACAGACATCTGCTTTCTCAGTTCTGCACCATTTGGCTAGCCACTCCTAGGAATGCAATTTGGATCATCTTTCTCGTCAAGAAACTATTGGCAGGCTCCAGGTGGGTGCTTAATACTGACCACTATAAAACTCTTTCTGTTAAATTTTTGCAAGCATGGCAATGGCTCTCCCCAACTCAAGTAGTGAGTTCCATTTTTTCCTTATCAGCTCTTATTGTTTAAACTAACATTTTAGCTTCATACCCATCATACCTGCCCCAGTTCTGGTACCTCAAGGGCAATTTTTGGCTCTTGTTTCCTGGCTTTTCTTTGATAAATCTTTTTTGTTTCTTTGCTTGTTTTTTTTTGGGGGGGGGCGAATCCTGAGCAGACAAAAGTAATATAGGAGACAGGAAGAAGGACAGGAGGAAAAATGTAGTTTGCTTCTGACTGTTTTTAAAAGAATTCCACAATGGCCAGGGATCTGCCAAGAGAAAATGATGCATTTCTTCCATTTCAGATTTTCTGGGGGAGGGGTGTCTCACTCATTTTCATATTTTTTTCCATACACATGTCCTTTTGTTTTACATGAAACGGAAAGCCTCCATTAGGTTTCCCATTCATGTTTCTACATTTGTGTATTCTGGAACTCCAAAACCCACAAGGAAGGTTTTAAACCTACTCTAAAATTCACACACAAACAGAACAGAGAGATAAGACAGCAATCTATCTGCACCAAAAGCAGGCAACAGTATATGAAAATGAAAAAACCATCCTCATACCGGTGCAGGTACTAGCTTATATTATAATATACATCTCCTCCTCATAATCATACAGCAGATAAGAAAGAGACGTCATCATTAGACAATGCAAGCACTATTTTATATGATCACACTCATCACTAGCAACCTACAAAGATGTTCCTGTAGCCAAGATCCCTGCAGCCAGTCATGGTCACGGGAAAAAATAAAATCTCACTGACCCACCAATTAATTCAAAATGCAGTAAAGTACCAAATATTAGAAAAGAGAAGACAATAGTATGAGTTCAGTGTCACTCATCCAGCATAACAGACCCTCTGGGTCTGTGCAGCAGAGTAGAAAATAGGCAAGGAAAGAGTCAGTCAACCAGACACTGGGTGCTTGACACATAGAAACATCCCCTTACTAAAGGAACCAACAACACCACAATGTCAACAAAAGCAAACTGTTTGAAACCAAACAACCACCACCTGCAAAGCCCAGTGTTACTGGCACAGTGACAAAGTTTACTCCCCCTGGTTCAAACACAAACAAAACTTTCCCCCCAAATCCTATCAATATACTGTATGCACATTTCACAGAAGGGTATATAGTAAATTAACCACAAACTTTATTTTTTTAAAAAAATCTAATAGGAAAATGATTCTACTTAGAGAGGGAAAAACAGCAAAATAATAAGAAACACAGAAGTCCTACACTCCTCAAACCCAAAACAACAGAGCAAAAAAATGCAACCAGAGGACTCCTGCCCCCCTCCACCCCCCCACACACACTAGAACATGGGGAGATTACTCTTCGTGCTACTACTTGATGCCTTCTCTTTTCTTCTTTGAATTTCAGTGGGCAGCAGGAGGAAAATAATCCAAGAAAAGAAAAGATCAAAATATATTATTCCAAGAAGGCATGGTGGCACAAGCATCTGAAACCATAAAAAATAATCCAAATAAATTGGGAGGATAGGATAACAATCCAAAATGATCTTGACAGATTAGAGTACTAGGCAAAAGCTAACAGAATGAGTTTCAACAGAGAAAAATGTAGGATCCTGCCTCTAGGTTTTTTTAAAAAAAGAATTGCACAGATATAGGATGGGAGACACCTGGCTGGAGAATATTACACGTGAAAGGGATCTGGGAATTTGGGTGGACTACAAATTGGGCATACGTTAGCAGTGCAGTGCAATTCTTGGTAGCATCAACAGAAGCATAGTATCTAGGTCAAGGCAAGTGATAGTACCACTCTGTTCTGTTCTGTTCAGACCCCACTTAGAATACTCTGTCTAGTTCTGTGCTCTTCAATTTAAAAAGGATGTTGACAACCTCGAATGGGTCCAGAGGAGGGTGACTAGGATGCTTAAAGGTCTGGAAGAAATGTCTTATAAATAGTGGCATAGAGAGCTGTGAATGTTTAGTCTTACAAAAAGGTTGAGATGGGATATGATAGCCATGTTTAAATATTTGAAAGGATGTCACCTTGAAGAGGGGACAGGTTTGTTTTCAGTGGCTTCAGAGACTAGGACTCAGGGCAATGGTTTCAAACTACCAGAAATGAGATTCATTTTGAACATTAAGAACTTCATGACAGTTAGAGCTGTTTGGCAGTGGAATATGCTGCCACAGAGGGTGGTAGAGTCTCCTTTAGAGATTTTTAAGCAAAGGCTGGATGGCCATCTGTCGGGTGTACTTTGATGGGGGTTCCTGCATGGCAAGGGGTTGGACTGGATGACTCTTGAAGTATCTTCCAACTCTATGATTCTGTGATTCTTCTATTACTATAATCTCTAAAGATGACAAATAGAAAATCCATACCATGACATATGAAAAAAAAAATCTGGGTAGTTTACAATTTTTCAAAAATTATGTTAACCTTGAGCCAGCTGCCAGATCTGTTGCTTTTGATCACTGGATTGGAGCAGAGTTTGGACTACAATGCTACAGTTTCACCACAGTGTCAATACAGGAGCATATCACCTCTTGCAAACCTATAGTGCTCAATGAGTTTGCAGGAGGTGGTACAGCACATTTTCAGGAGGCCTTGGAAATGAGAGACAACAAAATCACAGCATCGGGTTGTAAGTGCAAGTTGCCATTGTTCAAGCTTCCAAAACATGAAGTTACTTAGCTCAGGAAAAAAATGGGTCCTGTTTATAAGTCAGTGTATTTATTGGATTTAAGTTCCGTAAGTATTTGCTTGGCTAAGGTTTTTTTTTTTTTTTTTGGCTAAATTCTACCCAAGTTTCAGATCCAGACTTTGTAGATATGCAGGAATAAGCTCTTTTTATTAGCTGCCACCTGATGTGAAACCCATCTCTCCCATGGAATACTATGCAACTGCACAAATGGCCAAGACAACCTTCATGTAGATGCCTGCACACCACTTTATTAATAGTAATGTTGCACTCTCCAAGAAACTTTCAGCAGCTGTAAACTTGGCAAATCACCGAGTTCCATAATGAATCTTTCCAATGAAAAGCAGGGCAGTTTGGGTTTGGGTAAATAAATGAAAGGCAATCCAGATATTCTGAGGTGTGGGGAGACATGGGAGGTCGAGGGGGCAGTCCTTTCTCTGGGAGAGTGGCAGTGACCAGAGATGGAAAACTGTCAATTTCTGGCAGTGATACAGGCTTTCCTCCTTACTTCTTTAAAGCTAAGTGGTGGTTTTACTTTATCCCACATAATGCCTTTCATATAATGCTCACTTTGGTTGCAGTGGAAAATTTCAGGGAACTTTCCATTCAAGCTGAACGCTAGTGTGTGACCAGACTATCTTATGAAGCACTTTTTCATTTAGCAAGCACTGGGTGAGCTGCTTCTCACAAAGTCGCAAACTGCCTCTAGTTCCCATGGGCACATTTTGGGGGGGGGGGGGGGATTTTCTAAGTAGGTATCCATGACTTCGTCTGCTGGTGGTGTTGGTGGTGGAATGTGCAATTCTCAGAGTCATTTTTAAATTGTGAATGTATCAAATTTGCTGCAATTTAATGCTTGATCTGAAATGGCCAGATGGACAACGGAACTCCTCCCTATGAACTCTTTGAGGAATCTTGTAAATAACAAGCATTTTTCAAATTGATCTAAGAGAAGTTTGCCTATCATTAGTTCTTGCTATGGATTTATCAAACATGAATCTCTTGGGCACAGTTCTCCTGTAGATTAAGGGGGAGTCAGCAGTAACTGCTATGATGGGAGTGACGTGCTCCATAGCATGTTGTACTGATGACACCAATGCCCAATACCATATATTTCTTAATGTCACAAAGGAAAAAATGCTGAGCAACCAGCTATTTACAGAAAGTGAGCCTACTTCAAAATCAAATCAAAGTACAGTGTAACCTTGTAATCAGAGCACATACATTTGCGTTTATGCATTTCCTCAAATGTGAAACATGACAATTATTTAAGGATCTGTGTGGTTTAAGCCAGTACCTAGTTTAAAATCCAAGTTTCAAAAGCAGTTAAGCTATGGACAAGCTTTATGTGCTGTCAACTTCAAGGTCACTATGCAAGGAGCTTTATTCCTTGAAGATTTGGAAGGTGTTTCATTAAAGAAATGCTTGAATCGGGGAGAATTTTATTAACATGTACTGTAAATAGTATAAGGAAGAAACTGAAACAAAAATTGCATTTTGTTGTGGCACTTAATTTTAAGGAAAGTTAATGGGATTTTGGTGAGTAAACATCAGGACTTGCATGGAATGTCTCCCCCATAAATATATAGTTCTACCTATGGGGATCTCTAATGGCTTGCTCTGAACAGTCCTGTTGTTTCTAAACTGTTTAAAACAAGTATGCATTATGATTCACAGTCTCTTGAATTGTTTGTGCATTTAGACTATCTTAAGCAATTCTGTCGAGTAGAGATGGGCACGACTCAAAAAAATTGTTTTTCGTTTTTCGTTTGGTCGTTTAGGGGTCCGTTTCAGTTCGTTTTCGTTTTTGTTGGTTTTTTCCGCAAATTTTTCATTTTCGTTTCGTTACCTAACAAAAACAAAAAACAAAAATGAAAATGAAAAATTTCTGTTTCGTTAGCATTCTTTTCAATTCAATGTGTTTGCAGCAACGAAAACGAAAAACACAGCAAAAAATTTTCATTTTCGTTTTCATTTTTGTTTTGTTTTTGAAAAATTTTCATTTTCGTTTCGTTACCTACGAAAACGAAAAAACAAAAACAAAAACGAAAATTTCGCTGACTTGTGCCCATCTCTACTGTCGAGTGTGTCTTGTTCTCAAGGCCAATATTCCAAGACGTGGATACCTGTGCTTCATTTTCCAGAAGACATGTTTTTAAAAAGCCTTGAGTTACACAGATCATTACATTGATAAAATTGCCCCTAGTCAGAGTTGCAGCTCACCAATTTTGGCTCCCACAACAATACTCACTCTCAAATCAAGGGCTTCCTTGAGTCCGCTTTGTAACCGTGCAATTAACAATTTAAAATAGCATGCCATCCTTAAAAACTATGTAAAATCAATTTATTTCAAAACCAATGAAATAGATGGGCAAGTAGTCATAGATTATAGTTTGTTTATGTGATTGGATAATAGTGATTACAGTATATTATAAGCCATCTCCACCTTTCCTGTAATACCACTTTCATACACCTGATCATATCTTTACTGCAAGATTCGCTGCAGGGCTACTTGTGTTGATCATGCAAAAACATTGGATGCAAATTTTCTTCCAATTAGATTTTGACCAGGAAATCTCTTATCTGGTGAACTAATGAGATTTAATTCCAAGGTTGAGGCATGATATTCAAAAATAAGTGTACCTAGGACTCAGTACACTTTAAATCCATGACTATTTACATCTTTCAGGGCTAAAATCTATACTTTGAATTGTGCCCAGAAGCAGTCAGCTAGCTGCCCTCAGAGGTCCTTAAATTCAAGCAAGGCATGTCCATTTCTAGAGCTATTGACCGCTAATGTCCATACAGATAAATTCTAGACTAAGTGAAGCCTTCAGTCTTCCAAACTAGATGCTTTACACAGATAACTATGACATGGCAATGCTTTCTATTAGGAACATAAAAAATATCACTGCCAGACCACCTAGACCTGAAATTTATTTGCAGTGGATGCTAAACAAAAGCAACTCAAAATTCATAAGCATGGTTTAAGAATGTGGGTTTTGTGTTCAGATGTTTTGCGCTTCTCACTGCCAAGGCTAAGAGCTTTTCATAGTTATTTTATGAATTGGTCTTCAGTTCAGGGCAGCTAACAATTTCGCTCTCCACAATGCCCAAGGTTTCTCACTTATTGATGTTGCTGTTTTTGGGCTGGGGTGAGGAATACTTTCAGAAAATCTAGAGGGACACACATTCCCTCCAAAATAATCACTGGATTATAATATGATCCAGGTGGCAGGGAAGTAATTTGTTTTAGTTTCTGATATAACTAAACAAGTTCTCATTTTCGGCATTGAACATGAATAAACAGAAGATATATAGAACTCTACTTGTAGATTTCTGAGTGATTTTTTCAGTAGTCAGAATTTTTTGCTCCTCATTGTTTAATAGTAACTAAAAAGTGACTGTTCTCCTTCCTTCGCCTAGCCAACTATATTATATGTAGTACATTTTGGTGCCAAGCACCACAAATCTCTATAAAAGGGTGCAGAATTAAGTCATACAGTGGTACCTTGTATAAAGGAATTAATTCGTTCCAAATGAAATTATGTTAAGCAAATCTTCCTTTATACAAATTCCCATAGGAATGCATTGAAAATGGAGTAATTCCATTTTTATGTTGTATGGATTTTCCCCGTTTATTAAGCAAATTTCCCCTATCTCCCGAATTTTTTATGTTGTACAAATTTTATGTTATACAAGCTGTTTGTTATACAAGGGTCCACTGTACTTGGGTTCTTTGATTCAAGCTTTTATCTCTTAGCTTCCATACCAAGTTCCCTCATTAAAAGCTCTAGGCTTTCCTCCTTCAGTAAAAGCTAGTGGTCCCTAAACACAGCCACAAACACCAGGAGGGCAGGGAAGAATACCCCTTTTTTATATGTGTGCCCAAGTTCTCATAGAAACAAGTAGCTGTGTGTACATGGAGCATGCAGAGAAAGTTGTCACCAGACTGAATTTTCCCACTGTGAGGAGCCAGGCCTTCACACTCTACTCCAGGACAATGTCTTGTCATGAGTTATGTATACCATATTTTTCCATCTATAAAACACCACCTTTTATTAAATGCCCCCCACTTTTTAGACCCCCCAAATAAATAAAATTAATAAATCCTCCTTGAGTTCTCCTCCACCCTCACCCCCCACCCGCACTGTTACCTTTAATTTCCCTGTTCTAAACACTTCTCTCTGTTTTTTTTTTTTTTTTGAGGGGGGGCAGGTTCAGGCTCTGTCAGGCCTTAGTAGCCCATTAAGAAATGCCTTTTCACAAAAAAGGTGTGGCTTTTTTTCCCTTGAGTTCATTTTAAGGGGTGCTCAAGCCCAATGGAGCCTGATCCTGCAATAAACCAAGCTCACCAAAGCTGAGAGGGGTGTTTAGAAGGAGGAAATGAAAGAAAACAACAGGGTGTGCATGTTGAATTCAAGGAAAAGACGGAGCCAATCATGCAAAAAACAAACCATGGAGGGGGAAAGCAAGGAGAGTTTGGGTTCTCCTCCACCCATCTACCCACCGCAGAAGGCTTACTTCTGTATATACCACACCCCATAATTTTTGGCATGATGATTTTAGAAAAAAGTACCATACAGTAATTGCACCTAACTTCATAAATTTCTCTCTGGAACAAGAAGCTTTGTGTCCATGAGGGATGCAAGGAAAGTTGACAGAGGACTAAATTTTCCCAATGTGAAGAGCCAGGCCTTCACATTCTACCTCATAACAATGTCTGGCATACTCATTCCTTTGGTGGCTGCTGCCATAATCACACACAGGCTGCATGTTGCCCACCCTTGTTTTTAAGTAACATACTCTGGAATGAAGAAAAAAGTGAGAGGAGAAATAAGATCACTCTAAAAGAAACTCAGGTCCATTGGGACACACCAGTGGCAGTGATGTCCAAATACTTGGCGTCATACATAATTGACATACTTATTATGTCCCCTCTCTCAGACATTATATGCTTGCAGAATCTGTGCTCAGAGCATGGGATCTTGGCATTTGTGTGCATAGAGAATGAACAGCAAAAATTACAGCTGACTATTTTTAAGAGATACAGATCCACTGAATCCTATTGATCCAACCGGGTGTATTCGAGATCGGACTAACAGATTTGCTCAGTGTGCTTCCTTTGTGGCCTATAATGTGCATGTTTTATTAACAAAGTGGAATTACAGCTTTTCATATAAACTGACAAAAGTGGGGGCATGCATATTTCATATGTTCAATTGATTAAAACTATTTTTATACCTCAGTTATGCTAATACTGTCTATATATGTTTTGATATACTATTTATATCAAATACTATTGATACACTAGATAGATAGATAGATAGATAGATAGATAGATAGATAGATAGATAG
>JAHTLZ010000237.1:57135782-57162050 GCA_023846285.1 Phrynocephalus versicolor
TCTGTCTGTCTGTCTGTCTGTCTGTCTGTCTGTCTGTCTGTCTGTCTGTCTGTCTGTCTGTCTGTCTGTCTGTCCCTCTCTCCCCCCCCCGTGTGTTTTTTTTTCTCTCTCTCTCCATACTTACAAGACCATTCTAAGATATGGTAACTCCAGTTTTGTCTAGGTGGATAGAAATCAGAAGTGGTTTATCATTCTGTTCCTCTGAGGGCATCCTGGAGCTGTGCAGCTTGCCCAAGGCTATACAGGCTGTTTTTGTTTGTTTGTTTGTTGTTGTTGTTTTGCCCCTGGAGAGACAGTTGGGCATCACCCAAACTCTAGTTTGGCAGCCATATCTAGGGATGGGCACAAAATGGGAAAATAGTGTTTTATTTTGTTTCATCTTATTTCACCCTGTGTTTTATTTCATTTTAAATGAATTTTTGTAAACAAAATGTAAAAAAATGAAACAGTAATGAAATGATTCGTTACTCAATAAAATGCCTCCCGGGTACTAGAGATGCTATTACTCTAGGACCCAGGGGAGCCATTTTATAGAGTAATGAAATGGTTCATTTTAATTGTTTTTTTAAAAAACTGTTTCATTTCATTTCATAATGAAATGCTGCCTGTTGTTTCTTTCCACTACAAAACAATTCATAAGCTTACAAAATGATGAAAAAACATTTATTTTTTCCCCCAAGGTGACCAACCCTAGCCATATCCTTAAACCACTGAGCTATGCAGTCAGATAGATTGATAGAAAAGTCATTAGGATAACTTAGCTTGAGAGAAGAAAGAAGTGGCTTTATGATGATGGCAACATGCTATCATCACAAAGTCAATACAGAGTGAGAGCAGGATTGTCTTCAACTTTAAAACTAGTAAGACCAGATCCCATCCATGTAAGTTCAATGAAATAGCTGCAAGTTTATGTATGTGAATATCTACACATTTGTACCTCTAGTGACATGGGAGCCAAAAATCATGAGCACATTGGTGTATATATTGGTAATACAATGATTTTATTTGGATTAATCCATCCCTAGTTATAACCCCCTGTTATTAATATCTATTAGATTCTCTTTCACTTTCATTGTCACTTTCAGTTACAGTGCCCTATATATATTCCATGGCACTTTCTTATTCATAACATTGACTGTTTTATTTTAATGTGTAAATCTACAAACATATTTACTGTGGGTCCATTCATTAATGGATCATGGCTAGATGTCACATGGTTCCATTTGTAGGAAAAAATAGGCATACACACGATTTTCAGACGAACGCACAAAACAGACTGAATTGTGGTATTTGTCATATTGTTTGTTAACTATGGTAGAATGCAAGGAGCTGACATTCATCAACACCACAGCAGCTCCTTCATATCCAATCTAAAAAGATCAGCCATGATTTAAACTGAGAAATTAGCACAGGCAACTGGAGATGAGAGAATGAAAGCTGAAAGAGAGAGCCTTGTGGTGCAGAAGTTAAACTGCTGTACTGCAGCCATAATTGTGCTCATGACTTGAGGTTCAATTCCAAGTAGCAGGCTCGAGGTTCTCTCAGCCTTCTGTCTTTCTGAGATCAGTAAAATGAGTACCCAGTTTGCTGGGGGAGGGGGAGGGGGCAACATAATTGCTTGTAAACTGCCCAGAGAGTGCTTTAAGTGATATGGGGCAGTATAAGCAGAACACTTGTTTTACTTTTGAACCTTCCAATCTTCCCTGGACATGCCATCCACTAAGACACTGGACTACAGTTACAGTGCCCTATATATATTTCATTGTAGTCACTCTGCTAGCCATTTTGCAGAGCTCTGGAATGGAGAGAGAAAGACTCATGTCACTATTTAGATCACCTTATTATATTCCAGAACATTATTTTCCCCCTTTGGCTTATCTTTCAGGAGACATTTGAAACAGGTCTCCTCCTACTGGGGAGAGTGGTCTTTCCACCTTCCCAAGAGCAAGGACGAGATTCTCAAACCACAGTTCATCTGTGGACTGGGGTGGGACCATGGAAATATCCTGGTGATTGTTTGCCTCTCTAGTTAAATTCATAAATGTTTGTATCCTACCTTTGCAGGAGTTCTTTTTAATCAGAGACCGAGAAACACAGAGGCAAGGTCATGGAGCAGGGATGGAGAAGACTGTAATGTCTCCTGATGAGTCATCCTGTCATTTGGTTCCAAAGTAAGTTGGGGGCTTCTGCATACTCCTAAATGAAATGTATGGGTCACATGAAGATAACACTTGTTTTCCATTCAGTAGGCCACAAGCTGCCAATATATGGGGAAATGCTAGCATGGAATCTATTATAGAGATTATTGCCCATCCCCTATGTTTCCTTCCCATGCATGTTTGGTGAGAGGTATGGAGCCTAGCTATGGATCCATTAAAACTGGGTATCTCCTTAGCATGCAGATGCCAGAGTATTTAAAGGACATTAAAGGCTAGCAAATCCATATTCAATTACTATCCCCCTTCTTTTACTGAGAGGCTGCGCTTTCATTTTTACTCCTACTTTCACCAATATTCATTCATGCAGGTGGTCCTCCCATGCCCCCCCCGCCTTCAAAATCAAAATTATTCACTGAACTGATTGAGGAAAGGAAAAGGGAAAAATTGAAACCTAATGCACATTTAAAAGCTTTTGTGACCCAATAGAGAAAGGGTTAGAAGCAAAGAAATGGTGCTTATTTGCATGATAAATACCACAAAGTACTATTACCTGATAATCATACTCAAGGGAAAAAAGCAATGCCAGTGTTAGAGCTGATTCCAAGCAACCCCAGCTACATTTCTAGAGTGACTCACTTCTCTTCAGTGAATGCTACAGACAAAATTGTCAAGAGCTCCCCCTCCCCATATTTATCCATGATTGCTGTAACAAACAATGCTTTCTTTATAATAAGCCACAGTATGGCTTAACTACCTTCCTTTATTCATGCAGCTGCACTTTGGAACCTTTTTTGTCTCTTGCTTTCCTAATGAAGCTCTCTTTTATAACACTCTATTAGAATTCCGTGCTTCATGTTCCAACCATGCATTATCTTCATTACTTTCTAACGTGCTCAGCTCCCAAGGATAATGGTGAAATGGAATATTCATAAAACTAACCTTTAAAAGTCTTGAATCTCTTCTTTAAGGTGAACTGCTAATGCAGCCCAACCCTGCAGATTCCTCAGTGTGAGTACAGAAAGGTAGAGGGAGGTGCTCTGTTTTCCGACTTTCTCTGAGCTTCAGCTGCAGAAGCTTTGAAAATCCACATGTGAATGTAAGAAGGCCAGCAAGTGGTAGAGCTGTATACAAAATAGCTACAAAAACATGCTTGCCCTTTGCTGCTGGGTAGTGAACCCTACATTAGTAAAGCAGTGCTCCAAAGACAGGTAGATATGCCAAATTCATTCATGGTGCTGGGCTCCATGGTTAGGATAAATTTTCTTATGGGACTCAGACAAAATTGTGGACTGGAATAAGGGGTTCTGATGTCGCAAAGGTGTTTAAGGCAGTGATACATCACTATCACTCTCTCTCTCTCTCTCTCTTTCACACACACACACACACACACACACACACACACACACACACACATTAAGGGTAAGAACCACCTTCCTGATGTTTGAAATAACATTCCCAGATTCTCCAGAACTTGTGTCATGGCAACTGTTGAGTTGCCATGACTCAGCTTCTGGATAACCTCACTGGATGACTGAGAATCTTCACAGACATATTAACAGATTCCCTACCATTATACTGTCCATGCTATCTGGGACTTACTGGAGCTATAGTACAACACATCTGGAAGTTGCCTATAGCTTCCCCGTGCTACCTTTCAGGGGGGACTAGGGAGCATTAGGGATGCTGTAGAAAGACATGGCCCACAAAGGGAAAGAACGATAGTGGAGGTGAACAACTGGCTCTGCAGATGGGGTGCCAGGAGGAACAATTTGGATTCTTGGACCACAGATTGCTATTTCATTCAGATATGATTTCCTACCACAGCTGGAAGGAATCTTTTTGCCAAGAGGCTTGAAAAATTAATAAGGAGAACTTTAAACTAAATTCATGGGGGGGGGGGAGAGAAAATTTTCTTAAAGGTCGCAATCCAGAGAGGTTGTGAGAGATAGTCCAAATCTCGCAGTAGGAGCAGGACAAGAAGTATTACACACCATCAGTGCAAGGAAAAGTAGGTTAAGCAAAGGGTTTGTAAGAGGCACACACAGCCTCAAAAAGCCACCCGGCCCACACTACAGCTGGTAGGTGGGCCATGTGGTTGTCACAAAAAAAATTAAATAAAAATAAATAAAAATAAAAATAAAATAAAATAAAAATAATCTGGCAGGATTAATAATAATAATAATAAGAAACCCACCAGTGGGGTTAAAAAGAATAAAAAATAGAAACTGAACTAAAACGAATTGCAAAACAATTTTTTTCTAAAAATTCATTTCGTAATTAATGAATCGAACTGGACCGGAAAATGAATTGAACCAAAACGAATTGCCATTTTTTTCAGTTCATGCCCATCTCTAGTTGAAAGTATTTGAGTTCAGTATTACAGATGATGCCTTCTGTGAGCAGAGGGCCACACAGTAATAAGGGAGAAATGTAGTACTAATGGGAGATTTTAACTATGGGTATTTGTACACGACCCCCAACCTCCACCGCAAATGGCTCCCAGCTCCAGAGCTTAAAATTGTTTCCCCACCAGCTCCGGAGTTTACTGATAATTAAGTGCGACCACGCCCACGTAAGCGCGTCCCAGCACACTTTTCAGGTACCTGCTCTCCAGAGGTGAAAATTCCTGATGCGGATATAACGTAGTGACTGCCAGGCTCTCCTTGCTTCTGTTTGTTCTTTTTTTGCCCCCCACCCCTTTGAATGCAGTGCCGGGATGGCAGAATGGAGGTGAGTGGCATTCTTTTCTTCCTTTTTTTCTTCCGCTAAGATCTCTGGTCTGAATTTAAGTGGCCAGCAGATCTTAGGGGTTGTGTGAAAAGGCTCTATCCTGATGTATGCTGGTAGTCCAGCTCAGCTCAGAATGCAAGGTCTAACAAATTCCTTACCACCCTTGGAGACAATTTCATGTTCCAGAAGATGGAGGAGGTAACAAGAGAGCTATTTTAGATCTGATCTTAATAAACAGGAAGTACCTTGTAAAATGAGGTTGAAGTGGTGGGATCTTTAGGTAGAGGTGACCCTGCTCTTTTGGAATTTGTTATACAGTGGGAAGGGAACAGAAGGGAAGGGACTTTAAGAAACCCAAAGTTTGTAAATTTAGGAAATTATTGGCCATGATTCCATGAACCAAAACACTAAGAAGGGAGGCCAAGAAGGATGTGAGTTCCTTAAAAGCAAGATATTAAAGGCACAACCTAAAACTGTTCCAACAAGAAAAAGAAATGGGAGATGTGTAAAGAAACCGCAAGGTTTGACTAAAGAACTTTCAACTCAGCTAAGTAGATAAAAAAGTACAGGAAATGGGAAAAATGGGCACCAAAGAGGAATATAAGCAAACGGCTAATATATGCAGGGTGGTGGTAAAAAAACAGCTAAAGCACAAAATGAACTTAGACTTGCCAGAGAGATTGAAGGTAATAAAAGAGGTTTCTTTAGTTATGTCCACAGCAAAAGGAATTATAAGAAAATGATGGGCTCTCTGCGTGGTGAAGAAAACCAATACTAACAGGAGACAGGAACAAGGCAGAACTACTCAACTCCTTATTTGCCTCAATTTTCTTCAAAAAGGGAAAAATAGTTCCATTGGGACTAAGAGTAGAGGAGGTAGGACGGGAATTGCAAACTAGAATAGGTAGAGAAGTAGTACAAGAACACCTGGAAACATTAAATGAATTTAAGTATCCTGGGCCAGATTAATATTAAAAGAACTGGCAGAATATTAAAAGAACTGGCAGAAGTAATTTCAGAACAATTGACAATAATCTTTGAGAAGTCCTGGAGAACAGGGGATGTCCCCATAGATTGGAGTAGGGTGAATGTTATCCCCATTTTCAAGAATGGGAAAAAAGAGGACTCAAATAATTACCACCCAGTCAGCTTGACTTCAATTTCTGGAAAGATTCTAGAGCAGATTATTAAGCAGTCTGTAATTATTTAACAAGCAATGCTGTCACTATGAGATCAACATGGGTTTTTTAAAAAATAAGTTATGCCAGACTAATTTGATCTCTTTCTTTGATAGAGTTACAGGCCTGGTTGATGATTGCTATGGATATTGCTTATCTTGATTTCATTAAGGCTTTTGATAAGGTTCCAAATGATATACTTGAAAATGTTAGAAGAATGTAATATAGATAGTGCTACTGTTAGGTGGATTTGTGGGTTTTTTAGGTTTTTTCTTTGTTTACATGCAACAGGCAAACAAAACAAAACAAACATATCAATCTGACAAGACTCATAAAAGGACAACAAAAAGGGAAAAAAAAGAACTTAGAAGTGAAGACAAAAGCATAACCTCTAATGGTCATACCCTATCCACTTGTCAACATACTATACATAAGGAATAAGTATTTCACCATTGTCTGGCCATCTGTAAGTCTTCCACAGGTTCTAGCAAGTACTGTACATACATCCTTATATCTATTTCTTCCCTTACTCATTTGTCTGCTTCTGAGACCAGTTATATAGCATCTTCCAACTCTTATTTACAAAGTGTCTAGGTTGATCCCATGTGCCTCTGAGAGCATATTTAGTTCTGCAATGTCCAGTAGCTTTTTCAACAGTTCATCCTTAGTTAGTATTTCACCCTTCTTCCATTTCTCGGCCCTGAGCAGTCTGGCTGCTGTGTATATAAACAGTAGAATATATTTTCTTTTCTTATCAGTGATCTCTGGCATTATACGTATTTAGTAACATCATTTCTGGTTTAAAGTTCACTTTGGTTTGCACAATTTCTTGTGCCACTTCCCAAGTCTGCTGCCAGAATTTTGAGCTTTATTACATGAGCACCATATGTGGTAATAAGTCCCTGGGTTCTTTCTGCATTTCCAACAAATGTTATTTGTCCCTTTTGACATTTTGGCTAATTTTACCGGAGTAAGGCGCCATCTGTGAAACATTTTAAGGTTTGATTAGCTTATCTGATTGGCTTGATTAGCTTAACTTTCCACATTTTGGTCCAATCATCAATATCAATGTTATATCTGAAATTTTGAGCCCATTTGACCATTCCCTCCTTCATCCTTTCATGTGTACACTTTTTAATTAATTCTCTCATTTGCATCAACAAAAGCAAAGTGTCTAGATCAAGGGAAGTGATAGTACCAATCTATTCTGCTCTGGTCAGAACCTACCTGGAATACTGTGTTCTGTTCTTTGCACCTAAATTTGAAAAAGACATTTACAACTTTCTACAGGTCTAGAGGAGGGCAACCAGGATGGTTAAAGGTCTGGAGAAATGTCTTTCGAGGAGCGCCTTAAAGAGCTGAGAATGCTTAGCCTTACAAGGAACATGTTGAGAAGGGATACGGTAGCTATGTTTAAATATTTGAAAGGATGTCATATTGAAGAGGGGACGGGTTTGTTTTCCATGGCTTCAGAGACTAGGACTGAGGGCAATGGTTTCAAACTATAGGAAAACAGATTCAATTTAAACATGAAGAAGAACTTCTTGATGGTTAGAGCTGTTCAGCAGTGGAATATGCTGCCACAGAGGGTGGTGAGGTCTCCTTCTTTAGAAATTTTAAGCAGAGGCTGGATGGCCATCTGTCAGAAATACTGTGATGGAGTTCTTGCATGGCAGGGGATTGGACTAGATGGCCCTTGATGTCTCTTCCAGTTCTATGATCCTATGATTCTATAATTCTATGACTTCTCTCTTTTTGTGAGGTAAAACATTGCCAATTCCTTAATCACTGTCTCTAATGTTCTCACAGTTTTCCAATAATACCTTTCTGCCCACACAGAAGGAAGTCATTTCAGGGACAAAGAATGGAGACAGTGACTCACATGGAACATTAAGATTTCAGAGATTATTATGGAGCATGCATGTTTGATGTGCTGCTGGCTCCATTATGACTAAAGACTGACACCTGCTGTGTGAACACTGCTAATTCATAGTATCTCCACTTCTACTTATGGTTCATGTAAAGAACTCAGATATTGGGTTCTTGTCTGTGAAGATTCTCAGTCATCCAGTTGAGTTTATCTGGAATTTGAGTCATGGACACTGGATGTCTTTTCATGAGAGATTGAAACTAAACAGCCATTAAACAGGAGGAATGCCCAACATAGGAGGGGCAATAGCACAGGACCAGAATCAGCAGTGTACCTCCATTTGAAGGACAAAGTACACCCATTCAAAGATGAGGATGTACACATATTAGACAGAGAGGTGGTTTGAGAGAGGGGACACGGAAGCTATTCATGTGTGTATTAAAAACCCCTCTCTCATCAGAGGTGGGGGACTCAGACACAAACAATGCCTTAGCTAATGACCCATACTTAATGAGTGTTGGGAAAGGTTGCATAGGTGGGACTTTCATGCACTCTAGGCCTTTGTCCACCTAACAAGCCTATTCAGATCATAGGCCACCTATGAATCTATTCAGGCTTGTGCACCTAATGAGCCTATTCTGGCCTTTGTACAACTTATGTGCCTATTCAGACCAGGGTGTGTATGAAATCAAGGTTAAAAATAAAATGGAGGACTCACCAATAACTTTCCTTAGACTGACAAAGCTGCTTGGTTGAGTAACGAAACATTTCAATCTCTCAAGAAAAGAAGTCCAGTTCCCATGACTCATCTTTCAAATATTGGGTTCTTCTTTGTCACTCATGTCTACAGTATATCTCTACACACAGATATAATTTGATTCAATAGACATGCATGCAATAACTTCATTATTGCTCTTGGGGTGTACCCTTGGAGATTGGAAGAAAACAGCTCTTTCCTTCTGTTACCCCTGATGCCTTGAGAAAGAGGAACCAAAGAGATGGGTCCCAAGTGTTGTTGTGATCTTGCTTTACCTTCTACATTCCATACCCAGTCATAGTCTCAAGAGACTGTTGTATGCAACAGTGTCCATAGACATCTTTTGAGGGTTCATGGAAAGCCAGGTTGTATTGCACTGTTTTGGCATAATTTGTTCACATAGTGTGCACCACTGCAACACAGTACACCTCCCTTTGTTCCTTAAAATATTGAATACATTTTGTGCTTACTGGAGAGAGGAAGAACTCTCCCTTTCCCCCATGGAGACAGCCCTGTTTGCACAGGCTACAGCTTGAAGTTCATATAGCTACCCTGTTGTTAAGTAATCTGAGATAGCTGCTTAGGAGACTTATGCAGCGGCACTGCAACCTTTGCAGGTAGACAGGTCAGTGTTTTTGATACAGAGCAGTTCTCCAGCATCTGAGTATGGGTTACATGAAATTTAAAGTGTGCGCCTAGCTGGAAATGCTGTTGCTTAGTGAGAACTAGACATGGGCACGACTCGACGAAATTCTCGTTTCCGTTTCCGTTCCTCGGTTCCGTTACGTAACGGAAAAGGAAACGACAATTACACTGCCAGAACTCGAACTCGAACTGACTAAAGAAAAATTGGGTCTGATTTGTCGTTGTCGTTCCTGGCATCACGGCGATCCCGCGATGCCAAGCGGCACAGAAAAAAAGTTTTTTTTTTTTTAAAAAAAAACCGATTCCCGGCCAAAAAGCAGGCGAAAATATGCCTGCCTGAGTGAGGGCTCAGGGCACCTACCAGAGGGGTGGTTGACCCCCCTCTCCTGTCCTGGGCTGCTCTGGTGGTGGGGGAAATCCTCATCGTCTCACAGTCGCTCGCAACAAGCTGGATTCGCCGCCAGCCGCCGCAATTCAAACGCCACAGAAAAAAAGTTTTAAAACCCCCAATTCCCGACCCAAAAAGCAAGCGAAAATATGCCTGCCTGAGTGAGGGCTCAGGGCACCTACCAGAGGGGTGGTTTCTGGGGTGGGGGGTCCCCGGCCTCCCCCCTCCTGTCCTGGGCTGCTCTGTGGGGGAAATCCTTGTCATCTCGCAGTCGCTCTGCAACAAGCCGGACTCGCCGCCGGCCGCCGCAATTCAAGCAGCACAGAAAAAAAGTTTTAAAACCCCCGATTCCCGGCCCAAAAAGCAGGCGAAAATATGCCTGCCTGTCTGAGAGGGCAGCTACCAGAGGGGTGGTTTCTGGGGTGGGGGTCCCCGGCCTCCCCCCCTCTCCTGTCCTGGGCTGCTCTGGTGGGGACTCACAAGCCACAAGCCGGACTCGCCATGCCATGCGGTGCGGGCGGGGGATCCAAAATGGGGTGACTGCAATATTTTTTTTGAAATCGTGGTCCAAAAACACACAAGCACCACAGAAACATACGAAAATTGCTATTTTAAAACTGCCAGAATTTTTACAGTAGCAGTGGGTTTTTCTTGCAACAAAATGTCTCCTCTGTCCTCTCTCCATTGATTTTATTTTATTTTATTTTATTTTATTTTATTTTATTTTATTTACACCTGTGCAATGATGGGCTGGCCATGGGAGTGGACCATGCAAATTTTTGGAGCCATTCCACCAATCGCATGGCCACTTGGCCACTGAGACTTCTGGGATGTGCCAAAAAGCCCACTAACCCTGCCCTAGCCCTAACCCTAACCCTAAGCCTTACCCATACGCCACAGTACACTGTCCTCTTAGTGGGTCAGAGAGGCACCCAGAGGTGCACCCCACTACCCCACCCTAACTTCACCCGTAACTAGCCTAATCCTAGCCCTTGTGCTAACCCTCTCTTAACCCTAAGCCAGATCTGTACTTGCATTGCACACGCAAGTACGCTTCCCTTCTTAGTGAGACACAATGGGTGCACACTGAGCCCATCAGTCCATCACTTGTGGCTCTGGCTGACTCCTGCAGCAGCATTTGTGTGCCATGCAAACCCTGCCCGAGTGCCTGTCTCTCACTGACTGATGCAGGGAAGGCACCCCAAAAAGAGGGGTGCCTCTGCCAGTCTGTTGCGTCTGCAACTTGGTATGCATATCCATATGGCTATGCATGCCCTTTTGTAGCAGCGCTGGCGGGTGAGGATAGGAGGCACCCACCCCACAGAGGTGCCTCCAGGAGCCCGCTTTCCCTTCATAGAGGGCCAGAGGAGGCACCCACCCCACAGAGGTGCCTCCAGGAGCCCGCTACCCCCTCAAACCAGTATAACGACAGATGAAAAACCGAAAAACAAAATGACAATTTTTTGCAAAATTTCGCAAAAATCGGAAACGAGCTGACACGGGCCGCCTCCGACACACGACAACTCGAAAACGTCATTTTCCCTAGTCGTGCCCATCTCTAGTGAGAACTTATAATGAGATAGTCCAAAATTAAACAAGAGACAGTGCTGGAAAATGAGACTTCCAGATCAGAAAGTACTCAATCAGCTACTGGGCAAGAGCAAAGGACAAGTATAGTTAGCTTTGTTGCTAATGATGCAATTAAATTAAATTTGAGAGGATGTCTAGTAGCTTACATGCACTGAAGTGATAGAAAATCCAGTCTGTACAACACATGAGAATTATAAATCAAGGTAAACAGTAAACCGTAAAGAAATAAATGAAATGTATAAACACCACAGTACTTGGTGTCAGTGAACAGAAGTGAACTGGAACTGGATATTTTCAGTCAGTCAACTACAAAGTGCTCTGCTCTAGAAATGAAAAAAAAATGGAGTGGCGCTATTACTGAGGCAAGATTTAGCACAGGCAGTCAGGGACTATAATACAAGGTCTCAATAATATCAATCAGACTCTGTGCAAAAGCTTCAAACCTAACTATTGTTGAAGTCCAACTACCAATGCCAAAGAAGATACAGTATATGCCCATGCCAGAACTATTTCTTTTTTTCTTTTTTGCTCAAGTAGACTGTGCTAGCCACTTTAACAGTTGCTATAAAGTACATAGTTGAACGTAGTGGATGTACCCTTTTCAAAAACTTTAGATGCTCACCATCTTCCAGTTCACTTGCCTCATTTCTCACTCTGTTTGAATATCTGTAGCAGACATCAGGTTTGGGGTCTCCATTTTTTCAAGAAGAGTGTCTCAGATAAACTAACTACATAGCTAACAAACTAAATCAGACCAGAGCACAATGAACATAATTTGACTCTTAGCTGCTCCTCTTTGTAGGGAAGGCTAATTTTCAACTGCTCATTTCCAGATTTAGCCCGGCAAAATGACTCCCATACATGTCCCATACATATGCTCTGCTCATAAGCAACTATTTTCTTAACATTTTATGGCCTCATTCACTCCATCTCCCACCCATGTTTATAGACATGCACAAATTTTAACCCTGTATCCATTTGCTACTTTTTCATCACTGCAGTCCTCCTTATTAATAACTATTTTCTTCCCTTGACAACATGTGTTTGTGCACCACTTTTACAACTCTGGCAAAGTACAATTTTGTTCTTTAGGTTACTTTTCAATCATTAGCCTGTATACAACCCAAAATAACTAATGCCAAATACTTAAAAGCTGCCAGCGATGAAAAACAGTGAGTAATGTGGAATCATACTGAGAAAAAGAAATAGTGTGTGGTCCTCAGAATCTCTGCTAGCTGAGCATGAACTGAATTCAAATGTAAACTGCGGGAGGTTTTATACGTTTCATGTTTAATTGCTGTTCACTTTCCCCTTTTAAAATTGCTTAATTAATGCTCCTCATTACACTGAAAATCTAAGATCAGTGAGAAACCAATGACATTGTTTGGCCACAATGTTTGAAAATGTTTAATTTCTTTCTTATCATTGCAGTCAAACCTCAGGGAAAAATAATTTCGAGTTATAACCCAAAATACCCTTTTTTTCAGAAGCCATCCCATTAAAATTAATGATGTCACTCTGAATAGAAAATATCTCTTTGTAGTTCATTGTCCATTACATAAAACAGAAACAAGTACAAGAATCTTGATACACCAGTAGGCTCAAGTCAGATTATTGTTTAAAAGACAAAAATAAAATAAAATAAATTGCAATACAGGCATACCTCAGTTTAAGAATTTAATGCAATCTCTAGGATATTTTGTACAGTGAAAAATTCATAAACTGGAAATGCACAGGAGTGCAATGCCTCCTGGAGAAACTTGCTATGAAAAAATTTGTAAACCGAGGCATTATTTTCAATGGATTTCCTCTTGTAAACTGAAAATTATGTTAATGGAGGCATCCGTACACCGAGTTATGCCTGTAATGACTTATACATTGCTGTACATCTGCTAACAAACATGAATGACAATCAATTATGCCTCAGTGACATAACTTTTTAGAATATGCATGAGCAACAAGTACAGTGACCAAACTGAAAGGATTTCTGTTGTGCTTTTGTTGTTTCTATTAAACAATGCAAAGCATAACTCAATGTAATAACATACTTTTGAGCTTATGGATGCTTGCTCTGAGCTCCCTCAGCCAATTTTCTACTCCATCCCTAAAATAACTGTTGCCCACCTCGGAAGTTCCCTCCCTCAAGATGTTCTCATTCATTGTTTATCAAGGCCACATTTCCAGTTTCTGCTGGGAAAATATTTCTTGCAAGGTCCACCTCAAGGACTATGAATCCCCTTCCCCTTTTCTGTTCATGTGCATTTGGTGTGCCTATTGTCCTCTGAAAGGGTTAATCGTAATGTAATAAATAGACTACTCTACAGAGAATGATTGACTTTCAGCTGGCTAAAAGAAGCCCACCAGGTCAACCAAAGGTGAATGTTGTTTATCACGGTTGAGCACTGTACCTGGCCAATTAATTATATGTAAGCTGAGATTTTCCTCTGTGCTGGCAGAAAGCTATTTGGAGACCAAAGCATAATCACTGTGTGACTTTTGCTATTTTGGAGTAAATATTCTATGTTTGACACATGCAGGTTTTCTAAAAGATATTTTAAGCAAACTATGGTAGTATCCATTTTCTACAATTGTGGTGTGTGCAACAAATTGTCACATTGTCATGACCATCCTAACCAATCAAAATGCATATACTGTAGTTTATTTTTAAATTAATAAATATCTTGCTTAATTTTATTTCCTGATAACTTATTTTCTTCCTTTTTCCTCCCTTGTATTTGTATTATAAGTGAAGGAAAGTGTTGTGTTTGTGTCAGATGAAACTAGCTTGAAAGGCCAGAGGTAACATGTTCCTTGATTTAATATGAGTGTTCTGTTTACTGAATGAGTAAGCCATTCATTAATAGCTTGTGGCCTGGGGATGGGGGAGTTTTCCTCAAAGTCCTGGGGGTCTCCTGTTCTGATCCTGTGTCCTTACTAGAGCTATACACTTCTCTGTCTTAGGCAGAAAAATATATTGAACTAGCCATGCACAAAATAGGCATGTGAAACTGACATGGTTAAGCAATGTATTATCTATATGAGGGCCCGTTTTTGTTCCATTAATTTCATCTTGATTAAGCTAACATGTTGTCTCAAATTAGCTTATACATTTATTTATATTATTTATTCTTTATAACTGGAATCTGAAATTATCTTCTTCTGGAATCCAATTGCTTAATGTTTCACTTAATGTTTTGACTCCAAATTGCTGCAGCATCCACAGTGGAAAAACTGTATGAGTCAGTCCTCCGCCATTAAGTATGAGGTAAATGTAGATACAACCAGGGATGTGTAAAAATGTTAATGAATACATTTTTGCTTAGAATTTAAAAACCTATCCACTATGCCACGGTACACCAACTTTATGCTGGAGCAGCTGAGGAGATCAAAATTTAACTTATTGTCTTCTCAGCATAAAATGCCTAAGGGGATCAAATTCATGACAGTAAAATGGCAGTCCTGTCAGTCTTGCTCTTTTTCAGTTTGTTTGCTGTTCTGAGTCACTGATCTGAAGATGCATGGAATTGAAAAGGGGAAAGAATGAAAAACACCTTGAAAACTTTTTCTCTGTGTATCACCCAGAATTTTAATATGAAAACTAAAATCTGTTTCAGAAGAATTTAAATGATTAGTGCTGATTAGGGCTAATCTCTGAAGAGTCTGGAGAAATAATCGGCTTGCATTCCATGAAAATGTGTGAGCAAGAAAGAGAACAACCCTGCAGTTTCTTCAGTCAAAATGGAACTAAGTTCTTCTAACATTTATAGCAGTGCAAATCCCTTTGAATGCTTTTGCAATTTGTTTTTATGTGGGAAAGGAAGCAAGATATAGATATCCAGTGTGGTGTAGTGGATAGAGTGAAAGGATGGGATTCAAGAGACCTGGGTTCGAATCCGGATTTGCCATGGAAGCTCATGGGAGGAATCACCTTAGATACCTTTAAAATGTAAGAGTAAAGGTCCCCCCCCCCGCACATGCATACTAGTCATGTCTGACTCTAGGGGTGGTGCTCATCTCCATATTCAAGCCGAAGAGCCAGTGTTGTGCAATTCCATGGCCACATGGCCGTCATGGCTGCAAGGAAACACTGTTTTACCTTCCCGCCTTTTACGGTGGTACCTATTTATCTACTTGAATTTTATATGCTTTCGAACTGCTAGGTTGGCAGGAGCTGGGGTTATCAGCGGGAGCTCACTCTGCTGCATGGCATCCGGGATTCGAACCGCTGAGCTGCTGACTTTGTAGTTAACAGTTTTTGGCACCTTAGTCCACTACTAGGATCACTATAATTCAGATGTAACTTGTGGTACATAATAAACCACAAGTGAAGGCAGACTTCTGGCAATTCAGTTAATAGGAATGGGGCAATGCATAGCTGACTAAATGTTGATGGATTCCTAGTCCTACATGGTCTATTGTTGGGACTTATGGAAGTAGTTTTACATCTGGAAGATGACAGACCCTTTCCCCTCTATATTATTTGCTTGTGATATTAATTACAGTTTTGTGTTTTACCTTATTGCTGCATTATTTATAGGGAAAAAGGTGGGAACAGAATTTAATATCCCAATAAATATTTGAATAAATAGACTGAGTTTAAAGTTGGACCTGGAGAAACTGACATTGGTTCTTTGTGTGTTTTAAAATTCTAACATCAGTTCAACACAAACAAAATAACATAAAAAGAAAACTGGATAAATGTGATGTAACAAGACATCAAATCAGTAAGGAACAGAAAAGGAACAGGGAAGGAGAGACAATATAATACGCTGTGTGCCTTCTCCAACATTATTGATAAAATGTTGCTGAAATCCTGTTGCACATATTCATAGGCACTATAGAGATGGTTGTTGTCAGCAGTGGCAAATGGAGGCAGTTCCGCTGTCTGCTTGTCTAGTGCTGGGGCTGCATTGCCCCCCCCCCCCCCGATGAAACAATGCAAGATGTGATTACGAAGGCCTTGTGAGGCTCATGCCGGGGCAGGACAAGTGGTCTATTTAGCAGGGCCTCATCCACCCCTGGGCCCTTGGTTCCAGTTTGCACTGGACCCACCCCACACACCACCTTTTTGAATGCTAGTGTGGCATAATGATGTTGTCTTTGGGGGTCGGATAGGATTTTTTTTTCTTGCTTCCCAGATTGGCTGAGGGCGGGCAGGGATTCTTTGCCTATCCCACACTGGCACGGATGGTGTGGTATTGGCCACACAGGTGGGTATTGCAGGGAACGGATGCATTAGGTGAGTCCCAAAATGACTGACAGCTATACCTCTCTGACCCCAGGCCTCTGCAGATCCCAAGGTCACAGAGCCTGGGCAAGGAGGCTTTAGAAACCCAACTGGGCTTGGGATTGGCCAAGAGATGGTGCCCCTGCCACCAGGAGGGTGGATAGTTTAGCTCAGCTGGCCTAGGGGGTGGCTGACCTGGGACAATGCTACCAAGGAGCCATGGTACTCGCCCTACCTGACAATGCCTTTGGGCCAGGTTCATCGGTTACCCCAGGGCCAATGGTTCCCCACATTACAGCAGCCCCCTCTCAATGAGAATCAATGATATGGCTGTATTAATAAAGTGTGGCTCAAGTGTCCAACCTAAATGTTGTCTTGCCTATTCATTTCAACCTGGGGGGCAATGACTCTCATAAAAGGCAAGATACCGCTAATTAAAGGCATTTTTGGGGTGCATGTGCTTCATACAAAATGTAACCAAGCTGCATGCATTCTGAAATTGCAAAATGAAGGGTTTAATCACCTGCAATTTGCTGATGATATCATCCCTGTTGTGCTCATGCTGCTGCACAATGAGCTTTGAGTTGTTTTTTGGGCAGTGCTTTACCTCAGTAGTAAGGCACATGCTTCTTGGGGAGAAAGACCTTCAATTCAAACTCCCAGCTTCTTTACATAGAACATTAGTTTACAATCTGAAGATTACAATCTGATACACTAAAGCAGTGGTTTCCCAACATTGCATCCATAGATGTTCTTGGACTAAAATTCCCAGAAGAGCTTCGCCATTTGCTTTGATACATATTTCTGGGAATTGTAGTCCAAGAACATATTGGGAAGTACTGCCCTAAATAATGGCTACTAGTCAATACAGGGATGACACTGATGTGGTCTCACTATATGTAGTAGTCATGGTCTGACTATATGTAAGACTTTATATGTTTTTAGCATGCAAAACAGTCAAGGAATCCTCTCCCATTCTCTGAAATGCACTGCTATTGTACTGGAATGTTTGTGTTTATATCAGCATTATAAACAGATGTGAATTAAGCTGGCTAAGAGTAAAGTGAACCAAATGCTACTTTTTAAAAAACTGTAAAGCAATTGAATTGAAACAAGCCATTTTGAAATCATCCATCAAGTCATTCTATTTTTTTCAAGCTAACAACATGGAAAATAATACAGCTAGAAATCTGAGATACTGATTTATTTGTAGGGATGTGTGATTGCCACCTGCTTCACTTCGTTCAGAGTTACTTGTTTTACAAAGCATAATGCATTTGCTTCAAGTCTGTTCATACCCCTTTAGATTCAATAATAAGCTGTGAAGATCTTTTAACACTGGGCAATAGGGAACCAAAGAGCCCTGTTGGTTAACAATCTGACCCTCATATTCAGAGCCAATTACCATTTCTGATATCTTTTCAAAAATCATACCAGGTGCAATTCATGGCAATAACTGAGAAAAGTTTAAGTATGACAAAAGAACTTCTAAATGTTATTACCTACATACAGAGCAGTGTCCTCAAATTTCATCTAACAATGAATGTGACACCATGGCTAGTTTCCAGTTGTGCTGCTATGCATAAGGCATAACTTTTGGGGACAAGTAGCCTCAAGTTAAAAAATTATCTGTAGACATTATCGGTTGCATGCCAAGTTGTGAGATCCAGTATGAGACAGATAATAACTACAGAGATTTCTTCACTGAAGAGAATTTCCATGTAAAAGGTAGTGCTGAGTAATATTGCAACAGGATTTCAGCCAATATTTTTTTCTGGAAATTTTGACTCATTTTAAAGAAGCTTTAAAGCTTCTACTATAAAGATAATTTGCATTTGACATTTGCAATCCAAATTTGTTGTTGTTGTTTGAATTTTATTTTAAGTATGGACTGTTATTTTTCTTTACTTCTCAATCTAGACAGATGTGTAGTCCTATAGATAAGACACTTGCATCACAGGTCCTAGTGGTGTAACACTAAAGTTGATGTATCCGGAACCAAACAGGTCTGATCAAAAGGAAACAAAATGTTTTACAATTCTAGTCCAGCGGCTTAGTTGCATCACTATTAAGTTAGGAACTAGTAGTCAGATTAATCAAGGACAACATAATAAAAATATTCATTGGAATGGCTGTTTCAACAGAATTTTTAATATTAATCTCCTTTATGCGAATAAATCAAAACAATTTATTGCTCAGCTGACATATCTGAACCCAATTGTTTTAAACAAAGACATGGCCCAATGACAATTTTACAGCCCTTGTTGAATGTTATGCCTAAAAATTAAATCAAGAATGAATGCAAAGTGTCAAAGAGTCTGCTTGCCTTGTGCAATTCAAATGACCTGCCATATGAAGAGATGTTTTGATTAAAGCTCTCACTGTTGGATGTGTCAAAATGTTTATTCCCTAGACTGCACTCTTCCAATATTTCTGATCTGATATGTAGCCATCAATCAACAAACTCATAAAATTGTCAATACTACAGCTAGACTTAAAACATTGAACAATGAAATCTGCCAGTGTCCTTCATTTGTCTTAATTTATATGACCCACTCTATTTTTATTGCTTGAACAGGTGATGGTTCTATCACTATCAAAGGACACATGCAATGCAGTGCCACTGTTGTTTCTTCCTTCTTGTAACTTACACCATCAAAGAGAAAAGACACATGATTCCACATGGAGCAGGAGCCCATACACTTTACAGATGTGCATTATGCAAAACACTTATTGTTCTCTGCAGTCTTCTCAGTCTGGCTAGGCTGAGGCTCTCCATGTAGACTTACCCCCAGGACAATTAAGATTTCCTGGCTTCCAGTGAAAATGGGACCTCAGTCTTGTTCTGCCACTTTTAAATTTCTCCATCTTTTTTTCTGTGCAAGAACCTGTCAAATCCTGCACCAATGAAGGCCCTTTTGAATGAATCCAGAATGGGAAAGATGCCATTCTGCAATGGAATTTTAATAATTTTACACAGCATGGTACTGTTTCTCAAAAAAGAGGAAAAAATGACAACAAAACTTCCCATTGGCAGAGGAATCTTGCTCTATGGGAAAAAGAATGATTTCTCATGAAGACCACTGTGAGATTCATATCCCTAAAACCCTGTAATAGAATTCTCTCTACTGTCTTGAAATCATGCTAACAAAAATGTTATCATAGATTTTTGGGAAGCATCATATGGATAGTCCCTGTTGTTATATCTTATATTTATCCCAATTGTATCTTAATGGGAAATTTTCATTCTGAACAATGCTAATACAAGCTGGATGTGTGTCTCTTTACTTTGCTTAGCTGTAGCTCCAAAATCCCATAATTTCATTTTCTTGCCTGTCAGCAAAATGCTGGACTTGTTACTTACCTTTATTAATTGAAAGCACCTTTGTTTTTGGTCCCAGATCCTGGTGTATGTTTGTGCTACAAAAGGTTAATGTTTCGCCCATTCAGGTTAATGATGCAGAACATGTTGGGAGGACCTTTGTAAAGAAAGATGGATAAAATTCAGGCACAGTCTACAATGAGATTAATTAAGAGGTATCGTGAGAATAATGACCGAGCCCACACCCATGCCAATAGGGTTGTGAGTAAGCCTTAAAACTGGGCAGAATGGTCATTTCAAGAATAAGGAAAACAGACCATTTTTTAAAAAAAAAATGCAGCAATATTACCAGTCTGAATATATTAATTTGAGGATGGATTTGGGAGGCCTTTTCTATTTCCAGATTTCTGAAATCATCAGAAAGTCTTAAGGCTGTTTGCAGTACTTTAAAAGCCCCTCAAATAGTTGACATAGTCATCAGAGACATAAGACATTATGTTATTAAAAATAGAGGATTAAGACATAAGACATTAGGACATTAAAAATAGAGGATGCTAATATTTAGTAGTATATTTACTGATTAAAATTAGGATACAACCATAGTTCCCAGTCGTATACACTTCCTGCCCCTCCTCCTTTTAAATCAATTTTTCCTTTCTTTTGGAGAGGTGCCATATTTACTCCTTTTTCTTCCTTGACAGTGGCTTATGTTTATGCTTTAGGGAAAAATGGGTGGGAACTTGTGCCTGTTAGTTATGGCTCAGTTAGTTATCGCTCCGCCTGCTATCTACTTCCTGAAGACATTCTTATTGAACCCAAGTGGTGACAATATATACAATTATATTTCAATTAAGCAATACATACCAGCCTCTGATGAAGAAAGGGCACTGGAACCAAGTGAGAACAAATAGGACATCTACAGTATATGTTTATCCATATGTGCATGAGCAGCAAATCTCAACCTTTAAAAACAATTGTTTTTCTCCATGGCCAGCAAAACCAATTTGAAACAATTTGAAAAAAAATATAGGCTGAATCAGGATTATATAAGTCACAGAAAAACCTTATAAGATGTTATGTGAAGATTTTTTTCCAGTCTATGTCTCCCTTCACGTGTGCACAGGGGCGGCTCTAGGTTTTTTGCACCCTAGGTGAGGGGCGAGGCGGCGGGGCAGGGGGGGCGGGGGATGTGGGGGATGACAACGGGCATGGGGCGGATGGCAACAGGCATGGGGGCGGCGATGGACGCGGGGGGTGGTGGAGGGATGGCGACGGGCGGTAGGGGGACGGACAGTGGTGGCCAGTGGTGGGGGGGCGGTTATGGGCACGGGGTGCAGTGGGGGGTGCCGACAGGTGGCAGGGGGACGGACAGCAGTGGCCAGTGGCAGGGGGCGGCAGGAGGTCAACAGGCTAGCCAGTGCCCTCTGTCCATTTTGGTGCCCTAGGCAACTGCCTAGTTTACCTTAATAGACATGCCGGCCCTGCGTGTGCAGGATACAGTGAAACACAAATCTTTTCAGCAGTAAACCCCACTGAGGTCTGTGGGGCTTACTCTGAAATAAGTAAATATGTATATGGTTGTCACTTTTGCCCTATACTTATCTTCATCTGGATGGACTTCTCTAATCACCCACTACTGACTATGCTGGGTATAAGTACTAGTGGAGGTTGTAGGCAGCATCTAGTGGGCTGCAGTTATCTGTTATATAGGCTATATCTGATATGATGTCTCTGGTCTACATACTGTAGGCTATAGAAGCCAAACCTTGGGTTTACAGTGCTAAATAAGATACTGTATAGAACACTGTGTGACAGATGGAAATCCTGAAAGTAGATAATGAAATAATTGAGAAGGATGTACTTCACATGTCCATGTGCTAATATGTTCTGTGTGCTAAAATGCCCCATGTAGAGTACAGTTAGTCTGAAGAGGGCTTTTCAATCAACCAGCCACTATCTCTATTGTTTTCCTTTCCCTGACTCTCCTAGGGCACACATTTATGCACCCAAACTTTCCTGAAGCAAAAGAAGGCAGCAGCAGCAGCAGAAGTAGAGTCAGTCCTACCAATATGGAAAATGAGGAAACTGCCTCAGGCAGTGAGCAGTCAAAAGTAGCAAATTCTGACATGAGATGAGATACTTGATGAGATACAGGAAGACAAACAACAGGAACAGATTGAAGACCTCTCCCTTAATATAGTTGATGAACAGGCAGATGAACAGGCTACATGAGAGAGGCTCCTTGTACTAGGTGATTCAATTATTAGAATTACAGAGGGATAGATTTGTGATGCCATGATAACTGTATGGTGACTTGCCTGCCAGATGCAAAGATTGCAGACATAACAAGACATCTAGATAGTTTGCCTGCCACGTGCAAAGGTTGCAGACATAACCCGACATCTAGATAGTTTTTTTGGTATTTTTTAGAAAGAACTGGGAAGGAGCCAGTCGTCATGGTACACATTGGTACCAATAATGTTGGGAAGGCAAAGCAGTTAGTCCTGGAAGCCAAATTCAGGTTGTTACAAAGAAGATTGAAGTCTTGGACTTCCAAGGTGGCTTTTTCAGAAGTGCTACCTGTTCCTTCTGCAGGACCCACCAAGCAGGCAGAGTTCAGAAGCCTCAATGTGTGGATGAGTTGATGGTGTCAAGAGGAGGGCTTCAGATTTGTCAGGAACTGGAGAACATTTTGGGACAAGCCAAACCTGTTCAGGAGGGACAGGTTGCACTTGAACCATGATGGGACCAGATTGCTGGCACTCAACATCAAAAAGGCTGCAGAGCAGCCTTTAAACTGATCACTGGGGGAAAGCCAAAAGGAGCTGAGTGGCATCCGGTTCAGAACACCTCATCCCCGTGGAATGAGGTTGGAGAGGGTAGAGAACCACCAAGGGATGACATAGTAGGCATCGGCACTGGAAGAATAATGGGATGTGGTAGTTTGTCTACTGGAATTAAAAGCTACGGGTGGGGGGGGGGGAGAACAAAGAAGCAACCATTATTGGGGGACCCACTGTAGAGGTGCTTCTACACAAATGCTCGAAGCCTCCGAGCAAAGATGGGAGAACTTGAACATATGGCAGTTAGGGATAACATTGATATAATAGCCATAAGAGAAACCTGGTGGAATGCGGAGAACCAGTGGGCTACCACAATCCCAAGCTATAAATTCTATAGAAGGGATAGAGAGGGGTGGGTTGGAGGTGGAGTGGTCATCTATGTCAAAGAAGGGGTAAAATCCAGCTGAATGGAGATTGACGGTGCGTTTGACTCCACCATAGAATCACTGTGGGTTAAACTACCAGGTCCAAGGAGCAATGTAGTAGTGGTGGTGTGCTAATGTCCACCAGATCAAACGGTGGAGTGGTATCAAGAGACAGATATCTAGTCTTGTGCGCTCCCAGATGCATTTGGTGGGGCCACTGTGAGATAAAGGAAGCCTTTGGCCTGATCCAGCATGGCTCTTCTTATGTTCTTATGAGAGCACATACCTCTTCTCCATCCAATGCTCATATCCAAGCTAACTGCCTTTCCTTGCCACCAGTTACACTAGGTATTATGATTGCCCCTCTCCCAATTGTTCTGGGAAGGGGAGCCACATGGAGCACATGGTGCATCCTTGCAAACAGCTGGTGCTTTGCACCGCTGCACAAAGACACACATCTCCTGGCATCATAAGGGCATGGCCCTAGATTCTAGTTCAAGTCTCTGAAATCTCAAAGATTGAGGTACTGTTGAAAGGACATGCCCTGATACACCCTTGTTAAGAGGCATGTGGCTGAACTCACAAAAACTCCATGCAAACATGATTTGAACATAGTTCACATTTGTTGGGGAACATGTTTAACTTTAATGCTAGATTACGCTGTTTGGATTTTAAAAAAATAGCTTAGGCAAGTCCCCTACTCCATGGCGAACATTTCCACAATTTATAACACACACAGAGTGTGTAAAGAATTCCTTAATATAAGTGATCCTGTCTAAAGAGTGGAAATAGTGCTATTGTTCTCACTGCAGCAACATCATCAGCATGACTCTTATTGTTCTGCAGAATAAAGTAATTGAAGCCATTTATCCTCAGGACATCTGCTATATAACTCTATCTGTTATGGCTGTTGTGAAGTTTAGTAAATAGTGCTATGCGCTAGTTAGATCAGAGGAGACCAACATGCAGGAATTGATTTTTTAACAACTGAGCATTTTTCTTCTGGGACCATTGAGCCTATTCCAGCAAAATGTCACTTTTGGCTTATCTATTTACCCTGTAAAGCAAAGTGCTCAACTGAGGTTAACTTTGCTGAGCAACAAAAGAAGACTCATAGATTTGCAGACTATACACCTCCTTTTCATATGCCTCTTTATGGTTAAATGCAGACCCTGCTGGGTCTAACTCTTAGCCATGGAGAAAAGATCAATGCCCAATAGGGTGACAATACAGGACTGTGATCAGAGACATCATTCAGACCAGAATACAGTGTTTGGACTTGACTAACATATCAGGGGTGTGAAAAATTGATCCTTTGCAGATCCTGAGCAAGGGGGTGGGGAAGAGAGATGATATTCTATCTCATTAATATCCGTTCTTAATCAATACATCAGCTGGTCTTGTTTCTCCAAAGGATCAGCAAGGACATAGGCAACTGAAAGCAGTGTAATGTCTGGTTGCTGTTTGTTACATTTGCATTGTATGACATTAAATGTATGTGTATTGATGTTAATTTTGATTTCTTTAGCTTCTAAGTCACTGTTTATGTTCTCCATTTTAAAACTGCTGTTAAATAAATAAATAAATATTCTTCCTTCCCTTTGGTTCTCCTCTCTAGTCTTACGAAAACACATGAAGCAGGTCAGGTTTAGAAAGGACTAGACTAGACCAAGGCAAACTGGGGAGCTACATGCCTAAGTGAGGATTTTAACCAAGTGTCTGGAGTTCTAATCCAATTCGCTAATCAGGAACAATTCTAATTTGTTCATATTTGATGCAAATAAGTTGTACAGTGCTGTACATGAAGGAAATAATTTCTAATACATTGTTTTATATATTGAAGGCCACATGAGTTTAATGAGATCTCTCATCCATAAAACTACATTTTCCCTTGAAAAGGGCAATGAAAAATGGGGAGAAGAATTGTCGTACTTGAGAACCTATTCCTGACTTTGTAAAATTTCCTAAAGGCAAAAATTGGAATTGGATTGGAATTCTGTTTTAATTATCTCTTCCCTCAATCTCTTCCCATTTTGTATCCCACCTCTGCAGCCATAGGAAGATTGGGGCTCAAGTCTTGATTCTGTCGGTTGCACTCCCATCCCGCGTCCCTCCAGAGTTTGGACCATAGTCGTAGGGCATCCTCTAGTAGAGATGGGCACGACTTAGCGGTATTTTCGTTTTCGTTTTCATTTTTCGTTTCCGTTACGTAACAAAACAAAAAACAAAAAACGGCTCAGAACTGGAACGAAAACGGAAACAAAACGACTAATTTCGAGCCAATTTTCGTTTTTCGTTACTGGAAAAACACATAATGGAGCTAAATGGGAAGAAACAAAAAAATTTTTGTTTTCGTTTTCATTTTTTCGTTTTCGTTACGTAACGAAACGAAAACGAAAAATTTTGAAATTAGCTCACGAAAACGGAAACGAGCCGAAACGGACCCCTAGCCGAAAATGAAAACGAAAATGAACAATTTTTCTGAGTCGTGCCCATCTCTATCCTCTAGTGATGCCAGCTCCTTGTACCCTAGATAGATGGCAGTCACATGCTGGGTCTCTCAAAGGGTGCAATGAACAGCTACTTGGACAGCAATGACAGAATATTTGGGTATGGCCCCCTGTCCCATCCCCAAGATATTACATTTTTTTAATGCTGTAATGAAAAATATGCTCTCTTTTTGCTTCTAGAGCCTGCTCAGTTTTGGCTAGTAAAATGTGTTTGGGGTGTAGAGAGGGAGAATTTTTTTCCTTCAAACCTGATTCACTCTGAGCTTGGTATTGGGATTAGGCATTGAAAACACTGGCACACTCATTTTATATTTGTTTCAGAAGCAAATCAATCAATCGACTCTGATATTGTTCACAGTGCCTTAATTACCTCCCTGCCATTACCCTTACTAATGGCAAGGTGACAGTAATTAGTTAGATATCAACAACAGAATTGCATATCCTCTTGATATTGATACCCACACCTCTGGTGCTTGAAACAGCCTCAGTTATGTACTGCATGAAGTAGAAGAACTTAAAGCACAATACCAAGAAAGAAATCTTAGGAAAGAAACTGACCTATTCATAAATACTAATACACACATTTACTTCACCTTGGCTCCATGACTGCTGTGTTCTCTTCAGCTTCTTCATGCATTTTGTTTGTTTGTTTGTTTGTTTGTTTGTTTGTTTGTTTGTTTGTTT
>JAHTLZ010000237.1:57171800-57196951 GCA_023846285.1 Phrynocephalus versicolor
ATCAACATTTATTGATAGCTTTGCACCTATTACTAAAGGAAATTTCATGCAGACGTTTAGATTGCACTGAATAAACTGAGCTAAAACAATCTCTTACACACACACACACACACACACACACACACACACACATGCTTGGTGAAAAACAATGTGAATTATCTCATGCATTTATACCAGAAAGATTAAAACAAATCATTTACAGTAATAGAGCTGGATTGTAGTATTAATGGAGATATTTTTAGATCAATGTTTGAAAACATCGAAGCGTTGCCTTTTAGAAGGAACACAGAATCATATTGATCGAAGAAGTATTTATCTATGAATTGTTCTATAAGCAGGCCCATTTTGTTAAAAAGGAAGATAGCTGTACAGGTTATTTTCAAACCCATGAGAGCAGAAAAATACAACCAAAATCACTAGATATGTTCTTAATCCAACTATTGATGTATGCTTGGAAAGCTATATTGAATCCCTATGAGCACAAATACAAGAAAATGTGACGTGTTTAGAGACAGACTTTTAATATTTCTTAAACAGAAATGGCATTACACTGTGTAGCCTGCTGAATTAAATTGTAAACCACCTACAGATGGGGCAGAACACTTTGCTTTTGCTCTGCTCTGCTCTGCTTTGCTTTGCTTTGCTTTGTGAACCAGAAAGAAGAGTAAATACAATCTACCTATATGTGAGCATTAAAGGGCTATCCATTCGTGCAAGATCCACATTCCCATTAATTTATTAACATTCTTGTGTGGAGGAATCATTTGTACATATTTCCTGACAACAACACCAAAAAGAAAAAGCAATGTAGTTAAGGAAACATTATAAATTTCAGAATTATCTCTTAGCAACTTGCTATGTTAGGATGCAAACATGTGCAAGATAATGCAATCTTCCTTGCTCTCTTTGGCTTTGGTTTCCTAACAATTCTTGTAAAAGGTGACAGGACTTTTGCATGTAGGTGGGCTATGCAGCTGGCTTGGAACTTCATCCCTGAAAATGCAGTGGGCTAAATGATTGGCAGGGTTGCACTCTTTCTCCATCACATTACAAAGCTCTGAAGAAGAGCACATAGGCACATTTAGCTTCACATGCCTAATGGTGCTCCCATGATCTGGAACCCTCACACATGGGACCCCCCAAACCATAGGAACTTAGCTGACTGCTTCTATGGACACCTATACAGGATGAACAAGTCTGAGTGATAGCCAGGTGCAATGGGAATATGGGAACAGGGCCAGCGCTAGGTTTTTCCCCCCTAGGCAAGGGGCAGGGGTGGGGGTGGGGCAGGGCAGGCGGGGGGCTGTGGCGGGGGGGCAGGGCAGCGATGGGCGTGGGGGTGGCGATCGGCGCGAGGGGCTGCAGGCGATGACGATGTGGGACGGGCGGCAGTGGCCAGCGGCGGGGGGGAGGTCAGCAGGCTGGCCAGCGCCCTCTGTCCATTTTGGCACCCTAGGCAACTGCCTAGTTCGCCTTAATGGACGCGCTGGCCCTGTATGGGAAACAGTACATCTATAGCTTTAGGCATAAATAGAGTGCCAGACTGGGTTTAGTGATGTAGCTGGCTGCCCATGCATATGTTTTCTTTTGCGTTATTCTGTCTGAAAGCTCTCTTTCTCAGCTCAGAATCCTGCCCATTCAGTTCCCAGCCTCTTCATTATCATTATCTTGTCTACCTCTAGTCTCCAGCTTCTGAACTGTTTTGTGCCATTGCAGCCAGCGTTTTCTGCATTATACATGAGGAAACATGTTTGTCAAATAATTTGTAATTTATCTCTCCTTCCTTTGTGACCCTCCTTCGTTTGTCCTTTCCACTCACTCAAGCCAATTGTATGGTTCCCAAGATGAAACATAACATTTGTTTTGGAGGGAGAAGAGGTGTACTGTAGATATTTTCTTTATCTCTTGTTCTCCTTTTCTTTATAACTCACTAGGTAGACGCATACTGAGTACTTACCTTGTGCTCATCCATATCTATAAAGCAAAAACAAAAGAATGTTTGTGCAGAATATTTTCTTGAAAAATAATATTGCTGTATCAAAACCCAGTGGGCAGACATATTTTTCGACATCCCTCTTTTAATTAACTTGTCTTACAAACAAAGGCTACCAGATGAACACAATTTATCTGCTGCATATATTTTCAGCCAGGAGGCAGATAATTATTGTTCACTGCAGAAATAATGTTCTTCTACTTGTTCATGTAAAACAAACTTTAAATGTCATTTTTTACAGCGGTAAAGATTATAAAACACAGTGCCATCTCAAGACACAGCAATTACACAGAGGAACTTCTCATTAACCTAAAGGTGAAAGGTCAGGAACAATCACCAATTGTTGCTAATACAAATTAAATTGGTTTATGCTAAGTGTAATGATCTAATAATCAGAAAAAAATGGGAAATGTAAAGATTGAGCATTCTGTGAGAGATGCATTTAGAGAGACATCTAGTTCATAAATAACATGCAAAATGCATTAATGCCACAGGGATGTCGTGCATATTGCACATATTCCTCTCCATACATGACAAGAGTATTCTTATTAAATCTCTCTCTATATATAAACTGATTTCTTTGATTCAGCTGGAGGGCCGCTACTTTTCTTAGCTTCAGTTGACATCATGCTTCATCTTGGATTTGTGACAAAAAATCAAATTTCTCAGTTCAGGTTCAGAATTGAGGCAAAAATGGGTGGGTAGTACACTGAGTTGGGGGAGGAGCCTTTGAAAACCCACTGGGGCAGCAACTGGCCAAGTGACGATGCCCTATAGCCCAGGGGGGAGGGTATACCATCTTCTGGTAGGGGGTACTGTCTGGGTGACTGTATCCCCAAAGAGCAGGGGACTTGCCTGAATAGCCAATGCCATTTGTGGAGGTCTCAGGGAGGCCTTCTGGCCCTAACAGGTTTCTGCACTGCAGCAGCCTCCCAGAGGAAAATGGGAGTTGAAAAGTATTACAAATGGTCTAATAAAGTGTGGGCTGTGTTCAACCCACCATGCATGTCTTGTGCCTTCATTTTGGCCTGGGAGGGCGAAGACAGCTGAGTTTCAGCAAGAAGAGAGAACATAGAATGTGAGAGTTATATAAATTCAAGCAAGAAGGCTCAACTTTCCATTCTCCTGACCATCCCTTTGGTAAGACGTGTGGCTAGATGACACTGCCTGAAGCAGCTCCCAATGGATACACTTCTGATTGGCTGTTACAATGGGATAGGCCAATAGGGAGGGAACGGTTAAGGGCCACAGCTTCAAGGTGCTAAATGTCACTTTTTGGCAGAAATGCCCAGTCTACTTTATTAAAGACTTTGGATCTCTTCCTCAAGGTCCTAGAGGTTAAGTAATTATGGAGAATCTGAAGAATAAAAAGATGTCCACCATTGAAAAGACGTATTCTTCCCATGTTTCCTTTAAAATTGGTAACAGCAATTCCCTCCTAGACATGCATACTTGTCTATGATGAATTACGTCCAGAACATTGTAAACAAATACATGAAGATAATCAGAAGTTTATTAACTTCCTGTAACACCAGGAAAGAAGTGGTTAAAACTCTGGTGGTTTAATTTTCAAAATTCACCTTATGCCATAGGCATGCTATTATAACACTGTCACCATGCTAAATTGCCCTCTACTGTCTACTGGACAGACATGAACCCATTCTACTGGAATGGAGAGCCACTTGATCACAGGACAACTTTCAACTTTGGAGGTGGTCTTCCCAAAGGATATGGATTTATGTCTTTTCAGTCACAGACTTCTTTTCTCACAGCACACTGATTTTTAAACCAACGATAAAGAAGGAAGAGGAAAACAAAAAGTACTGCTGCTCTTCAAAATGGAAGAAGAGTCAGCTTTGCTGCCAGCGACTGCAGCATGCAGGCCTCTTTGCCCTCCTCTGGCGAAATACTGCAATATGGGATTTTGCATTCTTGCGAGACCCAAGGAGGGAGGGTGAAGAGGACACTATATAACAGGACTCCTCCCATATGTCAGCCTCTTTCCTCATTAAGCGGTAACACAGAAGAACATGAGCATTTGGTGAATCCCAAACAGATTACAAGTTATACCCCTTCCAACCCCAGGACCCTGTGGATCAGACAATCACAGGGCCTGGGAGAGGAAGTATTGGAATCCTCCTGTGGCAGGGTCTGGCTAGGAGATGGTGCCTTGGAGCTCGGGCAGTGGTATTGCATTTGCCGGCCAAGGGGACACTGTCTAGGGGACAGTGCCCCCAAGGGGCAAGGGACTCACCCAGATAGACAATTCTGTTGGTGAGGTCTGGGGGAGACCTCTTGGACCCAACTGGTTTCCGCACGATGTCAACCCCCTCTTGGTGGTAAGCTGTTATATGCTAAATTGTTAAATAAAGTGTGGCCCTGGTGCAACCCATCATGTACATCTCACCACTTCATTTCAACCTGGGAGGGCCAAAAAATGTGGTCAAAATGGAGAAGAATTTTGAGAGCCGTAGTGGTGTAGTGGACTAGACTAGTACTCAGGAGATCTTAGGTTCAATATGGAAAATTAATGAAGGGTGGTAATGGTAAAATCATTTCTTAAATATGTCTCACACCTTGAAAGCCATATTAAGGTTGTCATATGTCAGACGTTACTTGACGATAGATAACACTGAATACTTCTGCTGGTTACATACAAGGCCTTTTATGCTTCATTATAATATATATATTCATTTCCTCTTTTCTTTTGGAGAAATAGAAATAGTGCAGCTACCAGCATCTGTACAGGAAGGTCTCCTATACAGTTTCTTTGCAAGACACTTGTGTGTATGACAATTTGTGTTAGCAGAGGTGTCAGAGGATTTCATTAATATTCTTACCTATAGGACCTGTTGTACTGTATGCAAACATGTAGGGCTACATCCATCTTTCTCTAATTAGGAGAAAAAAAATTCTCCAATGAAGAAAGGCTTCTCTTGAAGAGGATGCTCCTAGCATCAGAGGGAAGGCATTTTTGGATCCAATTCCTAGTATTATTGGACAAAGGGTAGCATGTAACACCATATTTTCCAAATGCAATATTTGAAAACATTGAACTTTCTTGGTATGTGTGCTAAATAGAATGGGAAGATTATATATGCTTGTTCTAGGTGCAAAATAAATTTATAATGAGCCTAACATATATGTAATAGAAAAAAACAAATTTAATTTTTTTCAACTAAAATAGTGCTATCTTTGTAATCCAAAAATGCATTTTTGATTAAAAGAAAAAAACACAAAGCAATCTTTAAACACTAAGAGAAAATTGAATTTTCAGCCACAGAGCTGGTGTACCTCTAAACATATTTACTCTATGTTTAAGCAGTCTATAGAAAAGTTTACAGAATAAACTTGCTGTTTATTTGTTTCAAACTATAAATGGATTTACATTGTTCATTTAATTTTCAAGGCCCCCTATCAGTGCTAACTAGATAGTTAGATTTCTAAGCCAGTCACAATTTCCATTAAAAAGATCTGCTACTTTTTTCCATTTAGAAACATGAACAATCTCTCTATATTATATGCTGAAAGATGTATGGCTTATGTGTAGCTATGTGATAAAAACAGTGTTAGTATAAATAAGGGAAATGATTTTGACTTGAAAACATAGTTTTCAGAATGTATTTTCAAAGCCATATTTTATGTTATATGACAAATGCAAATAATTCAAACAAAAGTAGCTGCTAAGAGTAATCCAGCCGGTAGCTATGTCAGACTGTTTTAGGGAAAGACAACTCAGAAGTCTTGTAGAATTGTTAAGACTAGTTTTTACTTTTCACAAGCTTTCATGTGTCCAAGTATTCTTTTTTATGGGTGTTGTATACTTAGAGACGTGAACATTTATGAAAAATAAAACCCTGTTCATCTTAAAAGTGCTTAAAAGATGTGAGGTGGTCGGTGGTTGTTTTTCTTTTTTTCCCTTTTTTGTGGAAAGGGAGTTTAGAAATCTATAGCAGCTACAAGCATCAACAAATCTGAGTTGTGGAAAGGGACAAATAACTTTTTGAAATATTTTTTATTACAAATTGGTTTTATTTATTTGCTTTTAAATCGGGTCTATGACCGCATAATAAAGAATGAATGAAATATTTTTTCTGTCTATGCTTTCTCCTCTGAGTAGGAAAACAGATAAGAGTTGCAATTATGAGAAGAAAATGGATAGTGGAAAAAGCAAGGCAAAGGAAAGGGCTGGGGCACCTCCCTTATGAAGAAAGACTAAAACATTTGGGGCTCCTTAGTCTAGAAAAAAGGCGCCTGAAGGGGGATATGATTGAGATGTACAAATTAATGCAGGGGCACTCTTCTCCCTCTCACAAAATACCAAAATTAGGGGACATACACTCAAACTGTGGGTGGGAGAGCGAGAACAGACAAAAGATTTTTTTTTTTTTTTTACCCAGAGTGTTGTTAGTCTGTGGGACTCCCGGCCACAAGATGTGGTGATGCCATCTAGCCTGGATGCCTTCAAAAGAGGATTGGACAGATTCCTGGAGGAAAAGTCCATCACAGGTTACAAACAATGATGGAGATGTGTAATCTCCAGAATTAAAACTGGGGTACTTCAAGGGACAGATGCAGGGGAGTGGTATCAGGAGACAGATACCTAGTCTCGTGCGCTTCCAAACGCATCTGGTGCAGCCACTGTGAGGTACAGGAAGCTGGACTAGAGGGGCCTTTGGCCTGATCCATCATGGCTCTTCTTATGTTCATATGTAAAGTGTGCTGCTTCTCTACCACCCCATACCACTTCAAGTAGTCTCTGGGCAGTTTACAGCTTAATTACAGTATGCAGGCTACACTTTACCCCCCCCCAGCAAGCTGGGTACTCATTTTACCAACCTTGGAAGGATGGAAGGCTGAGTCAACCTGGAACTTGCTGCCTGGGATTGAGCCCCAGGTTGTTAACACAGTTTTAGCTGCAGTACAGACATTTAACTACTGTGCCACAAGGCTCAGAAACTTAAATAAACTCAACTGCACAAACACATACTTCCAGCTTTATTCTGAATCCAGCCATTGGGCTAAGTAGCTTATTCTGCAGTGTCTGTGGCTGTCCAAGATTTCAGATATTAGTATACTTTTCCATTCCTACCTATTGCTGTCACAAACTGGCTCTGAGCCCTTCTGGTACAAAATACAGTGGACCCTCCTATAACAAACAGTTTGTATAACATAAAATCTGTACAACATAAAAAATTCCAGAGATAGGGGAAATTTGCATAACATAATCACCTATGAGGAAAATCCATACAACATAAAATGGGATTACTCAGTTTGCAATGCATTCCTATGGGAAATTTGTATAAAGGAAAATTTGCTTAACATAATTTCATTTGGAACGAATTAATTCCTTTATACAAGGTACCACTGTATATGCTCTCACTAGGTCCATGCACAATTTTACTTTAAAATCAAAATGGTGTCTTTTAGTGCTTCATCATGATTGTTGCTCTTGTTTATATTTATGCCTTTAAAATGAGAGAGAGAGAGAGAGAGAGAGAGAGAGAGAGAGAGAGAGAGAGAGAGAGAGGATGACCTGGTCTAAGGTATCAAGTGCCAGCAAGACTGAATTAAGCTTCATGAGTCCTGGACGAAGGCCAGTCCAAATCCAAGCCATTGTCAGAGTTTAGTTATTATACAGAGGATGATCAGAGCCAGAGACATTACACCAATCACTCATGTAGCAAGGTAATTCCAAAGGAGGAAAAGCCAGAAACAAGGTTGTTAGACAGTCCAGGTCTGCAGAAAATCAATTAAACTAGGAAGCAGACAATGCTGAAAACGGAGACCAAGGATGGGAAGTAGGTGAAAGACACCAGCTGCTGCAAATTCCATGAGAGCCTGAGCTGTATCCATCTGACTGTGGCTTGGTCATGTCCCTCTTCCAGCTGTTATTGCTGAATTATGCACCACAGGTGGGTCACACATTTAGCCTCCTTGGTGCTTTCCCACCCAGTATTTTGAACCACTATCATTCTCTCAACTTCAGGGGTAGTTCTTCTTCAGAACTTCCATCATCACCTCTTTGGGGTGGATCCTCTTTGGAAGAGCCAAGTGTTGCCTCAGTCTCCTGTGTCTCTAAAATAGGGCTGTCAACTAGGGATGGGCACGAAACAGAAAATGATGTTTCATTTCATTTTGTTTCGTGCTCACCCCTGTTTGTTTCATTTCATTTCTTACATTTTTTTAAAAAAATTGTACAAAACAAAATCTAATGAAATGAAATGGTTCTCCTGGGTCCTAGAGGCACCATATTTGGTGTCTGGGGCTCTGGGGGCCATTTTTAAAGGGCTCCTGCTGAGGTATTATTGGGGGTTCTTCTGGTACTGACTGGGCCAGCCATTGACAGAGTGGCAGGAGCTCTCAGAAAATGGTCAGGTAGGCAGTTTGTGCTGACTGGGCCAGGTTTAAAGGGCTCCACCCATTGACAGCTTGGCAGGAGCCCCCTGAAAATGCTCAGGAGGGCAGTTATGGTGATCAAGCTGCCCTCTCGAGCATTTTCAGAGGGCTCCTGCCACTCTGTCAATGGCTGGAGCCCTTTAAACAAGTGCGATTGCCGGAACTGCCCTCCTCACCATTTTCTGAGGGCTCCTGCCAAGCTGTCAATGGCTTGACGGCCATTGGCATCAAGGACCCTTGGTGCTAACTGGGCCAGGTTTAAAGGGGTCCAGCCATTGACAGCTTGGCAGGAGCCCTCAGAAAATGATGGAACGAAATGGTTCGTTTCAATGCAAAAATGACTGTTTCGTTTTGTCTGTAATGAAATGCTTCTTCCTCGTTTTGTTTCATTTTTGTTTTGTTTCGTTATGTACCAAAATGACAAAACAGCATTTCATTTTTTGTTTCCTGCCCATCCCTACTGCCAACTCCTTCATCATGCACCTAGATGTCTTCCAGTTGAAGCAAGTGTAGATAACCTCCCTCTTCTGCTTGCCAAAACATTATGAGAAACATATACTGTACAGTTGTTTCTTTGAATTATTTTGTTGTACTTGGCAGGAGGAGGCCAGGTCAGAACCCCGTAATTCCCTAAGATTTCAGGATCAAAACCTACAGCCAGGGGGTATCGTAAGGGAAGGACACTTGTGTAATGATTTCAAAATCCCCTCCATACTTCCTCTAAACAAACACTATGTATACAACATATGCATGAACATATTGTTAGCACAGTATGAGACCTTGAAACCTGAGAAATATAACAGAAGTCTGAGACTTCAGTTCTCAGACTAGAAATCTTCAGCCTAAGACTTGGCTAGAGGAATTAATGCTTTTCCCTAAGCAACAACATTAATGAGGTGGAAGCCTGACATTTGGTTTGAGTCAGTTACATTTAAGGAGGAAATGTTAAATGACTAGCAGAACCATATCGTGTAATTCAGCCATCAGGGTGAAATTAAAGCCAAAGTAGTTGCAATTTAATTTTTTTGTCTTTTTTTTGCAACTCTAGGGGCTAATTTCTTCAACATCGTTTAAGTGGCATAACAGGGTCTTGATAGTCATTGGGCAAAATAACAGCCTGCAACTTTATGTTTCAGCTCTTTTAAGTGCAGAAATAATTCCTATTTATGGGGGACAGATCTATAGCTAAGACATGAGTTAGGTAGGATATTGAGGAAACTGTATCATGTTGCTTACTATTGGAATTACAGACATTTCTCTTTAAAACACGTCTTTGAATTTGATTCTTTATATGTTTGAGTTGGCATGAAAATACTTCCTTTGGTTTTAAGAAAAGTCATATACTAGGCCTACTGAATGCAATAAATCTTTATCTCTTATTAAAACGTAACCATATGAGTGGACTAAATAGGTATATCACTGTACTGATAGGTAAGAGCAAATGGGGAGAGGAGGGAAAACATGCAAGATATAATGTCATGAATAGATGAAGGATGCAACTTTATTGGTTAAAGTTTCTCAGGCACAGAGTATGGCATTCTGATTTGGGACGCATTGCTGACAACTGTAAAACAGGAAGTCCCTGAAAGCAAATGAAGTAAAAGGCAAATCTATCTGTCTGGGTCTTAGTCCCAGTAAATCACCAGAGCATATAAATACTGCTATAAGGAAAAGACTCCACTCACCAGTTTAAATCCTAGGTGAATTTGCTTTCCGGGTGGATAAAACAGTGGCTAACATGGAGCATAATCATGGGTAACGAAGGGCACAAACCAGAAACATTGCACTTTGTGGCTACTTGCACAAATCATGAACAACAAATTTTCTGAACTTTTTTTTTAGAAAAAAGAACCATAAACCAGTTTTTTTTATGTCCATGTCTTCCACCTACCTGCCCCCTTCCCACTGCACCTGTCACCTCCCTTCCTGATTCTGTTGACTCCCCTTTTTCACCTCCACCACTGCAGTGCATGACATGCCTGTGAGCTGCAAGTGCAAGAGGCAGCAACCTGCCTTCCATGAGCCAGGCCTGCTATCTCTGCATGTGCATGCTCTGTGCATGTACTTGGGTCCCCGTTAATCAGGGAAATCAGCAGGGTCCCCAGTGCATATGCAGGAGGCTGCTCCCAAGCTCCTGGAACACCATGCTGCAGGGATGACAATGGAGGAGGAAGTGGCAGGACCAGGTAAGGAGGTGGTGGAGGTGGTGGGAAGGGGGCAGGCAAGGCTGTGTTGGGGAGAACCAAACCACTAAACAAAATTTGCTTTAAAAGTTCATTGGTTTTGGTACATATATGTTCACTGATTATGATGAACCTGAACATATTCAAACCAATGAACCAGTAATTTTTAATAAACTTCCTGATACAAGTTTGAGTTATTGTCCATCTCTAATCTAGTGGCATAATAAACATAATGTCATACTAATGGGGAATGTGAATAATAGTTGCTAAATTCATGTCCCTTTTGACTTTCTCATCACAAGGAGAGCAAGACAAAAAGAATCCCTCCAGCATTAGGGTCTCCATGATATGTCTGCAACAGACTAGTGTATTTTCTTTTGAGAATGAAAGAACTCATATATCAAACAGAGAAAGACAGGTTGTCTCTTCAAAAAGATGCAGATAGCCCATCTAATGCTTCTTATCCTTAGAAGTCCATGCAAAAAATCAAAAGCCAATGTACATTTTTCATTATTTGCATTAATGTGTTTGCCCTATTTCTTTTATTTACACAATTTTGCTTAATTTGCACATCAGCACCAATCTTGTTCTCATTTTCTTTTGCTAAATGTGTTACAAAATACCTCAACTGTTTGAAAGGACAACTGAGAGTTCACATCCTTAACAGTGTCCAATTTGTTCTTGCATAAGATACTACAATGAAATCCACAAGGGACTCCCTTGCTACATGCATCCATAAATGATATCATTTCCTTAATACAACAAAGAAGTCTCATCCCAGGGCTCTGCTAAAAATATTAACTGGGGGAGGCATTATGTGAGTCCCACGGCACCATAATTTGAGATGAGTCCTAATATGGCTTATCTAATTCTAGCAGTCCAGAGAAATAGACTATTGACATTAATCCTGGTTTATTATTTCATAGGCAGTTAGTTATTCAAGAATGTTCTGCAGATATCCTGGAGTGGCCCATAAAGTTTCCCACCAACTGTTGAAGATTTTAAAGCCATACTATATACAGGCACATTATATTATTCATCTCTTGGAAAGACAATAAAAACTTTGTTTATGAGTAGCTTGGTCTATGAGTGTTTTGCAAGATGAGAAAACATTTCTTCTAAATTTTGCCTTGATCAACAAGCAGCTTCTTGATATACAAGCACTGGAGCAGGTCACCTGATCACAAGTGAGCAAATTATCTCTCTCTCCTCTCTCTCTCTCTCCCTCCCTCCCTCCCTCCCTCCCTCTTTCTCCCTCCCTCTCTCTCTCTCTCTTCCCTCCACTGGATTGTGGGTGATTGGCTAGAATGTTCCATCTCAGGCAAGCCTCCAAAGCAGAGGGAGGAGAGATTTTTTCAAAGGTGAATGAAGGTTAGCAGTTTGTTTTCTTTTTCTTTGTATTTATATTTTTCTTTAATTTGATTTCAGTATCCTTTCTTATTTTTCAGTCATGGGCAGCTACTTAAGTATGTATCCTGCTATACATTGCATTTTATTATAGTCACATAAAAATACAGAGTAAAATCCAGTTGTTAGTCCCAAGCAGAGCAGATTCCGCAGCCATGTACTTAAACCATGGTGTGGATGTGGGCTTTTAGCCAACTTATTTTGTGAATGTTGGCATTTTGTGTGTACAGTATGTGGTCTGTGAGCCCCCAGAATGAATCATCTGAATTTCTGTTATTTCTTATGAGGAAATTTGCTTTGATATACGAGTGCTTTGGTTTACAAGCATATTTCCAGAAAGAATTATGCTTGTAAATCAAGGTATTACTTTAGGTCTTTAAATTGGATACTTGTAAATTAGTCACTTTTATTTAGGAGAAATAGTTCCATGGCCTCCATAAATTTCCTAACCCAACAATGGTCCTGAAATACCAAGTGCCAGTAGCACAAGGTTTTATGCTGCCTGCGTGGAAGGTGAAGTGCCCTCCCCTTCACATTTACTGGTATGATGCCAGTTTCCAGTTCTATATCCCTTTCTGCACACATTGGCCATAAGCAAAGACCAAAGGTTTCTTCAATATTCTCTACTGTTGTTTACACTCTGTAAAGTCAAGAACTTAATGCTTTCATAAAGCCGTTTCACTATAAAGCTCAGCATCATGTTCCTCCCTCCCCCATTCACTCCTTTTTCACTTTAACAGGCTTAATACATAATGTTTTATTTCATTAAAGAATAAAAGACATTTTGACAATGCACTGGTGATATAGATCGTTTAATGCTCAGCTGTACCCATTATCATGAATTAAAGAATTATATGCGGAATAGTAATCCCATCAGAACACAAGGCTTAATTGAATGGAAGTAGCCTGATAAATTGAGAACTCTGTATGAAGTGATCATTTCTTAGACTATAGCTCAGATGAATTATAGCAGGAAGGATTCATGAGCAACATTTATTATTTTATACTGAGTTATTTTAAGATTTGCAAAATGAAATGTAGACATGGATTCTTTAGACCAAGGAAGTCACATCACTCTTATTCACACTGATGAACCCAGAGGCAATATACTGATTTATGTTTTCTTTCTGAAGCGAGAGCCAAATACAAACTTTAAGGATATGAGAAAAAAGCAATGGAGACCTCATACTTTGGGATGAAAAGAAGTTTTCTCCAGAAACACAAAGATTCTTTTTTCCCCAAAAGCTGACAGCAGATATAACATGAAGGTTTCAGTGTCACTCTTTGCAAACTCCAGGTATGATAGAAAAAGATGAGAAAGAGGAAAAATTATTTATTTGGGCCATGATTCCCAGAACTCCTCTGCCAGAACAGTATTAATTTTAAAATTGTAGTCTTAAAACAAGTAAATTTTCCAAGAGAGAGAGCTTTTGAAGAAAAGATGGAGAAGGCAAAGGACCTGGGGGAGGAAGTTTGAGCATATATTTAACTACCCAGAGTTCCCGTTTGAGGAAAATTGGATTACGGTATACAAATATATAAAAAAGTAAATAAAATAAATAGCCATCATAAGGGAAGCAGTTGAAATAGTCTAGAATAGGCCTACACCTGTGAGTATGGGTATGCTGATAGAAAGGTGGATGAGGCAGTATGACATTTGGGAGGATTAGAAAAGAATTGGGGGGCAAGCAAGATAGAGCTTTAAAAAATTTAGTTCACTTGAGAAAGCATAAATATATTTGCTGTGGATAGGGTGCAGTAACAGGCATGCTTAGAGGTGCTAAGAATCAGTTATTTAAATAGTGCATGAACTTCAAATGAAAAGGATGAGTTAGGAAAAAGAGAATGAAAGCTCAGAATCAGTTTTAAAATGGGCAGGAAGTAAAAGGTTGGATGAATGAATACTATGGATCAATTATGCAAGGAAACATTAGGTTATTATGTCTAAAGAGTAGAGATGGGCACCTTATGAAACATGAAACACTGTTTCATTGTTTTGTAAGCTTTCAAAACTTTACAAAATGAAATGAAATGGGAAACAGCCTTTTGTTACAAAATGAAATGTAATGCTTCTTTTCCCTTTGAAAATGAAACTTTTCATTACTCTGTAAAATGGCTCCCTTGCAAAAAGCTACCCACCAAATTTGGCACCTCTAGGACTCAGGGGAGCCATTTTATAGACTAACAATTGTTTCATTATTGTTTTGTTTTGTTACAAATTTGTTTTACAAAAATTCATTTAAAAACAAAACAAAATGAACCGCTAGTAGAACAGAACAAAACAAAACATTTTTCTGTTTTGTGCCCATCCCTACTAAAAACATTACTCGTTTCATTTGGTTCCATTTTTAAGTAGGAACTGCAACTCACAGTTTTATGGTAAGCTCAAAATTATATACAAACGAAATGTTTCTAGAAGAATGAGGCAGACAAATGGCAGTCTCAGAGACAGAGAAATGAAACCTTTTAGCAATTGAAGGAAAAATTATGGTACAGCATAAGACTGTACTCCTTCATACCTGGTCTCGGTGGAGTTCACAAAGAAAGAGCTGTACTGCTACCCAAACCAGAAACAAAATATATCTACAATGACATTTTAATTTGGAGTTTTGGGGAAAGCACCTGAGCCAAAATTTGCCATGCATATTTCTACCCACCACCCCTCAGCACAGCTTAAGACAGTTTCCCATGAGAACAGAAGCAGGGAACAAGCCAACTCAACTTTTAGCCCAAAAGATAAATCACAGGTGGTACTTTCCTTTGCAGGCAGGATTTATCCCACCTTTCTCTCACCTTCTGGAAACTGAGCTTTCCAGAGGATTCCCAATCCATGTTTCCCCTATGTCACAGTTTCTCCAAATCTAGAAGGTGGCAAATGAAAGAATGATATATAGATATATTCCTACTTTCACTCTCCTCCACACACAACAGTGGCAAAAAAATTGTCTGAATGCAAATCTTATTCTGCTTTCTGAGCCATTCTACTTAAATTTTTCCCAAGTTCTCCTTAACTGAAAAAAGTTTTATAAGGATTCACAAAGCAGAAAAAAGTTGAATGTTGGAAGAATTAAACAAACATTTATTTTCATTTTGTGACATTCAGAATTTTTTTTCCAGGCAGAAGGTGTAGTACACAAAGAATAAGAAAAGCCCAGTGTTGAATAAAACAAATGCTAGGGGATTTCTTTTTTATTTTTTATTTTCATTTTTGCTCCAGATTGACATAGCAGCATACATACAATCAAATGTGTACACTTTCAACTGGAAACAAACATTTGGCACGTACTCACAGCTGAAGCAGATTTGAGGCCAGCTGGAGTTGTAAGTGGAGCTCTGAATCCCTTCTCGGTATCAACTTTTGTGATAACATAATTTTTACATTTGTTTATGCAACAGAAATTCTTCTGATTTAACATGCTGACTTTCCTCTTAGCAAGTCTGAGCAAACTTTTTAGGAATAACCAGTTACAGTAATACTTTATAAGGCTTCTATATGAAGCTGTGATTGGAGTGCCTGGCCAGAAAAGAAAACACCGAGAAAGTGATTTGACTCAGAAAACCGAAAGAGTAGAAAAGCTATAACTAGGTAACACCATCCAGTGGCCATCCCCTGAAGCTCATATGCTCTCTACACTTCAGGGAATCTAAATATCACAATTCATATCTCTGATGCATTCAGTGAGCCTACATCCAATGAATGTCTATCTTCAGCAAATCTGAATAACAGAATGTACAGAGAAAACCAATTACTCATTTTTGTCTCTATCTATACATTTTGTTTGTTTGTTCAATAAGAGACTAGACTTAAGTAATTACAGAGCAACAATAAAAAACAAGATAAATCTATTTGTTACACCTCTGCATTTGCTTTGGAAATATACCACTGTGTACAACACAGGAATGGAACAATGCCATTCAGGTTTTCAGGGTTTTGCAAAACAGATTTTAAACGGAGCAGTGTTCGCAATGAGTGCTGTTCAGTCACCCAAGAGCAGCAGTGCTTTGAGGCAAGCTGCATCTTGAATTAAGGCAGCCATTCTGACAGTCCCCTTTCATCAAAAAGGCTCAGGATTAGAAATGGGCACAAACCAGGCCAACAGTTTGTGATGGTTGTTGGTCTGTTGAATAATGATGAACTATGAACCACAAATTTTCATAAGCTTTCCAAGAAAATGAATCATGTTGTGGTGTGTGAGATTTGGGACTTCCAGGAGCAGTAGAGCAACTCCTGTGTGAGTTAGGGATGCCAAAAACAGGGTGAATCTTCAACTGACTCTCCTTCTCACTCCTGACTAAAGTGTACTTTTTGGGTGGTGTGCGTGTGTGGGGGGAGATATATGATTTGGGAGCTATATCTCTGGCATCTCAAATCCAAACTTTACCAAAATTTGGATGGGGTGAGGAGGAGAGTTGAAAGAAGACTTAGTAAAAGTCTGATGACTCTAACTCATGCAAGGGCCATTATACAACTCTTGAAATGACCAAATTGAACAAAAAAGGTTCCTGAAAACCATGAAATGCCCCAATTTGTGGTGTTTCTTTGGTTTTTTTGTTGTTTTGTGTTTGCGCGTGTTTGTTTCGTGTTCATCTCTACTAAGGATGGAAATATATTAAGTATGTGGGTGTGGGTGGGGGTAGGGAATAAAAGTTTCTATTTAACAAGAATAGGGTTTAGTTGGAATATATCCAGGACAAATTTCAAAAGCTGTAACCCAGCTGCAGTTTTGATATTTTTTTAACCAATCACATTATACTAATTAACCATAAACCTTAATGGATAATCTTAAGCCAATCAGTTGCTCTCTGGATTAGCCTAACTCACAAGAGTATGGTATGAATAAAATGGAGTGGGAGACCTTGGAATGCTTCTCTGAATTCTGTGGAAAATATAAAGTTACTTAATAAATTAATTAAGTAGCTAACTAGTGTAGCCATTGAGATACTGATCCTTGAAAGCATCAGTTTCTGGAAAATACCCTATTTCTGCAAAATACCCTATTCAAGCATTGAATGAAGAGATTAATATTTACTGGAAGGAAAGGAAATAGACTAGCCTGCTAACTTCATAGTAGTTCTTTGCCCTCCCAGCCTGGAAATAAAGAGACAAGACACTTTTGTGGGATTGAATTTGGGCCACAATTTATTAGTATGAAATTCACTCAATTCAACTGTTAAACATCCCTTAAACTAGGGGGTCTGAATGTAATGCAAGTGGATGATTCCTAATATTATTAGAAAGGTGCTGCCCACCTGTTCAGCACCCCCCCCCAAACCCTGCAGTCCGGGCAGCCCTCATTCTTAATCTTTGAAGCTATTTATACCTAATACCGAATGTTCCTAATGTTCCTAATTCATTTCCTAATTCATATTGAGGGCTACCAGCTCATTAGGGAATATTATTCAATACATTTCACCTGACTTAAATTTTCTGCTTGCACTACCCACCGATTGTGACCAGTTATAAACCTCCACTTTGACTTAACGAGAATGGGATGGGTGAAAACACACTGCCACTACAGTCCAATTGAGTAGCAGACAAAAATTCCCATTCAGTCCTTACATGACCAGCTACTCATTCTCTCAATTGGGAGGGAGTGTGGTTATAGATGACTAGATCACAAAAGAGACCTTTCACCACGTGGTGAGGCCTTATGAAGATTCTGGCCCCTGCTGGGCAGCCCCTAGGCTGCACAAACCTGACACTATCTAGGTGGGTGGCAAAGTTTCTCCACCCAACAGTATAGCAGTTTGGAGGTTCCATTTGTATGAGAAGCTAAATCTGAAGCAGAAAGCAATTGCCCATCTAAGTAGCATACCTCAGAAAACATGAAAATCCAGGTTGCTGGACACCTAAGCAGATGTTGTTCCATCCCTTATGTGAAAAGATTAGTATTACTATGTTTACCAGCTATTGTCTCCAACTTCCAGCAAATGGAAAACAATGCCTATAACAGGTACAACTGCATGACCATGAATTAAGGAATTAAAACAGTCTGTAATAGTGGAAGGAACAAGTCTATATGACCCATGCTACTACGAACTTTGTATTAATATAGACCAGGCATGTCCAAACCTTGGCTTTCTTGATGTTTTGGACCATAACTCCCAGAATTCTAAGCTCAGAATCCCAATGACAAAGGACTGTGGGAGTTGTGGTCCAAAACATCTGGAGGGCCAAAGTTTGGACATGCCTGATATAGACCATTATTCTCCTAATACATTAGCAGAATAGGTTGTTGATGTTTTGCTTTTCTTTGCTTAGTTCTATTTTAAAATGCGCTAGAAACCAGGTTGTCTCTTCAATTTGTCACAGAGATATGATTTCATACCAGTATTGACTCATGCATTTTGGTTTTTGAAAGAAGCTGGTGAAATGCTTACACAATCTGCCTAGTTATAGAATAAATGATGTGATGATGAGCTTCACGCTAAAAAAAAATGTAAAATTTCAAGTCCTTAACATTAAAAAAGGCTGCAAAAGAGAAACTCATGATATATATATTTTAAAATATCCTAGATAGTGCTTTAGGGCCAGGAACCACAAAACTAGGTGGGTTTTTGTTTGTTCTAAATGTTGCAGGAGAGCACATAGCAATATTTTATTTTATAACTGTGAGACTAGAATAATTTCATTGTGGTATCTGTCTTCTAGTGAAATAAACTTCCCTGCACATTTTAGGCATATTATTTTTCTCTGTGTCACTGAAATTAAAGGGCACAGTGCTAACACTTCTAGAAAAAACTAAAACAAGTCAACACATGTTGTGGCTTTTGGTATCATTTCCACTTAACCCTCCTATTGACTTGAGGTATTCATTTTAGCATTGTATCCCTCAAAACTGAACATATTATAGCCAAATCTCATGTGAAAGTAAATACAAACAGTATGTCTAGGCCTCCCCTCTAACAAGGGGACTCCCAAACAAACTGCAAGGAGAGGAGATGAACATGTTTTTCTTTCTGACACAGTCTGAAAACCACATTCTGGAAGTTGCTTTTAGTTCTGGGAGAAAGTTTTGCACATTCAACCATTCAGCACCTACTCAGAAGTGAGCCCAGTTGCAATCAATGATGGTTAATCTCACAATAGTGCTTGTAGGTTTATATTCATAGAATCCTTAAGTACTTTGGTCTTAAAGCAGTAAACAAAAAGGATGTGTATGTATGGGCATGGCAACACACCTGCCAAAGTGAGACATTTCTGAATTAATGAAGTGCACTTTACAGAAATGAGCTATCCAAACTTTGAGCTGGTCTGATACTGGTTTTGAAAGTAGGCTTTTGAGTGAATGTAGCTGTTACTTCCTGAATGGACTGGGAAATAATATCCTTGCCAGGCAAATAAGAAGTGGCATTCAGTGAATTCATATCCAGCCATCAACTCTTCTTCCTATCTGCTATATTCTAGACTCATGTCCTGCTCCTGCTCCCTCCCTCCAAGAAACATAACGAAATAGCACGTCTTGCGCTATTACTGGCAGGGTGGCAAACAAACTCCATGTGGCAAAGAGAAACTTGCTGTTGGAGTCAGGCCTTGTTGGGACACACACATGGCAGATAAATATAGAAGTTTGACTGTTGACTTATTGGTGCCCAGATTTTAAACATGGGTGTTCTAGATTTTTCATGCTCATAATAAAGTTATTATTTATTACTTCAAAATAAATACTGTATATGAAACAAATAGTGGAATAACCCATAGCTTGGTGAATATAACCTCCATTACTTTTGCCATTGTAACTAGAGATGGGCATGAAATGAAAAAATGGCATTTTGGTTTTTCGTTTTTTGTTGAGGGGTCCATTTCGGTTCATTTTCATTTTTTGTGAATTTTTGAAAAAATTGTTTTCGTTTATTCATTTTTGTTTATTAGTTTTACCCGCTTTTTGCATGATTTTTAAAGCATTTCCGTGCGTGGGCGTCCCCCAATCCCCCAGACCAGAGAGAAAACACTAAAAAAAAAAACTGATGCTGGCAGAGACACAGTATAGACTAGGTACGCAGGGAGGTTGCAAAGGCAGTGGCGGGCGTTACCCAGGGTGCAAGGCAGTCACAGAGTGACAGCACTGTGGGGCAGGGGAGGGTACTCACTGAGAGGTATGCATGCACGCACACAGGGAGGCTACAGGACTGAAGCTAGAGAGAAATCTCTTCTTTTTCTCCCGTAAGAGCCAGGCTGCAGCCAGCAAGAACACAGAGACACACACCTGCCTGGCTGCCCTAAAGTGAAAATAATGAGTCGCAGAGACAGCAATCCTACCCTAACTCCCACTGGAGACTGCAAGGAGGACGGGGTCTGCCAGAGCTTTTTATGCCCTCTGTGCCTGCCAGACCTGCCCAGTCTGCAACCTGGGCATGCTATTGGTTGAAGCTGTCTAAGAATTTACATGATCCCATCACATGGCTTGACTCCATTTTGTGGCTGGCGACATCCATTTTGTCATCCTTAAAGGGAAAAGAAAAATACATCACGATGGGAGACAAAAACAAAAGTTTTAAGGACCCCAACCCGCTGATAGGTATTATCAGACAGTATAAATAATTATTGCTGTGTTTTTATGGATGTCCAGGGCGTTTTTTAACATTTAAAACAGCTCATTTCATTGCGTGTTGCCATTAACGAAAAACGAAACGTAACTAACCCAATTTTCATGGTTCTGTTCTGTTCATTCCAATTTCATCACAATGTTTGTTATTCATTTCGTTAAGTAATGAAATGAATAACGAATAATGGAAACAAAAAAGTTCGTTTCATGCCCATCTCTAATTGTAACTACTGTGTGAGGTATTAGTTGTCATCCAACAAAATTTAGAAGGCCTTAATTTACTCACCTGGTTTCATTCAAACACTTCTTGTTTCAATTGCTCTACTCAAAGTGTTTATGCTTTCTAAACCATTTGGGACCTTATTTTCCTCTATCCATTCATAATGTAACTGGTAAAGATTCCCAAATATCTGTAATAGTTTAAATACTTGTCAGGATTTTAAATGTTCTACTGTGAAATGCAAAATGCCACTCATTCATAATTCAGAAGAAGTTCTATGATGACAATTATGGCTCCTCAAAAGACCTCTAATCCTTCCATATCAGTCCAACATAAGGATTTATGCAATTCAATGCAATTCAAATGAGCTTTATAGACAACGTAACAATTATATTTGAAAGTAGAAGAACTAAATGCCAGTCAGGTTAAATCTGATGGTAGAGAAGTAAATTTGCATTGGTATACAGTTATTTTGGGCAGATGGATCATAAAACTGTGGGAAAATGTTTTTCTCTGTGTGGAAAGATTATATAGATTCACATAAAAAAAGATTTCTGAATGTCATAAATAATAATATAAACCTAGATCATAACCCTGTTTTAGAGAGGAATCAGAAAGCAAATCCATGACATTATCAAGAAAATGGGATCCCTTGGAGAGCTTAACCCTGAATTGGGACTATCATGGTAACTAAAATAATCTCCTAGACATAAATAGGTAGTATGCTTATGAGGCCTTCCATGGACCATTCTGCTGCACACTTTAACAAGGAACCAATTTGGTTTACTTCTTTTTACTAGGAATTACTGAAGGTTTTGTTTCAGTGTGTTTTTCATAAAAACATTTCCAAAATATGTTCAGTTATTCATATTTGGGATGGAAAGAAATTGAGATTTAAAACTCATAAATATGGGAAGAACTGAAATTAAAACTGCCAGAGTCATCCCTTGCAGCCCAGAGTTCTGAATGATTAATCCTTAAATGTCTGGGGTTAAATACTTGTGTATTCAGTTACAATTCCCACCTCTTTTTTTTTTCTTAGAGATTCATCGTGTCTAGGGCAGGCAAGTACACTTCTTTATCATATGGCTGCCCAGGACGCAAGTGAGCTCAGCCCAAAGGACATGGAAACACTCTAGTATGAAGACAAGAGAATCTCAGGATTTTCTCAGGGTGTTGTAGGAGTATTTATTTTATTTATTTATTTTTGAGTATTCTTTTACCCCACCTTTCTCCTTGGGAAAGGACCCAAGGTGGCTTAGAGTAAGAAGAGACAATATACAGTCCATTACATTTAAGACATATTCAGTTAGCGAAACAGGGAGTTGAGGGGTATCTTACAGCATTAGAAGGCAACATTAAAACTAACAATTGATATCATAGTGTCATAGTGAGTCCCCTCCGGGAGAAAGGCGGCATAAAAATAGAGTTTATTACTATCATTATTGTTATTGCAACCACATACGGAGAGATATAAATGCAAGTTATAAGTGGTTATAAACACAAAATCTCTGTAACCATGTATGGTAGATTATGGTAGTGCATGGAAGGGTAAGTGGTGTTTAGTCATGGTCACAAAGGTTAACAACAGTCAACATGTAGAGATAGAGATGGGGGTTGCTACAGGCATCCTCTAGTGAATGTCGGCTCAAAAGAGGCAGGGAAGGGAAGCTAGGGTACTGCTTCCAAGCGGGTGCCCACCAAAGGTGGTAGGGCGTGGAACTGCCTCTGAAACACAGAGAACCTGTTAAGCCAACATCTAAACTCTCCAAAATGACCAAATGTTCAGTTCGTGTCAATCTTTAATAAACATTTATTTCTTGAGATGGTCCCTAATGTAACCTATCTGTGTAGGTCACTACCTTATTTTGTTTGCCGGAGCAAAATGATCCTCCCCATAAGAAGAATAACTGCAGTTTTTGAATTTCCAAGATGCAGAGAGAAGATAACTTTGTTTCTGTTAATGTTTTAAGCTTGCATCAAAAGTTCAAAATTTCTTTATATGCCAGGCTGAAAGAACATCAGGTTTGCAAAATAAAATCATAGGCAAAATAATAGATTTCCTAATCATTTTTATACAATGTTAGAGTAGAGAACTGTTTAAACAAACTCAGATGTCACCAGAACTCCTTTACTGAATGTTAATTATTTGTTGTGTCATTTCTATACATTTAAGTTATATAATTTTTACTGATTTGTTATTTTGTACAGTTGCTATCCTTGTTTGGCTTGCTATAAATTGCCCAAAGTGGCCTTGTTGCTGGATGGGTGATACATACAGACAGAGAGACAGACAGACAATAGCAAATAATTCTTCTATATATTTTGGATATGCATCTCACAAAAACAATCCAGTGCAGAGAAGCAGTCCTGATATGGTTAGATGAACTTTCAAGAAGAAAGTTACATCAACGAGTTGCGTTTCTGGAAAGTATCTTATTTATTTATGTCTGCATTTTTCAAAGACAATGTAGAAACCCACACAATTGTCTACACTGAGATGACAATGCATTCCCAATGGAATATGTGCCATCACTGGCATATCTTATTCAAAAGCCAATGAAAAATTATTGCTTGAGATTTTGAGCACAATACTCTCACTACTGCTGAAATACCCAGGAGTTTCAGCTACTTTGGAGAAAGAGGAGCATTTTTGACAGAGTTTAATAAATCTTTGCAAAGTTGATTATTTTTGATTAAATTTCGTTCGGATGAAATTTTTTAAAAAGGACACAATGCATTCTTAGATGTCATCTTATTCCATGGGAATTCCAATATATTTGTGGTGAATGTATTTAGGCTCTAACAGTACCAAATGAATGAATATTTAAATTTGTATGTCCTTCATTTTACTGAAACCACTAAGAATTTTTCTTCCTCTATGAATAACCATTGCTTCTTGGCCTCACCAGCAACTCAATAATTTATTTATTTATTTATTTATTATTGGATTTATACCCCACCCATCTTCCCTAAGGAACTCTGGGCAGCTTACAAAGCTGATCAAGTCAGCAAATATAAGGAACACAATACAATACATAAGCAGCAATGAGTTAAAACATGTTAAAACACGTGCACCCTGGTCAAAACGTGTGTAGCTCAGTAAAAAAAGTAATGTTAATAGAGCTAACAAAAAAGCAAATGGTGGGAGAAATAAAAAAATACACTATTTAAAGCAATTTAAACTTGGTCTCCAAAGGCCTCGCAGAACAGGATGGTTTTCAAGGCTCTGCAAAAGGCCAGCAGGGACTCTGCAGAACGCACTTCACTGGGGAGGCTGTTCCACATTGAAGGGGCAGCCACCGAGAAGGCCCGGTTGTGAGTTGAGGTTTTTCGGGTCTCTCAGGGGGTGGCAACCCGAAGCGAGTGCGCTCGCGACTGCCGAACTGGTCGGGCTGATGTTGATCTCTGGGAGATCCGCTCTGACAGGTAGTCCGGTCCCAAGCCATGGAGGGTTTTATAAACTAAAACCAAGACCTTGAATCTGATCCGGGACGCAACGGGCAACCAATGCAGGCGGGGCAGGACTGGGGACACCCTCCAAGCTGGGGAGAGGGCCTCCGTATCCAGATGGAGTACTCCCGAAGAACATCACATCGGTCTTCTTGGGGTTGAGTTTGAGCATGTTGGCCCTGGTCCAAGCCATGACTGCCTCCAGGCACTGGTCGAGAGTCCGGACAGCTTCCACTGCAGTGGTGGAAAAGGAGAGATGGAGCTGTGTGTCATCAGCGTACTGATGACAGCAGACTTTCAATTTGTAACACTGGTTGGAGCACTCATTCACACCCACATACATTTCTTTCTCCCATGCAAACATCCAACGACATCCAGTGACAAAAAACAATATATTTAGTGGGTCAATTTTTCACTCTACTGCTCACCCCTCCCCCATTAAAAACCTATATGTGGCAAGTGGAGGAATATCAGTGGCATTGTATACAAGATTTCTGTTGAGCATGGCTGAAGTATTTGACAAAGAGGATATATGAAAACTGCAGCAGGGAGACAAATTTAGCGGCTTTTTTTTTCTTCCTTGTGGAGGGGACAGTTTGAAAAGGAAAGCTTCATATGGATTGTCTGCATATCATATGGGAAATTGGTATTTTTAAGCACACAGAGAGCATCTATATATGATAGACTGTCTCCCCTTCAGGTTTTCCTTTTTCACATGGAGCTATGATTTCCCCCCACTCACTTTTTCATACTAAGCCTTTTCAGAATAGGGCTAATGCTTACCATATAGATCTAAGTTTGCCTGGATTCTGTAGAAAAATATGACCCTAGGAGTCAAAAAATCCTACCGAAACAGATAGATGATAGATAGATAGATAGATAGATAGATAGATAGATAGATAGATAGATAGATAGATAGATAGATAGATAGATAGATAGATAGATAGATA
>JAHTLZ010000237.1:57210769-57222744 GCA_023846285.1 Phrynocephalus versicolor
AGGAGAGGGGGGCGAGGAAACCCCCACCCCCCCCAAAAAAACCACCCTTCTGGCCTGGTAGGTGCCCTCAGACAGTTTTCGCCTGCTTTTAGGGCCGGGAATCGGGGTTTTTTTTACTTTTAAAAACTTTTTTTCTGTGCCGCTTGGCATTGCGCGATCGCGTGACGTCACGCAAGTAACGAGCACGACAAATCAGACCAAAATTGTTCGTTCGTCGGTTCGAGCTCGAAGTCTGGGGCAGTAATTCCCGTTACCGTTTCCGTAGAGTAACGGAACCGACTAACGGAAACGGAAACGGGAATACCGCTAAGTCGTGCCCATCTCTAGTTGCCACTTTCATGCAGTTTGATCACCGTTTCAGTTAGTGGATCATGGAATCAGTGTACAAAGATATTTACTGTATGTCTTAAGGGCTTGGTTAACTTGGGGAGATATAAAATTTTACACCCTGTTGTGAGCTGGAATTAATGGCTGAAATTAAAGTTGAGCACAAACCAAAATATGAACTAGAAAAAGAACAAGAGTGGGGTTGGTTCATGGTTCAGTTAATGGTTCTATTCATCAAAATAAAAGACTGGATATTTTTTTTTCTGTTCAGCACTTCATTTGCTTCAGTAAAATGGATGCCTACCTGTCCCCTTCTCACTTCCCTCATCACCTCCCTATCTGGTCATGCTACCTCCTCGTCTTTCTCCTCTGGTGCTGTCATCCTCAGAGACAGCTGACTGGCATATCTTCCAGGAGCCAGGCCTGCTGTCTCTGTGCCTGTGCCTGCTTATCAGCTGATGAGAGCAATCAGCTGGGAGGTGGGTGCATGGGCAAGACAGTGAACAAGGTCTTTGAAGTCTTCTTCACCACTCTGCTGCAGTCTCGGGAATAACGACAACAGCAATGGTGGCAGGGTGAAAGTGGCAGCAGAGGCAAGACAATGGGGGCAGCAGTGGTGGCACAGCAGGAGAAGGTACCTCACACCCACAAACACTGGGCACAAACCAGAAATCAAGCTGGTTCACAGCCAACCATGAACCATCAATAACCACTATTTTGTGTCCCTTTCTAGCTGAAATCCTTTTACACAACTTTACACTGTGTAAGACTAGTGACTTTAACAGGCACAGTAGTTCTTTATAAATTAAATATTTCTGATTCCCCTCAAGGCTTCTGTCAGAGGGAAGCCAGTGTGGGCTATGGAATGTGGATGAGTCATTAATATCTGAAGATCACTGCTGCCTGGATGATTTTGTCCAGCATAAAATTGTACAACATGATTTTAAACAAAGCAAATGAAAAATGTGTTATTTAAAAACTAATATTTAATGCTTAAAGCACTTTCTAGGTGGTTTACAATATAATTACAGAGATAACACATTTCTACCTCCCCAGCAAGCTGGGTACTCAGTTTACCGATCGCAGAAGGATGGAAGGCTGAGTCACCCTTGAGCTGCGTAACAAAGTTTGTCGGGATCAAATTCAGGTTGTGAACATAATGTAGTCTTAACTGATTATGGCAGTTTAATCAGTGCACCACACAGTTCCTTCTTTTAAAAGATATGACAGAACAGTGAGTTCAAGTGTTATCATTCATATTACTTTCCAGCTTCAACAAGATGTAACAACTATCAATATATGCTTCTTCTCCTGAAAACAAAATCTTTGCAATAGATGTTAATGTGACTTTTTCTGACCTTATACTGGCAGATACAAGAATGCTATCAGTAAATTAACCCAAGGCCAGAACCTGAACTTTGTAAGCTCTTGGGTAAAACAGGCCAGATAATAATGATTCAGCAAAGTACTTCACCAGACAGCTACTTTAAAAGTCTGTATTGCATGCTTTCCTTTAATGGGAATTAAGCATGAATTACTATTAATCATTTGCTGGGTGGAAATTGTAACTATTGTAAATTTTGCATGGACTAAATCTAACTCTCACCTGAAAATGTAACCCTAACCTCCCATGTGTTTCAGTGTTGAAATAAAACAAATATGTTTCAGTGGAAAGATATTCCTTCTTTTCCACCAAATATCCAGACCCACATCCTAGCAACTAATGAATATCACTGGTGTGATCTGAGGACTAACTCTCCTCTAATGTCAAGCAAAGTTTAGTGGCCATTGCCCCTGACAAGAGAGCTCTGTCCGCAAAGCAATGGTTTCTGGCTTCGAAAGATTCGTAAAATGTTTTTTTTACAAAACTCAAATGAATTTGAACCTGAGAACATGGAATTCTTTCTCATAGGAAAAAGAAAAGAAAAGAAAAAAGAATTATTTGCTCCAGCTGCAAGGAATAAAATAAAAATCCCATAATGACTACATTTCACAAAGTACCTCAATTGAAAAAGTCAAAAGTATTAGCCATTATGCATATTTTAGTTCCATTTTAAGCCATCATCATGGGTGCAAGTCCCAGAATTGTTTGAATGTGCACTAACCTTCTGCTTTTCCCTCTGAACATTGCAAGTATCATCTACTGCAGAAGCTCTACAGCAGGAGGCTTAATGGGGAGGCTGTTTCCATAACAACAAATAAGATTTGAGTAAAAACACAATCATGAGTGGTTACTGTTATTCACAGCAGATAAAAGCAGTTATTCAAAAATTGCAAGCTGGAATGTAAAGGTTTCTATCCCACATTTTGCAAGTGTTTGACTTGTAATTTTTTTTGAGGGGCAGGTTTGGGGTCACAAGAATAAGTACTACACGTGGCATTCATTTGTGGCTTAAAAGAAAGTTGGCCAGGTCCTTTGTTTTCAGATTAGAAAATAGAACCCCTGCATCATGGCATTTCAAACAGACACAACTACCCCAGTTTCCTTAAAAGCAAAAAAAGAAAAAAGGTTGGAGTTAATTCAACTTTGTATGCTACCTCTTGTAGGTTTGGTTGGGAGGGAACTTTCTTGGCTGTGTTGACTGTCAATCAGTCCAGCAGTGTTCCTTCCATTCCTCTGATGTCAAATAGAGGTACACCTCTCTGCTTAACTGTTTTTTTTTTCTCCTCTCTTTTAGTCCACTGGCAGTTACATATATGTAGTTAATGTTTTTAGAACAGTGGTGGTGTGGTGAACCTTCGGCACTCCAGATGTTTTGGACCACAACTCCCACAGTCCTTTATCATTCGCAATACCGGCTTGACATTCTGGGAGTTGTGGTCCAAAACATCTGGAATGCAGGAAGTTCGCCACCACTATCTTAGAGTGTAGTTTCCAGGAGTCTACTGGATGCAGTCTATGAGTCTGCTGCTGCCTGTCCTATCAACAGTTATTTCTGTACAGTATGCTGATTTGATCTGTTCAACAGTGAGTAAATGAAACATTGAAGTCTTTATCCAACCAATTTCTGATCATGAGTAATTGAGACTATAAGTGCAATTGGATCAAACAGTAAGGGGTGGTTTATCCTGGGAAGGCTTAAAGGTAATTCTGATCTGCACCTCTGCTACACAGCTAGAGGTTGGTTTTTTTTTTTTTTACCTAAATTCAAAATTCAAATGCTTTATCATGTGTTTTAAACATTCTCCCAATGGTGTGTGTGGGGATGGGTGGGGTGGGACCTGAATATCTTCCAGAGTGTATCTCCCAAAGGTCAGAGATGGACAGACGCACCAGAGCCTTATTGGCCTTCTCGCTTCAGGTGGCCACCCCCAGGGAGGCCCGTAGGGTTATGACCTGTAAGCAGGCCTTCTTGGTGGTGGGCCTGTCCATACGGAACAGACTTCCCTGCGAAATGTGCTTGGATTCATCCCTCACAGCCTTCAAGATATCACTGAAAACGTGGCTGTTCCAGGAAGCTTATGGCCATTACTAATGTTTTGTTTGTTCTTGTTTGTGATTTGTTGTTTTTATTAGTATTTGTTATGCCTCTTGTCGGCCTCTTTTACTTTCTTCTTCTCTCTCTTTGTTGTGTATTATTTGAGTGGAATTTTGTTGGTTTTAATAGTTTATGTTGCTCTGTTTGTAAACTGCTCAGAGTTTCTTTGGGAAAATTGGTGTGGTATATAAATGTAAAATAAATAAATAAATAAATAAATAAATAAATAAATAAATAAATAATAGAAGGAACCAGATACATAAAAGGAAGGCAGCTGTGTAGAATTATCCACAAAGCAGATCCACATACTCAAATGGATTTTTCAAATATTTCATGGCTTTCACGAGTTCCTTGGAGATGAAAGTTTCTTTTCTACTTCCACACCAATGAAAAAGCATTTGTTGGCCCCTATCTATGAGTTATTACAATAGCAAGTGCAACGTGGAATTTGAGAAGGAGACAGGCACAGCATTTGAACCTTAACACACAAACTGATCCTGTGTCTCACTGCCACCACTCTCCTAATCTTTTGTTTGCATCATGCACTCTTCAACTCCTATTTCTCTTGTTTCTCATACAATAAAAATGAAAAGTCAAGAAGCTGCTTGATCCACAATAGCAATATATCTTTGTAGCTAAAATATCATTCGTACTAAGAATACCTTCTAAAATTGCACTCAGATACAACTTTCATGAGCAACAAAAGGTCACCTAATATACAGTACAACTTTTGTGAGAAAAAGAGGGGTAACTTAAGAGCAAGTGTATGTAGAGGTGAAGGTCACAATCAATTTAAAGAAGGAGATCTAGCTGACAATGATATTTCTGCAAATGAAGTAAGACGGTGTCGAAAACAAGCATGCCAAAAATCCTTTTCTATGTGTGTATTCAATGTACAAAGATGCCATACACTTACAGCTGACTCTTACTAAACTGGTTTTAAAAGTACATTTAAATTAGAAATGCTCTTAAATTTATCTAAACAGAAAACATTACAATCTCAGAATTGCCAAGTGTTAAGGATTCTACCCAAAGGATTCTACCTGCCTTACTAACTGACAGGTTTTCAGGGTCATAATCCAAAAGGAACACTTCAAAGTTCCAATTCTACTCCATCTAGAATAACCAATCCCAGCCCTCTTACAGGGCGAGGTATATCTGCAAAGTGTTGCTGGTATCATCAAAATATTTAATGCAGGTTTTTGTTTAAATTGGTTTACCTCCAGAGATACAGGGAAGCTCCAGAGTTTGCCTCACCTGCGTAGAAAGTGTAGGAAGCACTTTATATTTCATGTGGCCAGGAGAGGGACAGAAAGAGAAGATGTTATTTAAAGCAGCCCCACCCCAGGCTCAGCCTCAGGGTATATTTACAGATATCTGATCAAATAGAGCCCTGTTCGGTCTGGAGCAGCATTTCCTCAAGATGCACTTGAAGTGGAGTTAATTTCGGCAGTGTTAATTCCCTTCTTTAAGGCTCTAGAGTGAGTGTGTTTGTGAATGGATCATGGGCAGATAAATTATGATGTTCTTTGCACAGGGCTCATTTGTCTGTATCATCAAACCAGTTAGTCATAAAACTATGCCAATCTAGGACCTGTTAGCAAAGGAGCGGGAGAAGTTATTACACAGTTATATTAAGGAGCTGATCTGCCTGGAAAAGGCCATGAGAGATTTCCTAGGCCACAGATTAAATGCAGAGGATCACTTATTTATAGCATTGTAATAAGTGACCCTCATTGACCCATTATAAACTCTTTGAACCGTTACCAATTTTGGAGGATCACCAGAGTGATCATATGTGGGCACAGTACTGAGCTGTGAGAAGCAGAATATTGAACTCCTGAGTTGAGAGCAGCACTTGGGCCTTGGACCACAGGCCATAATTGGATGGGTGAGGAGAGGCATGCTCTGCAATAGTTTCACTGGATTCATATTGCAGAGTTCTCTGGATGTGCCCTCCCATGATATTGGTGCTTCATCTGGGCGGCAGTGACCTGACCTGAATGGCAGGCAGGTCATGGATTCTCCATGACCTGAGGCAAGTGGACATGTCATGCTAAGGCATGACTAGGCAGGTAATTAGCACTGTTAGTAAACGAATGGGGTCTGTAATAGTGCACCCCAAAATTGTGGTTCACTGCTTGATTTATATATAGGAAGAAGGCATCTACTGGTCTGATTTATGGCTAGCTAGCTTCCTAAGTGACCTACAAGGAGGACTTAGGACTGAGCTGCCTGTTCTGGTGGCAAAAAAGGAGTATACCTGGTAGCTCCTTTTTTGTGGTGAGTAGTGTGAGAGGTAAAGGAATCCAAGTGCACACCACAGAAAGACATCATTAAGGTTCCAGATAGCCCTCTTGTTAAAATTAATGGTAGGATTAGGAATAAGAAATAGTAAGACAATAAGTGAGAAAACACCTCAAGGGATGTTGGAAATTGCGGCTTTGCTCAAACTGTTGCCAGGCAGTATGTGGAAGTGCAAAATATATAAGGGCTGTAATACAGTGGGACCGCAGTATATGAACCGCGAAAGGACAGGAGACCACTGTATGTGCTAAGACAACACATAAAATAAAGGAAAGGAGGGATACTGGGGGCTTCAGGAAATTGACTTTGGTAAGGTGCTGAACTTGTGGACAGCACCTTAACGTAGTAGGGAATTTAGGGTAACCCACTTGCACTACAGATAGCACCCCTTGGATTGAGGAAGGGCTAAAAAGATAAACAGAAAATTATGTTGAATATATTGTGGCCCATTTTAAATCCAACAGTTTTGTCTCGCCTCTTTATTTCGATTGGGGGGGGGCAAAGAGGCCTGCTCAGGGCTTAGTAGAGACCTAGAGTTTGGGAGAGTCTTGAAGAGGTTGGCAGCACTCTTTCACAGTAGGGAGGCACTGAATTCGGAGATGGGTTGGAAGTCGACACGCCACTCACCTGCTTGCACAACATAAAGCCCCCCCCCTTGTTGGAGGAATGAGTTAAAGGTTAAAGGTTCAAGTTAGCAATTTGCTATTAATAAAATTGTGGCCCAATTTAAACCCAACAATTTCATCTGGCATCTTTATGGGTGGGCAAGGCAAGCACAGCTCTTGTAGAAAATATTCTTTTATCCTTTTGTGTCTGAACAGAAGAACTCTGAAATGAGATGTCTGGCCATCACTCTGACATCAAAAAGATTTTGAATCACATTTATGGTGAGGCACATTTTCCTGTTATGGATGCATCTTCATTATTCTATTGGACTCTAAAGGTAGAATTCAGATTGAGGTTGAACTTTACCACTGAAGTCAATAGGGCTTAAGTCAGGACCACCACTGATTTCAGAGGGACCTAAGGTCAACAAACTTAATTTGTATGTAACCCTTCACATTTTTATAACACTCATTGTCAGCTTTGTTTTTATGAGTAATCAGTATTGATGATAGGACTGCATTGTACATGTTCAAATATACCATGAGGATTTTGCTGCAGGTTGTTCCAGTCCATGTGAGACAGTGGTGCACATGCAAGCCTATTCATTTATCTACAATTAGGTGGCTGAGTACATGGTTGGTGTGCATTTCCCATACAGTGTGCTGCAGTACGCATATGCTCATGCAAGTAAAATGACAACAACCAGACTTTATTCCGATTGTTTCAGTAATTACCTATTGCTTCAAACAGTAGAGTGAAGTCAAAGGAGAAAGTGGCTTGGGCCCCATTGGTTGACCTCGTCAATCTCCATGGAACAAGGATTTGCCTAGCCAACTTTTCTTGCAGAACCGTGTGGTGAGAAGGCCTTTGAAGGTACAATTAATCTTGAACCTTAGCCGTCAAAACCACATGTAGGTGCTGCCACTTGGACCGGCCAGTTTTTGTGGGCTCTGGAGACTTGTGTACTATGCCTAGTCATGTGTTAGGAACTGTCTCAGACACCTTTGAAGCAACAATTCTAATTCTACTTTGCACTGAGCTTTCTTCCACCTTTTCATTTAGGGTCTTCCACATTAATTACACCTGCAGTTCCCTTCCTCACCGAGAGAATATGAAGAGAAATGTTTGTATGCTTTTATGTTTGTTTCTTTATTTGATCCTGAAATGCCACTTTGCCTGATGAACTGTGTATTCAGGGTACAGGCCAACAATTTTCTCCTTACTGACAGTGCCCTGCCATCTCTGGTTTGGTTGCCCATCCATTGATTCTCATGTGGTAAGCAGTTTTGGTAAGGGTGGAAGAAGCAGCTCTGAGAACATGTCCATACAAGAGAAGCCAGCTTTCTCTTTAAAATAGAAAAAAATGAGATACCCAATAAAGTATTATAAATATTTTCTTAAGATTAAGTTATGAATCAGTTTGCTTAGAAGCCTCAAGGGTATCACCCAAGTGGGCTTATCTCATCATTAAAAAAGAAATTGTATCAATATAGTTTCACAAACAAATATAGATCTCAGGGATTTGAAATAAACAAACAATACCACATCCAAACCACATATTGCTAGAAATATTAGGCAGTCGTTTAACAGTAAAACAGAAGCAACCATCTCTGTCCTCAAAAATCAGAAAGTCTTGGGAAATTACATTCCTTGCTGAAAGCAAATTAAATGCAGATGGCTTGGGAATCCACTTTTAAATCATCATATTATGTGACCTTGATCAAACTGATGTTGTCAAACCTTAATGATGTTTACTAGGTAGAAAAATAAAACTTAAATGTGTTCATTTTATAAAAAAATGAAGACAATGGTTTAGAGCAAGAAATATTAAAACAAAGGGAGAGATAGCTGTATACTTATTTGGACTACATATATGGATATTTCCTTATTTGTGTAGCAATACTGAGTAATATGTAAAATAAGTGGAGTGAAGAAGGCAATGAATGTTTTACACCTTCATTAATATAATAAGTAAAATAATAAGATAATACGGATGTTCATATTCACCCTTTTAGAATGGCAAAGATTGCATGGCCACTTATGCCATGAGGGAAGGGAGGAAGGGTTTATGGGTAGGAAAAGAATGATTTTAAAAATGATTAAAAGTTGGGAAGTGAACTATGTGAGAAGTCACTGGAAAAGATTAACCCACTTCTCTCCATGTGCAGGGATCTTGCCACTTTTGCCCACAGGTATGAATCTTGCAGATTCTTAATCTCAGAGAGAAAAAAAACAATATTCTGTCCTCAGAGCAAGGTTTCTCTTATTGTACACAGGCTTCCCCTAAAAAGGCATTAAATATGCAGAATGAGTCATTTCCTGTGCAGACCAATGGATTCTATTTTTTTTTTTTGTGGTGGTAGTTGCAAAGTCAATCAGCATACACTACAATTTAAAAACATCTGTTATGGGATGCTCCAGATTTTAAAAGAGCAGAGGCAGCTTCAAGAGAAGCAAATAAAATTGTCATCACCTCCCAATTTTTATAATGGGGATGTTTACCAAATGGGATGCATTCAGGATGCACCTGCTGGTGGCAAAGATATTTGTAACCAGTCTATAGGGACATGCCTATGAGATTGGATTGCATTGTTACACTGAATTTCATTTACTGAACAAATCTGCCGGATGCATCTCCAGTTTCATGTACCTAAACTCAGGTCAGGAACACTGTGACTAGGATTAAACTGGTTCCCAATGAGCACCAGAATAGTTTTCTTGTTGTCTACTTCTTAGTACCAAAGACAGATCTGCAATAGCATTAAGAGTGACAGAGCTGGAACGAGACATATCTATTTCTTGGAACATGGCCCACTAGTTCTTCTTTGGAAGCTCAATTTAACCTAAATGAGACTAGTAGAGGCACTGCAGTGGCATGATATGAGGCCTATTCCTGCTAAGAAGTTAGTAGAAAGTGGGATAGATAGTGCTGCTGTCAGGTGGATATGCAATTGGTTGACTGATCGCACCCAAAGAGTGACCATAAATTGCCTCTCTTCAGCTCGGAGAGACGTGAACAGTGGGGTGCCCCAGGGTTCTGTTCTGGGTCCAGTGCTGTTCAATATCTTTATTAATGACTTGGAGGAAGGAACAGAGTGTATGCTAATTAAATTTGCAGATGATACCAAATTGGGAAGGGTTACTAATTCCCTAGAGGATAGGATGAAAACCAAAAAGACCTTGACAGATTAGAGTGCTGGGCCAAAGCTAATGGAATGGATTTCAACAGAGGGAAATGTAGGGTGCTACATCTAGGTTAAAAAAAAAAAACATGAATTGCACAGATATAGGATGGGGGATACTTGGCTGGAGAATAGAACCTGTGAAAGGGATCTGGCAGTGTTGGTGGAGCACAAATTGATCATGAGTCAGCAGTGTGATGCGGCGGCCAGGAAGGTCAATGTGCTTCTTGGTTGCATCAACAGAACCATAGTGTCCAGATCAAGGGAAGTGATAGTACCACTCTATTCTGCTCTGGTCAGACCCCACCTGGAGTACTGTGTCCAGTTCTGTGCACCTCAATTTAAAAAGGATGTTGACAACCTCGAGCAGGTGCAGAGGAGGGTGACCAGGATGGTTGAGGGTCTGGAGGAAATGTCTTATGAGGAACGGCTTAGGGAACTGGGAATGTTTAGCCTTTCAAAAAAAAAAAAAAAAGACTGAGAGGGGATATGATAGCTATGTTTAAATATTTGAAAGGATGTCATATTGAAGAGGGAACAGGTTTGTTTTCCATGGCTTCAGAGACTAGGATTCAGGGCAATGGTTTCAAACTACAGGAAAAGAGATTCCATTTGAACATTAGGAAGAACTTCATGACAGTTAGAGCTGTTCAGCAGTGGAATATGCTGCCACAAAGGGTGGTGGAGTCTCCTTCTTTGGAGGTTTTTAACCAGAGGCTGGATGGCCATCTGTTGGAAATATTGTGATGGGGTTCCTGCATGGCAGGGGGTTGGACTAGATGGCCCTTGAGGTCTCTTCCAACTCTATGATTCTATGATTCTATGAAGCAGGAATGGGAAAAACACCTACCTATCTAAGTATGGCAGCTCCTATGATTTGGCTATGCTACATAGGACTTACAGTAGCTGGAATCCAACAACATTTGGAAAATCGTATTTTCTCCATCACTGATTTAAGGCATGTGGAAGGAGACTACACAGTGAAGTTGATTCACATTAACTTTCATGGTGTGGGTATGCACGCACACACACACGCATACACACACGCACGCACACACACGGGCTGGTCCCATGAATGATATGACCTAGCTGTGGTAGAAAGTCCCATCCAGATGCCCTATTATTATTTGCATTATGGAAGTGCTACTACCAACTTGCATACTCATCTCAAACTGGGTAGTGCCATTTCAATAATTTGAAGGGATTTTCAGCACCTTTTGTTTTGCTTATGCATTACATTTCTGTTTGCTAGAAATGCATGCTAATAATTATTTTGATTTCATTATCTACAGAGTGCTATTTAATTTGGTCCAGAGAAGATATGCCCCTTTTAAAATCTAGGGTCACTCTTCACCATAACTACAACTGACAGCACAAGAATTTTTATTAACATCATCATCTTGTGTGGTTGATTTCCCCCCCATATATATTTCAAGCAAGTTTTCTTTATTATTATTTTTTAAAATTTTTGGGGAGTAAAGAATACTCCTGAACTCAAGCGCTATGTTACCTGTGGATTCAAGTGCATTGATTGATAGGGCATTATAAAGAAGCCAAGATAAGACAGATCCTCACTATACTAGTATTTAGTCAGAGCTATCAGTCTTCACCTTCCATAAGCACTAAAATTCATCATGCAGAATGTACTTCTCCTGCCTGGACCCTTCAGGTATCTTCTAAAGCACTAGGATAATATAGAAAAGAGCTTGATAGAACTACTGTAGATATGGAAAGGAATATTAAAAGAACTGAAGCGACTGACATGTACACAAATACTAGCTTTGATAACCTTGAAACTTATATCTGGGGAGGTGAGGCAAAGACGCATACTTCTTTCAAACTTCAAGGATGTACATTGCAATCTGAGCATTAACATGTAATAGTGGAGACCAAAACAAAACTAAATCAGTTGGATGGGTGGCTGATCAAATGAAGCAATGGAAAACTTAGTTTTTAAAGCCAAAAGAAACAGAAGTGCAAAACTAGGGCCACATTAATGAGGGACCATGTAACCTGTCCCTTCCCTCTACCATCAGAGTGGGGCAAAACTCTTTGAATTCTTGGTTGCATCAAC
>JAHTLZ010000237.1:57222754-57239865 GCA_023846285.1 Phrynocephalus versicolor
TCTTAGACTGAGGAAATCACAGCTGTTGTTTTTGTTCTATTTCTCCTTTTCTTTTCAGACAATCAGAAATTCAGTTTCCCCTTAACACAGTATGGTAAGTGTAAAAATGATGAAGTATTCCCAGTGATGTCTTTTTCTACTGCATCTGAACAAACATGCCAAAGTGACAACACCTATTTATGTTCTGTTGACTTGAAAAAAATAAATATATTCAGTGTTAAAAATCTCTAGAACAGGCAGCTTGCAAATGACAATGATACTCAAGTCAGAGTGTTGATTCCTTTCCTTGTATTGCTTTTTCTTCAATTAAACCTTCAGGCCAAAATCCAATGTGGAGTATGCATCATTCAGCCATGTATCCTATGGATAAGACAGCTACTGCAGGTCAAATATTGTACTTCAGCTGAGCCTTCCACTAGTTGTCTTTTAGCTAATTCTGATCCTTCTGCCACCTACTTTAGCACTAATCTCAATCTTGTCCCCATTTACCACTCATATGTTCCTTTTCCTACTGCTGCTTCCTGTATTCACCCATCCTGAAACCCACAAGAGCATCCAGCAGTCCTTACTGCCATATCTGCTTTTGAAGTAACATAAACCCAACAGTGTACCATTCTATCAAATAAACAGATACATCAACAATATAGAAGTGATCTGAGTCTTTTTCCCCACAGGTGTACACACAAGAATCTATAATGTCCTCCTGATTTTGAAAAGGACAATGGGCACAACATTTAAGATTAAGTCAGTCTGGGTTTAGTTAGGAGACAGCAAGCTCTATTGTTCCTACAAACTGAGCAGGTTTCAAAAGAAAGTAAACTGGATTTTAAGAATGCCTTTCATGCAAGTAATTAGATGCTTTTAATCAGATTATACATAGCCTCATCTGAGCTTTTACTATTTTGTGAGTGTTCATATTGTTTGGATATATAGTTAGTGACTTAATGGCCATTATCCTTCTGCAGGCTTCCAGTGACACAGCATGAGTGATGTCACTGACACTGACAGATTGCCACTAATGAAAGAGTTTATTTTGAAATTTTGGGTGCATACAACTTTATTTAGTTGTATGGACCCTGTCCAAAAAGACCCCTTTAATCTGCAGCAATCTACCTCTGGCATGGACACCATGCCTCCTGCACTGGCAGAGCTCCACAAGTGAGTATGGGCCATCTCTTTTTTATGGCTTGATTTGTACAGGACTTGAACAGCCTTTGTCAGCAAATATGTGAGGTTTAAATGCCTAAATAAAATATCAATAAATTACTGATTCATAAATTATTTTGATTGTAAGCCGCCCAGAGACCCTTGGGTAGTGGGCAGCATATAAGATGTAAAGTAAAAAATAAAAAATAAACCAAATATTCTCTCTCTCTCTCTCTCTCTCTCTCTCTCTCACACACACACACACACACACACACACACACACACACACACACACACACGCACACGCACACGCACACACACACACACATACCTCTAGTCAATTGGGGCCACTCTTTACCAATCTCTTGCCAACATAAGGAAATTATTCTGATAAATTCATTTATCAAGAGTTATCCAAGGTTCCAATTTACGAAAAATTCAAGTTACAAATAGAAATCCATGGGTATAGAAAAATTTCAAGTTATGACAAAAAGCCTGGTCTTTTTCAGTTACAAAAGGGAAAAGGAAAGGAAAGATTCCTTTTCAAAATGGTTCCTGCTTGTTTACAATAGCAATACTTCCATCTAGTGGCCACCTGACTACACTGCTGCAGTTGGGAAGAAGAAGGAGCCATTTTGAAAAGGGAAGCTGAGAACTGGGGCTTATTATTTTTTTAATCACCTGCATGAAGGGGCCATTTTGGAATTACTTGGCACCGTTTGGGGCACATTTTGGGACTTTGGTGGATTTTTCAAGTAGCTATAAGGCAGGTTGCTCATCTTCTATTGTTTGTTTGCCTGTTGCTGTGCTTTTTGCATTGTGTGTGGGGGTGATTTCCACTTGGAATGAATTAATCAATTTCCAGTGCATTTCTATGGGAACCTCTTTTTCGAGTTACAAAAATTTCAAGTTAAGTAAATGCATTTGGAACAGTTTAATTTTGTAACTGGAGGTAACACTATTGCCAGGAGTGGATTCACAATGCCACCACCATCACCAGATGGAGTTCCAAGTCACCATTGCCTCCACCTTATTGTGTATATTTCATATCTTGGAAGAGAAGGTAGACCTATGATAAAAAAAAAATTGTCTTCCTAGACCTTCAGTTTTGTGACTGTCATTTGGAGCTCATTCAGTAAAACTGTCTTGGAGTAAAAGGTTTGAATTTTAACAATATGAACAAATGACATGATCTTTCCCAATTTACACTGTCATTTTGAATGTCCTTCCCTAATTCAACATTGAAATTGAAGCAGTAAGCAAGCTTGGTAATCAGAGGTAGATGCTTATTTTTAAGGTCAAGTTAATTACTTGGGAGAGTTTAAAATTAACTGGATTCATTACTCTTCGTTTTTAAGAACAAAATAAAAAGAAAGTTGGAACAGACGCCGCTTGCAAATGATGCTGTTGCATTTCATTATAAAAAGATCTACCATTTTCTAATTGCTTGGGAATTAGAAGGACAAGCTCAGAAAATTAGATTAGATTAAAGTACTCCCAGATGTTTTCACTGGTCACTGCCCTGTTATTAATAGAAAAACAAGCTTTTAAAATTGTTTGATAATTAGAAACAACAAAGAACAAGATATTTTCTCTTCAACTTTGAGAGATTTTTGGGATGTATAGCTAGAAATTAAAGGAATATACATTTGTTGTATCATAAAGAGCTGAGTACTATGTCCTGAAATACTGTGGTGTGTTTTTTAATAATTTTGGTGATAGGTATAAGAAAGATGTGCTGGAAAATAAAGAACCTCATGAATTGGCACAAAACATGTGTGTATATAAAAATACCTTTAACTATCCTTCCCCCCACCATGCTGGATACTTAATGAGTTTAATGAAAGTTTTAATGAGTTTTTCATGAATCACTTAGATGGCTAATTAAATAAAAACAAGTGATGTAATCAAGGATGCTATTTAAATGGCAAATGAGTGTTTGGCAAAGGTTGTGGTTCATTTGATATCTGTCATCGATAATCTCACGTCTCAGACTGTTGGTCTGTATTATCAAGCTGTTTAAACAGACACTGGAGAGATTTGCCAGAATTATTTTGCTTACTGGCAACCTGTATCCATCTTTGATTATTTGCATACAGCCAATATACAAAGAAAGGATTGGAAAACTTCAATTTCACAATCAAAGTTGGTTGGATTATTTTTAATTGCTTCAGTTCAGAGTAGAACTTCTCGGCCAAAACAGGTTACAGCTTCAGTGTTACTAGGCATAACTGCCAAGAACCACACATGTACAGTTCTGGTAAAGAATATATTAATGAACAATACACATTACAGATACATATGTACAATGGAAATACAAATGGGGTTCATCCAGTGGGGGAAAAATCCTATGTGAAATCATGCAACTCGATTATTTGCTTTATAGTGGTATATAAAGACAAAGAGACTAAAGAGACCATCATCCATTATCTATTTCTAAATTATCTCTTCAGAAGAAATAGGACACTGATTTGATAGCTGTCTAGTCCAGCAATTCTCAGTGGAAGGCATATAGCCCCCTGGTGGAGCTCTAGCACATTTGAAGGGTGGCACAGACCAGAAGCAATTCTCCACACACCACCTTATAAGCATCGTTGTGTGAGGTATACAATGCTATTGAGCCAATATGGCTTTCATATCATATTTATGCCTAAAATAAAATCTATTTTATTTGATTTGATTTGATTTTAGAGTATTTTACCTCACCTTTCTCCTTGGAAAAGGACCCAAGGCGGCTTACATTAATGAGGGATAATATACAGTCCAGTACAATTAAGACATGTTCAAGTATTGAGAACAAGGAATTGAGGAACATCTTACAGCATTAAAAGTCAACATTACATTAAAGGTACAAGAGAATGTGAGCAGTTAAAAGGAGAGTAAAATTCCATGTACACCTATGAGTAACATTGAAAACATAGTGTCAGTGTAATCACACAAGGTTAGAAGTGATTATAAACACAAGGTTTTTGTGATCCTATAGATTCATATGAAAGACACATAATAGGTAGTCCACCATTCAGGGAAAGCTTGCCTGAAGAGAAAGGTCTTTGCCTGTTTCCAGAAAGACAGCAGAGATGGGGCAGTCCTGACCTCTAGTGGAAGGGAGTTCCAGAGTCTGGCGCCACAGCCAAGAAGGCGCTTTCATGTGTTCCTACATGACATACCTGTGAGGGTGGCAGGAGGGAAAGAAAAGCCACTCCTGATGACCTTAACACTGTGAGATTCGATCTTTGAGGTAGCTTGGACCTAGGTTGTACAGTACTTTATAGGTCAATGTCAGGGCATTGAATTGTGCCTGAAAACTGATTGGCAACGAGTGAAGCTGCTTTAATAGGGGTGTAATGTCATCTCTGTATCCTGCCCTAGTCAGCAATCTTGCTGCTGTTGAAGTTTCCTGATACTTTTCATCAGTAGCCCCACATAGAGCATGTTACAGTACTCTAGCCGGGACGTCACTAGGGCATGTGTCTCTGTGGCCAGAGCTGATTTCTCAAGAAATGGAAGTAACTTGCATACTAGCTTTCTCTGCACCTGTGGCCCTGAAACTTTTAAATTCATATTTTTTTCACACAGTGCAAATCATTCTATATTCCTACTAGTGTAGTTGTGATGGCTTACAGCATCGCAGAAGGAGCTGTAGAAGTCAGTGGGTGAGCAGTTACTCACATTGCATGACCACCTGTGCTACAAAACCAGTACTGGGTGCCATCCTGTTACTATCCCTGAAAATCTGCCATGATGAGCATAATCAGCCGAATAAGATCATTGAAAAAGGGTGAATTCACATATGAGTTCCAAGGAATCAAGGTTAAGGAAAGCAAAAGTAACATAAGGGTTTCAAGATCATTAGTATTACACACACACAAACACACATACTGTGGTGATTCCATGCCCCCCATATCTCTGAACCTCAAAGTGGCACCATGCACAAGGAAGCTGAGATGGCCAGAAGTTCTAGGGCCAGTAAGGTACTGATATGCTGAGGTAAGCTCATGGAGGCAGCAAAACAGGATGGCAAGGCCAGAGAAAAACAGGATATCAGGACACATCAGGGCCATCTGCTCTGTGACCCTTGTCCCCACAGCTTCCTTCCCTGGGTCCTCATCAATAAAGCAATATGCCCCCCCCCCAGATAGGCGTGCATTCCCCTCCCACCGATGGAATGTCTTCCTCTGTCTACTGTTCTCTTATCAATAAAGACCGGTCTCTCAGGCATCATTATCATCACACACTCTCACACACTCTCACACACTCACACAATCACACACACAGCATACAGCATACAGCACACATACACGCACGCAGCCCAGAGAGACACAGAAATGCCTGAGGACCAGAATTGATTGCACCCCAAAACTCTGTGTGTGCTTAATCCATAACACTACATATGGTGACCCCGACGTGATTCCCCTAAGGCAATGCAGACGTGATCTCCTGAAGCAAGGCAGATACACAGGAACCACTGAGGTACAAGGAACAAGCTCCAGGCCAGACGGCACGGAATGCAGCTCTTCTTCATCTCACTTTGCCCATAAAGTGGCTTCGAGGCTCGCCCAGACATCCTTCAAAAGGATTCCATAGGTGAGTTGGGAACTTGGGAGCATTTTTCTCAGTTGAAGAGTGAAAAGAATTCAGCGAGCCCATTAATTTTTGGGGCCAAGTAATGCCTTGTGCCAGCAATGAGCTCAGAACACAGCCTTGGCAGTCAGGACAAAAGTCCCTGAAAGAAATGGGTTGGAAACCAGTAGTAGGAAGGGATCTGCAGGAAGAAACTTTCAGGGTTGGCAACCAGGACGCAGGTAGGGGAGCAGGGCAAAAATGGGGGTGCATGGAGATGCCTTTCTCACTAATTCCCTTACAATTCCAAATTCCCCTACCAGTAATTTTTCCACCTCGTGACCTGCAGTTAGGAACAGTGTCCCAGAAGCAGAAATTGGTTGAGCAAAAAAGGGAATCCCAAGAGGATTGGGAAAAGCAAGCAACCGAACATTTGGAAGGGTTAAAATCCGAGGCTTCAGTGGAGGCTTGTCCTGGCAAAGGGCAAAATGACACTCAGGAAGCAGATCTCATCAAATCCCAGAAGCAGGGGGGGGGAAGAATCTTGCCCTGCCTGAAAATTTACCTCCAAAAGGCAAGGAAATGGCCCAAAGGCAGGCACTAGAGTTAGCTCAGTCACTTTATTGCAGCAAACTGCAGGCTTTAGAGTGTATGCAGCATTCCACTCTGGGCTGGACCAAAGCAGATTTGCCCAGAGGGGGAATTCAAAAGGTGGACCCCTTTTCCAGAGGGAAAAATTTGGCCATTAGATCAAAGGTCAGCCTTTCGTGAGCCTCAGCAAATGCAAGGCACCCTCAGTTCAAATTTAGGAGAAAGACCAAGCAAAAAAATCATTTTTTTCAGGGATCCGTGTCTTAGGCAATTCCTCCTTTTCCCTGCCTAAGATGTTTTCCTTCCTCCAAAGCCACTGAGAATGCAATTTCCTTTCCCAAAAAAATTATAAGCAGCCAGATGTCTGCAGAATTCCCTCACTCTGTCCTTAGCAAGCTACAGCAAAAATTAGAAATCAAAGATTCTCTCTCTCTCTCTCTCTCTCTCTCTGTCTGTCTCTGAGCTCAGAGAGAGTGGGGGGTACTGGAGAGCAAAGAGTCACTAGCTGTCAGGCAGATTTCTGGAGCAAAAGATTTCAAGTGCTTTAGAAAGAAAAAACCCATTCAGGCTAAGGAAAAAAGATTTTGGGAAGCATTTTCCAATAAAATGTCCCAAAGATCTCACCTTTCAACCATTCTCATGGGGTATTCCAAGGGACTTAAATGGGATTTCTCCATTCCACTGACACACAGAAAGCATGCAAGATAACGGGGTGGGATGGCAATCAGTTTGCCAGCAATATCAGCTCCTCATAGGAATGTCTTCAAAGGGTTTGTATAAACAAAAGTCAGCTTCTTATCAGCTTCATGCCTGTTGTAGCGACAAGATGGCAGAGACAGGCAGGCCTTCAGGGCTCGAAGCAAACTGACTACAAGTCTCATGTGCCATACATTTTCTAGGCACAAGCAATCAACAGTGTTTAAAAATGTATAAAAATCACTAATGCATGTTCTTTTCCTCCAAAAATCTAGCAGGAAGAAACCTTCCTCTCAGGGTATGAATTTCAAAATTAACAAAAAACAAGACAATTAGAAAGAAAGGGGGGAGAACCACCCAAGAAGCCCCCAGAGGCAATGCTTGGTTTTAACTATATGTAGCCTGAGAGAAAGAGAAATATTCTCACAGGCCAAACAGAGGCACCACCCTCCCACGGCAGTTTGAAGCTTTGCCAGCAGAATGATCCCAGAACAATATTTAAGGAATATTCCTCACACATCTCTCATTTTCTCAACTGCAAAGGCTAAGGCAATGGACTATGGGTAATCTGGGAGCTGTTGTTTCCATTCATGCAAAGCAGAATTGTTTCAATACCAGAAGAAGGACACATTTCGCAGTCTCATGAACTTTTAGCAAAAGGACTTTCCAGCAAATAGCCATCTACTCCCAGAGCACATTGGGAGCAGAAACTACTGTCAGGTAGTTCTCACTAGACATGGGCACAACTCGGTAAAATTTTCATTTTCGTTTCCGTTTTTCGTTTCCATTACGTAATGGAAACAGTAACATAATTAAGCCGTCAGAACTCGAACCGAAAAAAGAAAAATTTGGTTGGGTTTTTCATTTTCATTTGTGGCATCATGGCGATCACGCAATGTGAAGCACAGAAAAAGTTTTTAAAAGTTTTTTTTAAAAACCCCGACTCCCGGCCAAAAAAGCAAGCGAAAATATGCCTGCCTGAGGCTTTGCCACCTACCAGAGGGGTGGTTTCTGGGGGGTCCCCGGCCTTTCCCCCCTCTTCTCCTGTCCTGGGCTGCTTGCACCAGGCTGGGGGGGGGTCATCCTCGTCGTCTCGCCATGCATGCGGTGGGAGGATCTAAAATGGCGACCACAATTTTTCTTTTGAAATCGTGGTCAAAAAACACACCAAATCACCACAGAAACATGTGAAATTTATTTATTTTAAATGCCTGAATTTTAATAGTAGCAGCAGTGGGGTTTTTTTAAATAGCAATAAAACATTGTATTGATTTTATTTTATTTTATTTTATGTTTTTTTTTTTTTAGACCTGCCCATTTGGGCTGGGCATGGGATGGGACCATGCAGTTTTTTTGAACCATTCCACCAATGGCGAGGTTTTGACTGACACTTCTGGATATCTCAGAGGGCATAAAAAGCTGAGGCACCTTCCAGAAGTCACAGTCGGGTCTTGGATGTGGACTAGGGTGGAGGGCTGTGTGGCTGGTTGCTCTGGCTATTCGAATCGAGATTGAGGAGGGAGGCTGGAGACTTTAGATTTAAGTTAGGCAGGTAAGGAGGGAATTGAATTTAGAAAATAATTTCTTTGATTCCCTGCAGCTTTGTCTGCTGAAGGGAATAGCAGTTTATTCTTTATTTCTTCTCTGGCAGTTTGTGAGGATTTTTTTCTGATATTGGATAAAGGGGGAGGTTTGACTGGGAGTGGGAGGTGTGGATTTATTTTAAAAATATGTTATATACTACCATTTATTTTCTATTTTCCCAACTTCAATTTGCTTGCACACACACACATTTGGGGTGCAAGCCAAGAACAGAACCTCTATCCTAAGTGATATCCTAACTGCCCACATGCCCGCCCGCCCGAGCTGCCACCTGCCCACTTGCCCGCCCGCACCTCCCCCCACTGCCCACCGCTGCCCCGCCCCCCGCCTAGGGCGCAAAAACACCTAGCGCCGGCCCTGATTGTGGGACGCCCCTATGCTCTGGGAAGTCAAATCGCGCTAAATCATGGTGGAAAGACAAATGACAAACGAAATGACAAAATGACAAATTTTTGAAAAATTTCACGACAAACGGAAATGACCCGAAACGGACCCGTTCCGACAAATGAAAACTTGAAACGTCATTTTTTCTGGTCGTGCCCATGTCTAGTTCTCACCTTTCCCCTCACAAAATGTAAGCCCCTAGACAGACCATTCTTACTTATGTATTCTCATGTATCTTTGTATTGTATTTGGAAATATTCATTGTTTATACATGCAAACTCTTGCCATGCATTACCTTTAATAGTTCATGAAATGTATTCATGTGTTGCTAGACTTCTTGCCAGGTCATGCTATATTTCTTGAGGGATAACTGTGTTCTATCATGTAGCCGTATTAATGTATCTATATCTGTATGCTAGACATGCCTATGTACCATGTACCTTTTAAGTTTAACTTCTTGGGAGGCAATTTTGCTCTATTATGCCATTTTATGTATTATTTGAAGTTATGATGTATCCCAGACTTCAAGTTTCAACCTCTGAAAGTTATATGAATATTGGGTGCTGTTTACCTCGGTGTGAGGAAAATGCATGTCACCTTCAGCAAAACATTCCAGGGGGACCCTCATATTAGATAGCACATCACAGCCAATGATTTCTGCCATGCCTTACCTTAGTGCCATCATAACGAACATGTGGGTGGAGGATAGCCACGGAATATCACCTCAGAACGCCTTGTGCACAGTCCTAAGACACGACAGGGCAGTGAGTCAAGTATACCCACAATTTTCACACCTCATGTTCTCTCTCATGAAGGAGAAGCCCAGACATCTGAGGCTTGTCTTTCCAGAGACGTGTCACTCCCTCCTACATAAGGAGTTAATTTCCTGTTGGGCCAAGCATTAAGGCCCCTAAGGCAAATGACCTCAGGTTGCCGGCTTCCAGGGCCAACATGGGTTGAGCACAACGATGAGTGTTTAGGTCTGTGCCATCTTTGCCTCCTGACTGGTATGCCAAAAGGGGCCACAGCTCTTGCCAGCTTGTTCTTATTTAAAAGAAAAAGGGGGAGATGTGGTGATTCCATGCCCCCCATATCTCTGAACCCCAAAGTGGCACCATGCACAAGGAAGCTGAGATGCCCGGACTCCCAGAAGTCCTAGGGCCAGTAAGGTACCGATGTGCTGAACTAGGCTCAAGGAGGCAGCAAAACAGGATGGCAAGGCCAGAGAAAAACAGGATATCAGGACACATCAGGGCCATCTGCTCTGTGACCCTTGGCCCCACAGCTTCCTTCCCTGGGTCCTCATCAATAAAGCAATATGGCCCCCCAGATAGACATGCAATTCCATCCCACCAATGGAATGTCTTCCTCTGTCTATTGTTCTTCTCTTATCAATAAAGACCAGTCTCTCAGGCATCATTATCATCACACACTCTCACACACTCTCACACACTCATGCAATCACACACACAGAATACAGCATACAGCACATATGCAGGCACGCAGCCCAGAGAGACACAGAGAGAAATGCCTGAGGACCAGAATTGATTGCACCCCAAAACTCTGTGTGTGCTTAATCCATAACGCTACAATACACACCACTCTCACTCACATACTTTTGACTGTCAGAGACAGCCAGATGTCAATGAGAGGGTCATATAACAGGTTCCAAAGAAATCATATGTGGGACTGGCTTGAAGCTGACATGGAGACTTCAACTGATCCAGAACTCAATGACTAGTCTGCTGAGGAGGCTGAGAAAACATCAAATTTATTTTCCCACACTAGCGTACTGGTTCATTTCCGTGTCAGCTTCTAGGTGTTCATGATGACATGAAAAGCCCTAAAAGGTTTGGGGCCTCATAATTTGACAGAAAATCTTCACCCAATGAGAACTACCTGCAATACCCATTCTTCCAAGACTGTGTGTCTGAGTACTTTAACACCAATAAAGGCCTGTAAAGACATGCCTCAAAACCGGGACTTTTCAACAGTTACCACACACTTGTGGAATAATCTACCAGCTGAAATTTCCCTGGCCCCCTCTCTGAGTTTTTTTTTTTTTAAATGAAAACTTGGATGTTACATCAAGCATGTCCTCAGATCAGAACATTAATTTGATTACTTCATATAGCCTGCCTACTGTATTCCTCATTTTACTGATTTTGATGACAGTGATATCTAATATTTAAATTTTGGACTTCTAGTTTCTAATTTTTTAAATTTTATTTTATTTTACTAATTTAATTATGTGTTTATTATTTGTTTAGTTAATGTATCGTATACTCATGCACTGTTGCTGAAAACCTCTCAGGGTGGCGTTGTTGCCAGAAGGACAGTCTAAATGTTAAATAAATAAATAAATAAATAAATAAATAAATAAATAAATAACTTAGTTATAACTGTATTCTCCCATTTTTAAGTGTAGAGAATCTCTGTGTAGGCTTGTATAAATGGATATTCTATTTAAAACAATGTTGTGCTGTATCAGTTCTTTAGATTTTGTTTGACTGCCTGCCTCTAACTCATCTTGGTAAAATTCTTTTAGCAATACTTCAGTTCAGAACTTCTCAGCCAAAAAGGAAGATAAACAAAACACATATGTGCATTTTCCTGCAGACTATACAAGCTTCCCATCTTACTAATATTGATCTGTGCAAATATATACAAACTTTCAACTTGCAGACACTGTGTGTGTATGCATATAAACTGAACGTATCAAACATTAGCTTGCTATATCAAGTAAAAATAAAGGACTTGCTTTGTGCCTTTGTCTCATATATCTTGCCATGAGCATTGATGGGTAATTTATTTGCATGCAGATGACATTGTTCTTTATATGAGATCAACTGCCATTGATAATTTCAGTGATGGATGGCAGTCATTAATTGATTTGGTACCCAAATACTTTGTTCAGAGCAAGATATTAATATTAAATGCCAAGACAAATAATACAATATTTTTCAGGGCTATGTGTTTAACCAGCAGAAAAGTGACAACATTTTGATTGAGTACTGATGGATTGCCTGTGAATTGGTGAATGAAGAGCATTCATTTGATACATCATCAAAAGCAGGTTTTATAAACAGCACTTTCCCAGATGCAGTAGTTTGAATACATTATTGTGACCTCCTGCATAGTCTGGGATAACGGTGGTAGAAGTAATTTGGAATGCAGTAAGGATACAGCTGATCTGCTGGTGCAAAGAAGAATATTTATATTGCTTCAGTAGCTATGACAATATGCAACAGCTGAGGTCTTGACAGTGGGAGAAAATAGCTCAGCAGAATGGACTGTTTAGTTAGTCTTCCATGATGTTTTGAACTCTCCTGTTGCTACAAAACTGTTCATACGTGGCCGCCTTAGAGCGAAGCCATGCTTTCAAAACATCATGAGGAAAGAATGCTAAGAAATGACCTCCATTTGAAGTCTTATGCCTGCTGCAGCCATAATAAAAGTGTTAGAGCACATTTCTTTCTAATGCCTACCATAGAATGTTTCTATAATGGAGTCAGGCACTTCTGAAAGTAATAGTGACAATACTGGAGGCACAATATTGGAAACACTGTCCTGTTTTTCAGGAAATTTCTCCCATGAGAAACTTGACCATTACCATTCAATTAGATGAAAAAATAAATTTCATTGAAAATGCATTTCAAAGGAGAAGAACTTTAAAAAAAAAGAAATTATTGTTGATAAGGTTCAGGATTCTCATGCTCAATTTATAGGATTGTAGATAAAAGCAAAATAGAAATAAACAGTTTTAAAAAGACAAAAACGTGGTGGCACCTTATATATTAATGTGAGCCTTTGTGGACAAGCCCACATCATTGGCAAGTTATTGGAGTGTGTGTACTTTAGTATATACTCATGTATTTTAGTATACCATCTTTTCTATAGGAATGAAAAGCTTCCTCAGCTTTCCACATATCACAAATCCATGGGAAGCTGTCATAAGTGTAGGTAGCTTATGACTGGTTATCTCCAAAGAAAATACAGTACTGCCTCATAAAACGAATTTTATTCGTTCTTCAGGTCAATTCGTCTTATGAAAAATTCATCTTACAAGGCACAGTTTCCCATAGGAAAGCATTGAAAACCAATTAATCCCTTTGGGAGGGAATGGATTAATAGGCTTTCAATGCATTCCTAACCCTAAACTCCCTCAATCAAGGTACACTGGAAGGCTGTTCCCCCCTGCAGCCAACAGACAGCTGATTTTGACAGCTCAGAGCTGTCAAAATCAGGCATCTGTCTCGGCTGTGTGGAGGAGCCTTCCGCTGCCTCAGAGGGTAGCCCCCTTCTCTTCACCTGTGTCTCTGCACAGAGATTCATGTGACAAGGGGTAGTCCCTGCTCTGCCCAACAAAGCGTTGGGCACAGCAGAGAACGATGGAACTCCAGCCAGGCTGGCCAAAACCCAGTCCATCCCTGCTCTGCCCAATGAAGTTTTGGGCAGAGGAGGGACTGATGGCTCTTTCCCAGCCCAGGTGCCTTGCAATGCAAGCAGCAGTGGCAATCCGCCGTCACTGATTGCCTTGCAAGCCTCCCAGGCTGGGAGCCGATCCATTTTAAGATGTCCCTGCCATGAGCGCCCTGGCCCCAGTCAGAACACTCATGGTGGGACATTTTAAAATGGATCTGCTCCCAGCCCATTCTGCTTGGAAGGCAAGTGGCAGTGGCACTGACACTTGCCTTCCAAGTAGCACAGGCTGGGCGAAGATCCATGGCTCTGTGCTCTGCTCAGGCAGAGCATGGACCTTGGATATTCACCCAGACCAGGAGGGTTGCAAAGCAAGTGGCGGTGGCGGATCACCACCCCCACTTCCCTTCCAAGCCACACAGGCTGGGCAAAGATCACTGGGACCCTGATATTGCCCACCAATTGGGTGGGCAAAGCAGGGACCCTGTGATCCTCACCTAGCCTGGGCTGTTCCCTTGCAAACAGCCCAGGCTGGGCAAGGATCAATGATACCTTGTAAGACTAATGTAAATGGGAAGGAAAAATTCATCTTACGAGCTTTTCCTAACCCAGAAATTACATTCGTCCTATGAGTTTTTTTGTCTTAGGGGATATTCGTCTTATGTGGTATTACTGTATTGAGGTAAGGCCTCATGCTATAGTGATTAAACTGCAGTACTGCACCAAATACTCTGCTCACAATCTGGGTTTAATCCCAGGCAGCCAGATCAATGTTTACTCAGCCCTCCATCCATGGCCAGTAAATTGAGTATTCAGCTCACAGGGTGAGCAGGATAATGTGTAGCCTGTATAATTAAATTGTAATCTGCCCCAGAGAGTGTGTTAAGGACTTGCCGCTGGTATATGGTCAGCACCGTTTGTTGCTTTGGCACCCCTATCCAAGTCTACAAACTGCTTCAGAGGTAACTCCTCCCAGAAGGTTTTTCTAGATTAGGTGGTGTAGGTGCTAATGAACTTCAAAGCAATGCAAAAATGTGAAAGGGGAAGGTGACACAAATGCAGCATCTCTGGCCACCTGGCTATTTTATGGTCATTTCTAATCCATGGAAATTTATGACATAAATTTATTTGTTTTTTTCATCATCTCACAGGGTTTTTTTAAAAAATTCCATGTTGCTCTTTAATTTTAGGGATATATATTGAGTTCAAATTAACTCTGCAGTCCAAGCTGATCTAGAACCTTTTCAGCTGCTTTCAGAAGCAGAATGCATGTTCTTCTTTGCTATATAGGAGATGAAAATGTATTTGATGAGTCTTTGCAGCATAGAAGTGTAAAGGGTATCTCTTCAATGGCTAATTAGTAATAAGTAGTAATAGCAGGAACATTGCAGGAAAAAAACTAGAAGTTCTAATTTGATATGGTGATTTCATAGGGTAATGAGGTATGCTCTCAGTTTTAGAGATACATTTCAGAAGAAATACAGAAATGTAGAAAATGAAAAAAAAAAACCTGAAAAGCTATGGTCTTCGAGGAGGGGAAACACAGCAACATGACTTACAGAGTACTGTTACTATCCAATTCAGATATGGCCATTCATCTGCCCTTGTGAGAGTAAGGGTAAAGGCCAACACCAGGATAAAGGAAAGAAAATAGAGTAGATAAAAGGCATGAGATGAAATACAAATTTGAGATTAAATGTTGAGCTTCTTTATTTTATGTAATCTGCTAAGTATCATGCACTGTTTGCTAATCCTCCTGTGTAATGCCCAATAAGTGACTTTCTCTGGCAGTAATAATGAAGTTGGCTTAATTTCCTCTAGTCATGCCCTATAGCACTCATCATCATTTTTACCACCAAATCTGCATGTCGGTTATCACCGCTTGTCCTGGGTGTGGGAGGTTTTTTGGAGGGGTGTGTTGGTTGAACAAATATTTGTACTTTTTCATTTAAATGATATTTGAAGTACCTAGCAGAATAAAGATGTGCATCTACATTCTTCAAAGAATGTTAACAAGGTTTTAGAGATCATCATTCCATGGACTCAATGACTATTCACTGTGGACTTGTTCCTGTGCTGGGTTCCTTTGCCCCATCGGCTGAAGAGGTGCAAAGGTTTAGTGCCCATAAAGGAGCCCCAGCAAGCTCCCCATTTCTTGCAGCACATTTGGCCCCACCCCATCTTATATTGAAGATGGTGATGCTTTGCTGTTTGCTTTTTGGCTGTCACTTAGATTGGCTGGGAGTGACAGTGAGTTTTTGCCCATCCCATTATCTTCAATATGTGGTGGGTGCAGGGCCGGTGATAGTTTTTTTTGCACCCTAGGTGAGGGGTGGGGTGGGCGGCGGGGCAGGGGGTGGGGTGGGTGGTGGGGGTGGGAGGGCATGGTGGTGGCGGGCAGGGGTGGGGGTTGGGGCAGCAGCAGTGGGGCAGGGGTGGGGGGTGGGCAGGGTGGTGGCGGGCAGGTGGTGGGGTGGGGCGGCAGGAGGCGGGTGGCAGGGGACAGCGATAGGTGCAGGGGGTGGGTGGCGATGGGCGCAGGGGGTGGGCGGGGCGGCGGGCAGATGGTGGGTGGGGTAACGAGCGGCGGGGGCCAGCTGCGGGGGGCAGGGGGTGACAGGCTATCCAGCACCCTCTCTCCATTTTGGCACCCTAGGCAACTGCCTAGTTCGCCTTAATGGAAGTGCCGGCCCTGGGTGAGTGTTGTTCTATCTTCCTTCAATGGTCACAATTGGTGCGTAGTGTAAGTGGTATCTTTATACATGTATGCCCCTCCTTTATATGGCATGTTTAAGGTGTGTGGCAGCCCTCATATAAATTAATTTACAGCAGCAATTAGGGTTAGGTATCTGGCTGTGTTGCCAGAGGTTCAGAGTTCAATTTCCCACTATGTGGAATAGCTAATAGCCTGTATAGCTTTGGACAAGCTGCACGGTCCCAGGGCACCCTCAGAAGAAGGGAGTGGTAAAATACCTCTGAGTATTCTCTGCTCAGAAAAAAACTTGAAATTGGTTGCCATTAGTCAGAAATAACTCAGTGAAACACACCGTCATCATAGTTATCATCGTCATCATTCATGCTACAGTAATTTTTAGATGTGTGTATGTATGTATCCAATTATAGACTTGCAAGTATAAAGAGCTATATAGTAAAAGCCTACCAAGGTAACAGAAGAATCAGCCTTAAGATGGCAATTGTTTCCCACAGAAGTTGTCTGCAAGTCAGCAATTCCTAAATATCTCTTGACAGTGAAAGTAGAATAATTCCGAGCCAATTTTCTCCTTCATCACACATCTTCAGAAAGAAACAGCATGAGACATGTATAGGACGTAGAACTGCAGTGGCCAGGGAACAAGCAACTGATTATGAATTTGGCTCATCGGCCTCTCTTGTTCCACTTGGCAGAATAGATTAGCTTTTATTTCAAAGTGGCGGTATTGGATAACTCTCCAGGATTACTCTGTACTCTGTTTGTAATTAAACACAGGCACAAATTAAATATTATACTTTTACTGTTTCAGACTTGAGTAAGCCAATGTTTAAAAAATCAAGTTCTGCATTCTACCTCGTCTCAATTGTGACCGGAGATCAACCACTGTGAAGGGATAAAATATTTTGCCCTTATTTGCTACTGTATCTCTCCCTCTAGCCTCCATTCTACTGGTGTGTGTGTGTGTGTGTGTGTGTGTGTGTGTGTGTGTGTGTGTGTG
>JAHTLZ010003723.1:0-10602 GCA_023846285.1 Phrynocephalus versicolor
GGCATGGGACGGCTGGTACGGTGTTGGATGGGGATCTGGTTTTATTGATAGGGGCCTTCCATTGGCTCAGTGATGGCCAAACTTTGGCCCTCTAGAAGTTTTGGACCACAACTCCCACAGTCCTTTGTCATTGGCAATACAGGCTTGGATTTCTGGGAGTTGTGGTCCAAAACATGTAGAGGGGTGAAGTTTGGCCACTACTGCATTGGCTCTTTCAAGGAGTACCACAGGTGTAGGGCTTGGCCAGGGGAATGCTTGGTGTGTAAAATAAGCTCTGTTTGAGGGACACTAGGGAAATGCTTCGTGTGTCAAACAAGATGCATTCCAGAGGTCTCCCTCTTAGGATGTTCATTGCTCTTCTTCTTTAGGACAAGGAGGATGTCCAGTCCATCATTGTCCTGCAGCGTTTCTTTGAGGCCAAGTTGAGCGCTGCCTTTGGCGACCGGAAGTTTTCGGCACTGCGCGAACCCATCAACGTGGATGAGCTGCAGAAAGAAAGTAGCCTTCTTCCCCGTGGCTCCCCGCTTACTGATTTGGGTGAGGCGACTACTTCTAAGCCTGAAGGGAGTGGTGGGGATGAGGGAATGGCGGCTTGAAAAACGCTGCTGTGTTGTTAAAATGGACCAGCATTCCATGGAGGAGGGGAATTGGGGGGAGCCACCATCTTGAAGCTCTCCTTACCTGTCCCTGCCCTCCACTCTTCTGGTCCCCTTTTATTCCCTTACACCTCTCTGCCTTTTTTGGAGAGTTATTGTAGAACATGGCAGCTTAGATAATGGTTATCAATGGTCTAAACTGTTCTCTCCCCCCCCCCCTTTCCCCTCCTTTTTTTTTGCTTGACAAATTTTATGCCCTTGTTCTGAGAGATACACTTTTGTGTTTTTCTTTCTTTTTTATTGAAATGGAAATGACTGAATGGAGGAAATCCAGAATCCTATGCCCTGCCCTCCTCACGGACTCCTTTGTTCCTCCTACTAGGAACAAAGTAGTGATTTCCTTTGCCTTTTTTTTTTAAATTTTGCCCCAACTTTACCAAGGAGGAGGTTTTGGCCCAGGCATAAAATTGGATCTCAGTCATCAAATTGGTACAGATTTATTGCCATAAATATCTGACAGATACATTTACTTTGGAGCCTCTTTGACAGCTATCTTTCTAAGGTGATGGTAATTCTCTTTGAACTCTTTTCATGTGTCCGAACAAGGGTCCTTGCTTTTTATTCATCTTGTTCAAGAGGAGACATGTCTGTTTTCATAGGTCAAGGTAGATGTAGCTTTTTAAATCCAGTTGTCCCTTCTGTGTAAGCCGTACTTTCTGGCTGTACGTATATTCCAATGCTTTCCGGCACAGTAGTTTATCCTCACTCTTTCAAGAACCTATCTCATGGAAATGTGCTTTTCTTTTTTTGCTTATGTATATTTTAGACTTTGCTTCTTTCATGTTCAAAAAATAAACAATGTTTGCAACTTGTGTGTTTTGTCTGTTTCTTTTTTTTAACCCCCCCCCCATAATTCATGTTTGCAGCTATCCTCCCACAAAGAGGCAGTGTGGGTTTTTACACAGTAGAATCAATCCCTGTTTTTTTTGCTGTGAATGCGTAATAAACTTGGGACATTCTTCATTCAGAGATGGTCATGAACACCTGGTACAACAGTTTGGCATGTTTTTTTGAAAAACCAATCTTAGTGTAGTCCAGTGGTGGTGAACCTTCGGCACTCCAGATGTTTTGGACCACAGCTCCCACAATCCTTTGTCATTGAGAATACAGGCTTGGAATTCTGGGAGTTGTGGTCCAAAACATCTGGAGTGCCCAAGGTTCACCACCACTGGTGTAGTCATTGAGGTCATATTTACTACAAGGCTCCATGAAAATCATCCACGATTATCCCATATCTGACATACCAATGAACAACATGGAGATGAGCAGAGGGTGGTTTTTAAAAATGTTTTGATGTTTTTTGGAAGTTAGCCTGAAGGTTGATTTCCTGATCGCCAGCGTATCCAGTGCTTGTGGCAGTAGAGCAGCTGATTTTAACTGACTTGCTCTGAATACTGCCAGTTGGCCAGAGAACAGAGATTCCTATCTCATGGCCAGAGAACGTTTGTGAAGCATGACATCTGTGACTGTGAAGATTCTTAGTCATTCAGGTGAGTGGAGGCCTGGACCAGTAACATTATATGAAAGCATGTGAACATAGAAGCACCCTCTTCTGATGCCTAAAAGAAGAGAATGTGCCTGGCAAGTGAGAGCACTACCCATAAATCACACCTCTTCTTTCAAGGGGAGAGTGATGCTTTCCCAGGCTGCGTTTCACAGATGCGCACTGAAGTGTCACCTACCAACAGATTTTATGCTTCTACTGGAGGTACTGTATAAAGTATTCTCATAGTTAAATGTGTGCCCAAAAAAACCAGCTAATTTTCAGTGAAGGCTGAAGTCTCATACAGTGGGAACTTGACTTGCCTCATTAATTCGTTCCAGAGGTCTAGACATAAGTCAAACATGCCTTAAGTCAAACAAACTTTTCCCATAGAAATTAATGGGAAAGTGGATTAATCTGTTCCAGATGATGAAAAAGACCCCTGAAAACAGCAATTTAACACAAATTTGACTGGGATAGGAGATTCCTTCGGGAGATGTAAATCAAATGTCTCTTCAAAGAGAGGAGGAGGCATTGGAATTACAGTCCACAAGTTATATGCCTCCACTTTTTAATGTTCATAGCAGCAATGTCTAACATTTAAGTTTTACTGATTTTTACCTGACGTTCCAAGTTCTTAACAATTCTATGCTTACCATTAGAGTCCCACAACTGTACAGCTCCCCAACAAAAATGCTTCCATTGTGGACCAGACTTCTGCAGCCAGATTTCTTACAAGACTGAGCCAACTGTCTAACCAGCGAGGCCAGCCCCAAGCTCCCGGCCCTTCTCCTCCAGCAGCAGTGGCGGCTTCGGTGAGGCCGAGGACCAGCTCTAGGTGCTCGGAGCTGGTCTCGCCGAAGCCGCCGCTGCCGGAGGAGAAGAAGAAGGCGGGAGCAGTTTGGAGGCGGCAGCTGCGATGCTGGGTCATGGCTGCCACCTGATTCCGGTGCCTTGCGCCGGGGCTCCGAGCTGTAAGTCAAAGCCTGCGATGCAAGTCAAACAGGCCCCTTCTTGCTGCAAGTCAAATATGCTGCAAGTCAAGCACTATGTAAGTCAAGGTTCCACTGTACTTTCACTTCTGCTAACAGCACTGGAACCAGCAAGCTAGGAACACATGAGGACAATGCGCTTCAAAGAGCTCTGGTGGTGGTGGGGTAGCATCTTGAGCAACCTGGGCGTGGGCAGCCGTGCCTCCCTTGGTATGGCAACCCAGAGGAGCAATGCCTGGGAGTATGTGATGGTGCAGGTTGGTGTTTTCTTGGGGCCAGTTATGCTTGGACAAGTAAGGGGGTCCCCAATCCCGAAGGACTTGGCAGGAGAGCACCAAGACCTTGGAGGTGACCCAGGTTGCCGGAGGTAACCTAAAGGTTTGTGTGTGTGTGTGTGGTGGGGGAGATGCCACCAGGCTGCCAGCTGCATTTTAGACCACAACCCCCAGAGTCCTTTGTCATTGGCAATACAGGCTTGGAATTCTGGGAGTTGTGGTCCAAAACATCAGGAGGGCCAAAGTTAGGACATGCCTGTGCTACTGTCTGTGTCTTATTGAAAGCCCCATTAGGGTCCTTATGAAATAGTTGGGTCTCCCCATAGCTCCAGTGGACTACACCGGGCATCACACAGGGACGCAACCCCCTTCTGGTTATTGTTCCAAAAGCGATCCTAGCTTGAGATTCTGAGCTCTCCCTGCGAGACCCGGCAGTAAAGCCTGGCCTTTCTCGGGGCATTGGCGCGGAGGAGAAGGTTTCCAGCCAAGAAGCCGATCCGTGGCTGGGCTCCCACGCAGGGGCGGCGGGGGGGGGCGCGGGGAATCCGGACGTCTGCCACGAACCTCCGCGAAGTCCGCGTCTCTTTGAGGTCCGGCGTCCTCACTTTCTGGAGCCGAAGAGCGGCCGGGCCGAAAACAGCCGAAGCAGATCGGTTCGCCCGGGCGGACCTCTCGGGTGTCTGAAGCCTCTGGGGGCGGGGCAAAGGAAGAAAGAGCGCGCGTGCGCAACCCGAGCATTTCCCCCCTCCCTGCGCACCAAGCGTCGCTCTCTCTCCCTCTCTCTCTCAGCGGCCGGAGAAGGCCGAGTGCCGGGCGGAAAGGGCCGAGATCTTGGAAGAGAGAGAGAGAGAGAGAGAGAGACCCTTGACTAGAGAGAGACCGAGTACTTCCGGAGAGGCGGAGCTGGAGGGCGCGAGGCGGATGTTGCCGACGGGGTTCCGGGAAAGGCCGAAGGGGCTGTCCGTTGCCGTCCGACTCGCTCTCTGTCTCTCCCTCAGACACTCGCACACTCACAGAGCCTGCCTGCGGGAGGAAAAGCGGCGGCGGCGGCCTTAACGAGCGGGAGGCGCCCTGAGGAGGCGGCGGCGGCGGCGGTCCCGGTGTCTTGGCCCCTTCCTTCCTCCTCCTCCTCCTCCTCCTCCTCCTCCTCCTCCCTGCTTCGCTCTCCCTCGCCGGATTTCTCTGCGCCCCTTCCCTCCCTCCCTCCCTTCGCCTCTTCAACACTTGCAACTCACGTGCCTTAAACAATGCCTTCTTTCCTTAGAGAGTGCAATATAGAAATGGCTTCTCTAGATGCCACTTCGTGTATGTGAGTAAGTTAATATTTTTTAAAGTTTTTTTAAAAAAATGTTTTTATGTAGGTGGCCGGGGTGTTTGCAGGGGTTGTGCACGCGTAGTATATGGGAATCAACCCTTGAATGGCCCTTGGAGGGGGGGAGGGGCGCCCCATGGTGACCCAAGGATTTTAAAAAGAATAAATTGCTTTCCGCCCCAGAGAACCCCCAAGGGGTTAGGTGTGTGCCGCATGGTAGCGGAGTGCCCAATGGCTCCCCTCGGCGGCTTTTTTTAAAAAAAGAAAAACCAATTTTCGGCCTAAATGGCTCTTGGTGGCGGTGGTGGTACTGCATGGGTAGTGGAGTGCCCAATGGCTCCCGTCCCGTTGGTGGCTGCTTAAAAAAATTGCTTTTTAAAAAATTAATTTTCAGCCTGGATGGCCCTTGGGGTGTTGTGTGAGCCACGTGGGTAGCCGACTGCCCAATGGCTCCTGTGGCATTGTGTGGTGGTGCTGGGGAGTGCTGCTTGGTTGAACCAGTTCCAAATTCTTTGCTTCCTTTCCCCCTCATGGCTCTTTCGATCTGCAGATTGGGGGGCGGGGCAGCCCAACCAGTTACACTCTTCCATTTCCCCCCTTCTCTCCTATAAGAACATAAGAGTCATGCTGGATCAGGCCAATGGCCCATCTAGGCCAGCTTCCTGTATCTCACAGCGGCCCCACCAAATGCGTCTGAGAGTGTATGAGACTAGATATCTGTTTCCTGATACCACTCCCCTGCATCTGGCCCTTGAAATACCCCGGTTTTAAGCCTGGAGATGATACATCTCCATCATGGTTTGTAACCTGTGATGGACTTTTCCTCCAGGAATCTGTCCAATCCCCTTTTGAAGGCATCGGACTTCCAGAAGTGGAAGAGGAGGGCACAGACCAGCTGAGTCTGCATTGGGGGTTATTTCCCCCCCTAGTCTTCCAGCCACAGGTAGGGTTTGGGCCCACCTGTGACTCCCCATGGCTGTTTGCTTGTTTGAGGGGTCAGGTGTCTTTTTTTTTTTAAGGGGCTGGCAGGCGTAGCACATTCAGCCTGCCGCCACCATGATGCTGCTGAGAAGGAAGCTGGAGGGCTCCCTTAGCGTAGGTAACAATTGCTTGGGGTGGGGGAGCAAGGAGATCTTTGCAAGGCTCCGTTGGGTTTCACCTTGGAAACTCCTTTCTTCCCCATTGATGATCCTCCTGCTTCTCTGGCTTCTCGGCCTGCAATCTGCTCCTCTCCAGTCTCCCCATCACTGTTTGTACTGGGTGAAGGAGAGACAGCAGACACACGCACAGGTTTTCTGAGTGGAGTGCCCTGCCCTCACAGGGCAGCAAGCCTTTTTATTGATCATCTGTTCAGTAGGCAACAGGAGAAGGGGGTGGATAATCATTGACAGAGAGACACTTCCTGGAGGGCTTCTGGTGAGCTTATCAGAGTGCCTGACCTAGAGCTTAGTTCCTGTTGATCCATTTGGGAGATAGGATGCCCAATAATATCCTGTTTACAGACTAAGCAAAGAAATCTCCTCTATCTCCTTGGGGCCTCCCCGCACAAGTGAGGATGAGAAAATTTCATGCTGCCTGCTCAGGACTCTGAGTCATGTCCTTTCCCCAAAGGGAGTTATTCCTTCAACTGGGAGACCCAGATTAGTCTGTAGGACAGTTCCCTGCCACCTGCAGCAGGTGCCACCAGGTGGGCTCCCCTGGTTAAGAGCTGGGAATCCCTGGTGGGTTGGAGGGGCAGAGGCTGGGCAAAGGAACAGCCAGTTGGATTCCTGGCACCAAGGAAGACTCAGTGTCCAGCCTGGGAGTAGTTGTTCTGCCTCTCCTCCATGGCTGGTGCTGTGGAGTGCAAGCTAAATTATAGGAAGTGCTTCTGAATGGCCGTGGCTGTCAGTGTCCCAGGCAGCAGGGCTTGTGCCTCCAACCGTTGACCTGAAACTAGCTTGCTCTTCGGCTCGGGTTTTCTCTCCCTTGCTGTCCATTCCTAGTGGGTAGCTCAGGCTGGCTGGGTGGAGGGTTGTGGGTACGGTGGGCAAGATAGTGCTGTAGCGTTGGCAGTGACTGGTGAGAATTAGGTGCAAAAATAGCAAAAGGGAAGGAAGGAAGGGACCGTCAGGCCAGGCATGTCCAAACTTCAGCCCTCCAGATGTTTTGGACTGCAACTCCCACAGTCCTTTGCCATTGGAATTCTAAGCTCATAATTAGTTGTGGTCCAAAACATCAGGAGGGCCGAAGTTTGGGCATGCCTGCGTTAGGCGCTCTTGGGCTCCTGAGCTGGATGAAAAGGGGTAAGTAGGAGAATAAATGGATTTTCCTCTCTTTTCCTAACTTCCACCAAACCAAACAGTAACAGTTAATTCCCCCCTTTAAGTTGGAAAAAAGTGCCTGGTAAGGAGGGTGTAACATGTGGTTAATTTTACTTTTAGGACCGGCCATAATCAGCCAGTGAGGACCAGATTTAGCCCGTTTCTACAGACCGCCGATTTGGCCTTCTTATATCCAGCCACCTAAGTAGTAAGAAGATGAGTGCTCCAAAGAAGAGTAAAACTTACTACTTCCATGATGAATGGGAAATGGACTACTTTTTCACCATGGTGAAAGAAAAGTGTCATTGTTTGATTTGTAATGCCTCAGTAGCCTTGCCCAAAAAGTCTAATGTCAAACGTCATTATGACACTATGCATGGCCGTCAGTTTGATGCTGATTTTCCACCCAAAAGTGAAATTCGTAAAGAGAAGCTTAACGAACTGAAATCTAAATTAACTTCTCAGCCACAGTTGATGGGGAAGCCAAGATTACAGAATGTCAATGCAACCATAGCATCCTTCAGGATCAGCAACCTCATTGCAAAGAAAAACAAACCTTTTGCTGAAGGGGAATTTGTAAAAGATTGTTTTCTTGAATCAGCTGACAATCTTTTTGAAGGATTTACAAACAAGAAAGAGATCATAGCTGCTTTTCAGGATGTACAACTGTCAAGAACAACTGTCGTGCGGCGAATCGAAAAGATGGCTGGAGACATAACTGAACAGTTGTTGGAGGATGTTTCAAACTGCGTTGCTTTCTCACTCCAAATAGACCAATCTACAGCCATAAGAGACACAGCCCAGTTACTTGTATTCATTCGGATGGTTTTTGAAGATTTCAGTATTAAAGAAGAGTTTCTGGGAATGATTTCTTTAAAAGGGAGAACTACCGGTCACGAAATATTCAGTTGTTTTCATTCTTTTGTGACAAAGTGTAATCTTCCATTACACAGACTTGTTTCCATCTCTACGGATGGGTCAAAAGCAATGACTGGTAAGAATAATGGTTTCTTAGCCCTCTGTAGACAGCACGAGGACTTCCCTGATTTCTTTTCCTACCAGTGCATCATTCATCAGCTTGTTTTGGCAAGCAAGAGACTCAATACAAAGAGTGTCATGGACATTGCTTTTAAAATGGTAATTTCAGTCCGTGGAAAATCACTTCGAAGGCGGCTCTTCGGTCTTACTCTTGATGAAGGGGCAGCGGAAATGATTTTGCACACAGATGTAAGATGGCTCAGTAGGCACAAATTTCTGCAAAGGTTTCGTAATCTGCTGGATGAAATAAGATGTTTTTTGAAGGAGAGGGGAGATGACAAACCAGAGTTGGAAGATGAGGAGTGGTTATGTGATCTGGCATTTCTTGCTGACTTTACAGGCGAATTAAGTCATATGAACCTAGAAATACAAGGCAAAAACAAATCTATTGGCGACATGATGAGTACAGTTTCATCCTTCCAGAGCAGATTTGAGCTACTGATGACAGACCTTGGGAACAACACTTTTGATCATTTCCCTAATATGCAGGACCATCTAAGACGACATCCAAATTTTGTTTTTCAGAACGAGAAGTATGTGACAGAAATCTGTTCTGTTCTCCAGGAGTTTGAAAATAGATTCTGTGTCTTCAAAAAAATTGAAACAGTTGTGGTATACTTGTTATACCCATTCAAAGTAGAATTGGACATTAAAAAAATAGCAGCTGCTCTCAGTGACAATTTCTCATTGGACAAGCCATCTGTGGAAAATGAAATATTAATCCTTAAAAATGACATTTTTCTCAAGGCCCGCGCTGAACAAGAATCATTTTGGAAGCTAGTGCCTAGAGACAGATTTCCAAACTTGAGAAGATGCAGTGAAGCTGTGCACTCCTGTTTCGGATCAACTTATTTGTGTGAATCTGCATTTTCAAATATGAAATTGACCAAGAGTATACAACATTCCGGCATAACAGATGAACATCTCCAGGATTCCTTGAGACTGGCCATCACGCAATATTCACCGAACTTCAGAAAGCAAGGAAACGTGACATCGCAGCCTGCTTCCTCATTGCAGCTCAGCTCCGTGCCGGCACAGATAAAGGTAAAAACAATTGTCTCCCTGGATGTTAGAGGGTTCTGAGCATCACCTGGGCTTGTGTGGGTCCTTTTGGAACCTACTGGTTCCGAAACAAAATGCCCATCCCTACAGTTAAGCTTTCCTGTGCTGCTAACCAATGTGCTTCTGCCATTTTTCCTTTTTCTGCTGTTCTTTCATGTTCCCAGTTTTGGCACCTGTCCTAACGCTCTCCCTGTCCTCCTTCCTCCAGGAGGAGCAGATGGAAGCGGCTATTGAAGACCCACTTTTAGCTGCAGATGCTAAAGGAACCAAGCCCGTTTTGCCCCAGGATGCTCTTTTTCCGGAAGGCTCCTCAGCTCCCTGGCTCATTTCCCCCAGTGGCAGCACCAGCTCTGCTATGGAAATGCAGTCTGTTCACAGCCATAATGGTACGGCCAATGGGGAGGAAGTTGTCTGCTGCAGGATTTGCCTGAAATCTGGTACCATGGTCATGTGTGATGGTTGCAAGAAGTGCTATCACCTGGATTGCCATTTGCCTGCCCTTCAGGATATTCCTGGGTATGGGTTCCTTACTTTCTCAGCTTTCTGTGCACTCTTTGCTCCTGTATCATATACACACACACATTACACTTGATCTTAGTCAATAGAGCATACTAGTTCTGCAAAGGAAGGCAAGAAAGCCAGGCTAGGATGGTTGTCCCTGTGTGTCAATATTTTCATTTTTGCATTGCTGCAGGAGGGGGAGCTTCCCTTACTTTGTGCTTGCTGTACCCATTTCTCTACTATAATATGAGCCTACGAAAATACGCTTGCTTGCTTTCTGGGCCTAAACTCATATTCAGTACAAATGGAGACTCTTTGATTTTTTTCTGGCTAGGCCGGGTGACTTAAGTTCTCTGGGACTTGAAATTAGGATAGGCAGAGCTTCTAGCATGTTATAAAATTGCGCATTCATGGGATCACTGGCACCCTTAGTGATGTGAAGGGCAGAGTAGTTTATGAGTCATGCCAAGTTTATAACTTTCATGGCTAGACTGACTGGTAGGCAGGTGAGGGGGTGTTGTTAAGCCCCCTTGGAAGAGCAATTTGAGTGCCCTTTATTTTTGATAATTTCTGCAAAAGTTGGGAAAGGGCTAAAGTTGCTTCTGTTAATATCATTTTTTGAGAAAGCATCATCTAATTTCCCACTACAGGACATGCAGTTCAAGAAGTCATGAATATTGATGGAAGATGTTCAGATAGCAGACTTTGATCCAAATGTATAGTCCTTCAATAATTTCTGCAAGGACATGGTTGGTCCTTCAAACACCACCACACAAAAATTGTAAGAAAAGCTCAAGGTGGTGGTCTCTAAGGAGGTGCCTATTCTTGATGCATGGGCCAGATGAAGAAGCAGTTAAAAAGAAATTCCAAATATTTAGCTTCTATAGTCAAGTTTTAGTGAGTGCATGTTGATCTTTGTAGGTTTAGTTTTCTCTTTGCCTTTTGGACATTGCACACTGCTGTGGTGAACATGGGAAGCT
>JAHTLZ010000238.1:2868-15768 GCA_023846285.1 Phrynocephalus versicolor
AAAGAAAGAAAGAAAGAAAGAAAGAAAGAAAGAAAGAAAGAAAGAAAGCTGTGTTAGTCTAAAATTAAACAAAAATAATTTGCTTGTTTGTTTGACTTTTATACCACCCATCTAGACTTAGGGCTACTCTGGGCAGTTTACAACATTAATTAACAAAGGAATACATTTAAAAAACCAAAATACAAGGAGCATAATAAAACAAAATATACATAAACCAACAGTGAAAAACTAAAATGAAGATAAAAATGGTAGGAGACTGATAAAACCGGGGGTGGGGGTGGGGGGTGGAGAGAGAGAGAGAGAAGATAATCGGTAAAAGAATAGTGTCTTATTGAATGTTTCAGAAATCAGGGAAGGCCATTCTATACAACCAGGTCCAATTGTTTTTTAAAAATTTGAAGCGAGGGTGCCAGCTGAGTTTTAGGGGGTAGATGGTTCCATAGTTGAGGAAAAACCAAAAAGAAGGCCCTACTCCTTGTTACAACTTTCTGGGCCTCCCTTGGGGTAGGGACTCTCAGGTGTCCTGCCTAGCTAGCACGGGTGATCCTGGCAGCTCTTGGGAGGAGCCATTCTGTCAGATAGAGGTCCCAAACCCCATACAAGGGCCTTGTATGTCAACATCAAAACCTTGAAGTCAATGCGGTAGCGTACTGGCAACCAGTGCAGGGCTGCCAGCACGGGGGTAATATGTTGGTGCTTTTGTTGCCCCGTTAGAAGTCTGGCAGCTGTATTCTGCGCTAGCTGCAATCTCTGCATTAACCTCAAGGGCAGCCCCAGGTAGAGAGCACTACAGTAGTCTATTCTCCAGATTACAAGTGCATGAACCAGCATAGACAAAAACATGTGGCACCTTCAAGATTAACTATCATATTTTAATGTATGCTTTTGTGGACATGTCCAGACATATAGTAGCAGACTGAGGTGTACAATTAATAGGCAATGGAATACAAGTTAATGACAGAGCAGGGGAAATTCCTTCAGCTGAAACCAGCCCCTTTTCTTCACCTGAGATGCAACAACTACGCAACCCCATGGGTTTGTATATAAAGCCCCAAACCATGTTCCCTCTCTACGATCCCTTCTGCTCTCGACAAGACCTCTTCAAGCTTTCTCCTGTGTTATTAATAGTAAGCTGCAAGACAATTCAGATGTCGGGCAAAGGTGTTCAAGACAGTGTTTGCTTCGAAGTGGATCACTCCTTCCATCTTGTGAGGATGCTCAGGGACTATCCTATACCACGCGCATCTTAACCACACAGCTGGGCTCTTGGGATGTTGTTACACAATTAAATTCCCAACCTGGGTCTCTACAGCCAAAGGGACTCAGCGTGAGTAACCTCTAAGGCAGGCATGTCCAAACTTCAGCTCTCTAGATGTTTTGGACCACAACTCCCACAGTCCTTGGCCACTGAAAATACAGGCTTGGAATTCTGGGAGCTGTGGTCCAAAACATCAGGTGGGACGAAGTTTGGACATGCCTGCTCTAAGGCTTGTTCTTGTACTTACTCTTCAGTGTCCAACTTTCCACATATTACTCAAGTGGGCACAAAATACATGGAAACCCGTGTTATTCTGATGCATGCTATTCCCTGTGCATTGTTCATTATTCTTCAAACCATTCTTCTCTCTCTGCTTTTGAGGATTAGGTTCCCTGGTAAGAGGAGGTCGCATTCCTGGACTCCTGGCTCTTCTTAGATTTTTGAAGGCTATTTTTGAAGCCTCCCCCCCCCTTTCTTCATTTTTCTTCTCCTTCCCTCCCTCTTTCTTTGCAGGGTCAGCGTTCCTAGTAGGAAGAGCAAAAAACAGCTCCCCTTCGACATCAGGGGCTGAAGATGGACGGAAAACACACACACACACACAAAATTGCTTCCCATCTCAGGACATCCTGGCGGACAAAAGGAAACCCCCCAGGAGGGGACTCACCGTCGCCGAATTTAAACCGGCTTCTCCCAATGGGAGCCACGGAGGACCTCCTGCGACTCCAGAGGCGCCTCTGGCGGATCCTCTCTTAAGGGGCTGATTGGGGGGGGGGCGCTTCGTCCTTGGCTTCAGGCAGCGGAATATCTTGGGCGGAATCCCTGCTCTTCTCGGGGCACCTTTGCTGATCCAAATGCCCGGCCGAAACGAGGACGCTCCCACGAGGGGAGCTTTTGGGAAGCAGATGGAACTCCGGTTTCCCTCCGGACGGGAAAAAGGAGCACACAGCAAGAGGGGGACTTTTTACAGTGATGGACTCTAGCAGTTGAGGATTTCACAACTTCCTGTTTACGCTGGCCCCCTTCCCTTTCTAGGAACCGCAACTCTATTCCGTTAACCCTTCGAGCGACACCCAGAGAAGGAGGCCTCCTTGCCCCCTCCCTGAAGACTGGGCTTCCGAGGCACTGAGATCTCGGGCTCCCTCCTGGCTCGCAGAGAAGGGCATTTCCTGGCCCAGAAAACAACTGGGCTGCCTCTCTGACCTTTCCACCTCCTCCTCTCCCTTTGCTCCATCTGATGGCTTGGCCCTTCTCTCTCCTATACACCTGTATTTGCCCGCACTGGGGTTACCTTTATTTTATTTATTTACAGCGGTACTATTTAGATATACAGTGGTACCTTGTCTAAAGGAATTAATTCGTTCCAAATGAAATTATGTTACGCAAATTTTCCTTTATACAAACTTCCCATAGGAATGCATTGAAAATGGAATAATCCCTAATTGTGACCATTTTTATTTTGTATGGATTTGCCCCATAGGTGATTATGTTAAACAAATTTCCCCTATCTCCGGAATTTTTTATGTTGTACAAATTTTATGTTATACATACCGTTTGTTATACAAGGGCCCACTTATTTTGAATAGTTTTACCCCACCTTTCTCCTTGGAAAAGGACCAAGTTGGCTTACAATCTCAAGGGACAACATACACTCCAGAGCATATCTGACATATTCAAGTTAAGAACAGAAGATTGTTGCTAAATGCCCAATTGAGGCAGAAATCTTAGTACAGTATTGGCAGTATAGCGGACCCTCTTATAACAAAGGGCCTGTATAACATAAAATCTGTACAGCATCTCCGAGTACAGCCTGCGGCTGGAAACAGTGAACTCATCCAACCTAAAATATCGGTCAAACCTTTCTTAAAGTCAGGGAGATTTATTGAAAATAAAACAGCATCCAGTTTGGAACATGAATTTAAAAGAATCAATTTATTCCAGAGAAAAGATTTGGGGGACTCTGTCATGAGACAAGAGAAAGTTCTTTTTTAAAAAAAAAATAAAGCTTATTAATAAATTTTTAAAAGGTCAATACTTTACAACAGGGGTGTCCAAACTTTTTGTAAGGAGGGCCAGATTTTGGTGGCTGAGGATGTGGGGGGGGGCAGCTGCTCCCTGACCCTGACCCCCTGCAAGTCCCACGCACTGACACATAAGCCCCCCCCCATAGGAAGGTGAACGTAAGAATATAAGAAGAGCCCTGCTGGATCAGGCCAAAGGCCCATCTAGTCCAGCTTCCTGGATCTCACAGTGGCCCCACCAGATGTGTTTGGGAGTGCACGAGACTAAGTATCTGTCTCCTGATACCACTCCCCTGCATCTGGCCCTTGAAGTACCCTGTTATTTAAGCCTGGAGATTGCACACATCTCCATCATGGTTTGTAACCTGTAGTGGACTTTCCCTCCAGGAATCTGTCCAATCCCCTTTTGAAGGCATCCAGGCCAGATGCCATCACCACATCCTGTGGCAGGGAGTTCCACAGACTAACAACGCGCTGGGTGAAAAAATATTTTCTTTTGTCATTTAGGGACGGAGGGAGGGACGGAGGGAGGGAGGAAGGTGGGGATCAAAGAAGGAAGGAAGGAAGGAAGGAAGGAAGGAAGGAGGGGACCAAGGGAGGGAGGGAGGAAAGAAGGAAGGCCCTTGGTGGCAGCAGCAGAGGTGGCTTGCCCGCCTGCTCACCCCACCCCCCAAGCTCTCCAGCAGTGGCGGCTCCCCAGCCCACTCACTCCCCCAAGCTTGGTGGCGTTGTCGTCAGTGGAAGGCCTGCTTGCCCACCCACCCTCCAGCTTACCCGATGCAACGCAGATCCCTCGGCGATGTCCCCAGGCACCTAGTGCCGCATCTGGAGATGTTTAAAAAAAAATCATGGCCCAAAGGAGGTGGGAGGGAGGGGGCATGCAGGCCAATCAAAATGGCCTGATGGGCTGGATTTGGCCCGCGGGCTGGACTTTGGACATGGCTGCTGTATACAGGACATAACGGAGAGCAATTCTTATGTGCGTTATAACATTCTGTTGATTTCAGATGTTAATTTCTTTTCCCCATCTTACTTCTAAGTAGTTCTTTATATCACCCAACTGATTTTCAAATTCTGTTGCAGACTCTCCCTTTAATGCTTTTATCAGTTGGGGACATGAATTTAAAAATAATAATAAATTTATTCCAGAGAAAACATTTGTCACGGGACAAGAGAAAGTTCTGGTTAGGTTCCCTCAAGTCTCCCCTGACTTGTACCCAACATTTCCCTAATCTCTTTGAAAATTGTTGACCATTCCTTCTCCCTTGTTTCACAAGTCCAGCACATCCGTAAATATGTCCCCCTCCTTTTTTTAAAATATCCAACATAAAGGTGCTACTCCTTTGTTTAATCCAGCTTCACCTGAAACCACCTTCTTATTACACGCTTAGTGGTTTAGGTCTGGCTGGGGGTTCAATTCCTCGCTGGGCCTCTTTGAGAGGGTCTGGATTTGATGTTCCATAGAGATCCTTCCAGCACTGCAGTTCAAAGATTATTATTATTTCTGTATTTTCTTCTTCTATCTTCTTCACCGCCACCCTGAACTCCTTGCCAAAGTTCGTTTTAAACTATTCTTTTTATATTCTCCCTGTATTAAGATCTTGTCTATAGGGGTTATTACCAGCTTTCTACGTTTATTAATTTCCATCTTCTCTTTTTCCTCCACTTTTGTCCATAAGCTACCCTCACCTTTCTTTGTTCTTCATTTCTTAGTCAAATTTTCTAACTGAAAGATATTCCACCATGAAATTCTCTATCTTCCAATAGTTTTCTATTTCACTCTCTATTATCTGTGGGAATTTCATTAGGCCTGGGGGTCTGCTTGGCCTGGATTTCCCAGCAACCCCCAGGGCCGAGCAGGTACCGATGTGCTGAGCTAAGCTCAAGGAGGCAGCAAAACAGGATGACAAGGATGTCCAGTAAACAAGATGGCAAGGCTAAAGGATATCAGGACACATCAGGGCCATCTGCTCTGTGACCCCAGAGCTTCCTTCCCTGGGTCTTCATCAATAACAAGCCAATATGGTCTTCGAGAGAGGTGTGCATTTCCCTCCCACCGAGGAATGTCTTCCTGTGACTATTGTTCTTCTCTTATTAATAAAAGACTGGTCTTTCAGGCAGTATTATCACCACACACGCTCACACTCTCTCTCACACACACACACGCATGCACACAGCTCAGAGAGAGACACAGACAGAAATGCTGCCTGAAGACCAGACGTTTGCACCCTGAAACTGTGTCTGCGTAATCCATAAGGCAACAATTATCATCCTTCTGATTAAATCTTTCATTCTAAAACCACGCTGCTCTATTAATATCTTTTTTAGCTTTCTGATTTTCTAGGAAATTTCTTAATTCTACCACTTTTTTTCTTTAGTTTTTTTCCTCAATACTGCAGTATATTTTGTGTCTTTGGGGGGATTTATTTTTCATTCATTCATTCATTCATTCATTCATTCATTCATTCATTCATTCATTCATTCATTCATTAAATTTATATACCACTCCATCTAACTACATGGCTACTCTGGGCGGTTTACAAACTGAACAGAAATCAAATCATAAACAGTAAAATACAATATAACAGATAAGTATAAATAAAAACACTATAACTAGTAAACAATATATAACAACAGCATAAAACAGGAGCACTTTATTCACTAAAGTAAAGAAAAAGAAGAAGAAATGCAGGTAGCAACGTTTTCCCACTTATGACAAAAAACAAACAAAAAGCAGAACCAGCATTTGCAGTAAGAATGACCAGGATAAGTCAGGAGACAAACCTTATCACAGCCATCTCTTCCCTATCATCTACCATTTTCTTCCATTCTAAAAAAGCCCAACAAAAACAAGACGATTCAGAGTTTTCATTCCATTCTTCAGCATCAGCAGAAGAAGGAAAAGCTGCCACATGCTTGATTTCGCTAATAAGACTCCATCAATTAACAACCCTGACTCCAGAGCCAATGAAGGGATTTAAAGTGTACAGTAGGACAGATTTATTTATTTGATTTATATACAAAATAAAACAATAAATATTAGATATAAAAAAGCGTAAAAACATTTACAACTAACAATATACATATTATAAATAATCACTTGGGTAAGCAGTGGGGCTTTAAAAGAGATGGATTATTATGATGTTAGCCATCTCCAGGATTGTTGGCTACTTGTTCCACTCCAGGCAAGCGGGCAGAACCAAGTCTTCAGACTCTTCCGGAAGGCCAGAATGAGGGCGCCTATCTCACCTCAGTGAGGCCTGCTGTTCCAGAGGGCTGGGGCCACTGCAGAGAAGGCTCATCTCGTAGACTGGGTCAGGTGAAATTCTCTTCTTGACAGGGTCTGCTGCATGCCCTCCCTGCATGATTGGGTGGGGCGGGTTAATGCAGGCATGTCCAAACTTCGGTCCTCCTGATGTTTTGGACCACAACTCCCAGAATTCCAAGCCTGTATTTCCAATGGCAAAGGACTGTGGGAGTTGTGATCCAAAATATCTGGAGGGCCGAAGTTTGGACATCCCTGGGTTAATGTAATTGGAATGAGGCGGTCGCTCAGGTAACCTGGCCCCAAGCCATTTCCCACGCACATGGCATTTTGTACAATTTCTCTCCAGCATGGACTCCCTGGTGTTTTAGAGGGTCTGAATTCTGCACAAAACATTTCCCACACTCCTGGTACTTGTATGGCCTTTCTCCAACATGGACTCTGTGGGGTTTTAGAAAGTCTGAATTCTTCACAAAACCTTTTCCATATCTCTGTCATTCAAATGATTTGTCTCCACTGTGGACTCTCTGGTGTGTCAGAAGGAATGAATTCAGAGGAAACACATTTTCAAAATTCCTGGCACTTGTATGGCTTCTCCCCTGTGTGGACTCTCTGGTGTTTTAGAAGGTGTGAATTCTGCACAAAACATTTCCCACATACCTGGCATTTATATGGTTTCTCTCCTGTGTGGAGTCTCTCGTGTATCAGAAGGTTAAATTTTCGAGAAAAACACTTTGCACACACCTGGCATTGGTAGGGTTTCTCTCCAGTGTGGTCTCTCTGGTGTCTCCAAAGGGCTGAGCTGTCAGAATAACATTTCCCACACATTTGGCATTTGAGTGGCTGCTCTCCAGTGTGGATTCTCTGGTGCCTGGCGAGGTGTGAATCCCGAGAAAAACACTTCCCACACTCCTGGCACTGGTAGGGTTTCTCTCCAGTGTGGATTATCTGATGGTCGCGAAGGTGTGAATTCCGAGAGAAACACTTCCCACACTCCTGGCACTGGTAGCGTTTCTCTCCGCGGTGGCTGCTCTTGTGCCTCCGAAGGTTTGAACTTTGAGCAAAACATTTCCCACATTCCTGGCAATTGTACAGATTCTTCCCTGAGCCAAGGGTCTCGTTTACCTGAAGGAAGGACTTCTCGGCCAGACGTTTCTCATGTTCCCAATACTGGCATTTACTTGCTCCACCTTCATTCCTCCCAACTTGTGGATTGCTATCAAAACTTTTTCTGGGTACTTTTTGTCCGAAACATTTGTTCGCAGTGTGAACCTTATTCTGGAGTCTTTGTGCAGCTCTTCCAGAGAAATGTTTTCCAAACATGGTATGATTGTAGGGTTCTCCACTGCGATCAGCTTCAGTATCTGAAGGAAGAACAAGGAAAGAAACAGGTTGAATCCCAAATGTCAGGGGATGTAGCCTCTAGATGGGGAAAAGGAGTCTCAATCAATGGTTCCCTACCCAGATGTTCTTGGACTACAACTCCCAGATTCCTCTCTTCTGGTCGGGATTACTTAAATCAAACTACAGGGGTACCTCATGTTTCAAAGTTAATCTGCTCCGTGGAACACTTTGTAACCTGGAAATTTTTATACCTGGAACCACATGGGGTGCAATGCATTGTGGGCAGTTTAAAACATTTCCTTACGAAAAAAATATGTCACCAATGGTATTCTGGATGAAAAATACATAAATACAGCCATTATTTTCAATGGAGTTTGTTTTGTATCCTGAAAATCATGTACCCAGGTTATTTGTAACCCAGAGTTTTACTGTTGATCTTCAAAAGTATGCCATGTCCAAGAAATACCAGGGCTTTGGCAGTCACGCCTGGGCAAAAATTGGCACTCAGGCCATATTTATTTATTTATTTGATTTTTATACCATCCCTCTAGCTTCCAAGGTTACTCCTGATCTAAGACCCTGTTCCTAAATTCATTGCAAACCTGGTCTTTGTTACGGTACATCCATGACAGCTGAAGTAAAATGAAGCCAGTTTCTTTAATTTTCTTTTCAGGAAAACTAGGAACCAAAACACGCCACATGGCATTCATCTGCATTGGTGAGATATAAATGGATCGTGGCCTTGGCTGCAATGACCTCATCAGGCGCTCAGAGCAAAGGAGTCTCAATCAATGGTTCCCTACCCAGATGTTCTTGGACTACAACTCCCAGATTCCTCTCCTCTGGTCACGGTTACTAAAATCAAACTACAGGGGTACCTCGGGTTGCAAAGTTAATCCACTCTGTGGAACGCTTTATAACCTGGAAACCTTCGTAACTTGGAACCGCACAGGGTGCAATGCATTATGGGTATTTTCCCATAATTTCCTTACCAAAAAACATGTAACCTGGGGTCATCTGGGTTTTAAAAATACATAAATGCAGCCATTATTTTCAATGGACTTGGTTTCGTTTCCTGAAAAACCCAGGTCATTTGTAACTCGGGGTTTTACTGTAGATCTTTAAAGGTACATAAAGAACATAAGAACAGCCTTGCTGGAACAGGCCACAACCATCCAGTCCAGCCGTCTCACACAGTGGCGCACCATTTGCTTCAGGGTATTCCCAAGCAGATATCCTCGCCTGCTTACGATTCCCCGCAAATGGCATTGAGAGATATCCTGCCTCTCTCTCCAACCCGGAGGTTGTCCTTAGGCATCCAGAATGAGGGCCACTGAGACCCTTGTTCTTGATGAACTTGTCCAGTCCTTTCTTAAATTTGTCAAGGCTGACAGCTGTCACCACTTCTTCTGGCAGGGAGTTCCACAGAGCAGTGATCCTCTGGATGAAAAAAAGTACTTTCTCTTATTTGATTGAGATCTAGCACCCAAAAGTTTCATGGAGTGCCCCCTAGTTCTAGTGTTGTGCTATAGGGAAAAGCTTTTCCTTATCTACACCATGTATTGTTTTATAAACTTCAATCAGGTCACTTCTTAGGCACTGTGGTTCAAGAGTGAAGAGGCCCAGCCGTTACAGCCTCAGATGGCAAGGAAGGTGTTCCAGTCCCCTAATCATTCTGGTTGCCCTCCTCTGCACTCCCCCCTCCCCGCATTTCCATAACATCCCTTTGGAGGTATGGTGACCAGAACTGTACACAATATTAGAGGTATACCATGTATAAGAAATAAAACAGCTTGGTTGGAAAAAAAATTGGCACTTTGGAAAATTGTACAGTAGTCCCTCATACATCGGCGGCGGATAGGTTCCAAAACCACCCGCAATAAAGGAAAATCTGTGATATGCGGACGCTGTGTGTGTGTGGGGGAGTGGTGCCAGGTCCCCATCACAGAGAGAGAAAAAAGAGCCACCCCTCCTGCAAGCCCAGGCGTCGGGAGAAGCGAGCGGGAGGGCTCTCTGTGGAGCAGGGTCTGATCCAGCAAGATCGCTTCCCTGCCTCCCTAAGCCTGTCAGAAGTAACCCTTGGGATCCCAGTAGGGGAAAGGCCGGGGGACGGGGGACACACACACGAGGGAAAGAAAGAAAGCAGGCAGAAGAGGTTGAACCAGAGGGGGAAAGACTTCCAAGCCGCCACCGCCGCTGCCGCCCCTGCCTTTACCTTGGCTGCAGCTGCAAAAGGGAACCAGAAGCAAGCCGGCAAGTCCCCACCCCACCCCCGCCGCCTTTCCCCTACTGGGATCCCAAGGGTTACTTCTGACAGACTGAGGGAGGCGGGGAAGCGATCTTGCTGGATGGCCATGGAGGGACTCTAGGACAACTCTAAAAACTTGAGGGGCAACTTGAAATGAGGAGACAAATCATGGAGGTGTCTAAGAGGGACAGGATAGTAATCATGGGGGACTTCAATTATCCCCACATTGACTGGGCCAGTGTGAGCTCGGGGCAAGAAAGAGAAACAATGTTTCCCGACATGCTGAATGACTGTGCCTTAGAGCAACTTGTCATGGATCCCATCCGAGAACAGGCAATTCTGGATCTAATACTGTGTGATACTCAGGACCTGGATGTGAATGTCACTGAGCCTCTGGGGAACAGTGACCATGCTGCAATCTCCTTTGCCATGCATCTTAGGGGAAAAGTGTCAAGCACATCAGACACAAAAACCCTTGATTTTCGAAGGGCAAACTTCCCTCAGATGAGGAAACTAGTTCAAAGGAAATTGAAAGGGAAGGTTAAAAGAATCCAATCTCTCCAGAGTGCATGGAGCCTGTTTAAAACAGCGGTAGTAGAGGCTCAGCACAAGTGCATACTACAAAGAAAGAAGAGCTCCTCTAAGTCCAAGCGCCGGCATGGTTAATGAGTGGAGTTAGAGAGGCTTTAAAGCACAAGGAGAGGTCTTTCCGTAACTTGAAATCCTCCCCAAATGAGGAAAATAAAAAGGAACACAAACCCTGGCAAAAGAAATGTAAGAAGATGATAAGGGAGGCAAAGAAAGATGTCGAGGAATGTATGACTAGCAATATAAATGGAAATAATAAAAGCTTTATTAAATATGTTAGAAATAGAAAACCTGCCAGAAAACCAATTGGTCCTCTGGATGGTGAGAGAATTAAAGGAGAACTTGGAAACTGCAAAGAAATTAAATGAGTTCTTTGCATCCGTCTTCACGACAGAAGATCTTGGGCAGATTCCGCTGCCTGAACAGCCCCTCTTGACTAAAGAATTAAATCAAATACAGGTTAAAAGAGAGGATGTGTTCGGTTTAATTGATAAATTGAAGATCCACAAGTTGCCGGGCCGAGATGGCATCCACCCAAGGGTTATTATGGAACTGAGAAATAAAATTGCGGCTCTCTTAATGGTAATATGCAACTTGTCTCTTAAAACAGCCACAGTGCCAGAGGACTGGAGGATAGCGGATGTCACACCAAGTTTTTTTTTTGGGGGGGGAGGAGGGAGCACCCGGGAAACTACAGGCCAGTTAGCCTTATGTCTGTCCCAGGGAAGATGGTGGAAAGACTCATCCAAGAGAAAATCTTAAAACACATAGAACAAACCTTGCCTAGGGAAAATCAGCATGGCTTCTGTAAGGGTAAGTCTAGCCTGACAAACCTTTTAGAATTCTTTGAAAAGGTCAGTAGGCATGTGGATTTGGGTGAAATGCTGAATATTGTCTATCTGGATTTTCAGAAGGCTTTTGACACAGTCCCTCACCAAAGGCTGCTGAGAAAATTGCACATCCAGGGGTTAAGAGGGCAGCTTCTTTTGTGGATTGAGAACTGATTGAGATCCAGGTAACAAAGAGTAGGTGTCAATGGGAAATTTTCACAATGGAGAGAGGTGAAAAGTGGTGTGCCCCAGGGATCTGCCTTGGGACCGGTGCTTTTCAGTCTGTTCATAAATGACCTGGAGACAGGGATAAGCAGTGAGGTGGCCATGTGTGCAGATGACAGAAAACTTTTCCGTGTGGTAAAAACCAGAGAAGATTGAGAAGAGCTCCAGAAGGTTCTCTCCAAACTGGGGGAATAGGCTGCAAAATGGCAAACGTGTTTCAATGTAGGAAAATGTAAAGTACAGTGGTACCTTGTATAACGTAATTAATTGGTTCCCAATTAAATTACGTTATACAAATTTTTCGTTATGCAAATTATCATTTCCCATAGGAATGCATTGGAAGTGGATATAATCCGTTCCAATGCATTCCTAAAGGCCCCGCCAGCCACCTCCCATTCTCTCTCTCTCTCACTCACACACACACACACACACACACGGGCGGCGGCGGCGCTCCCAAAGGCCCCGCTGGCCCGTTCCCGCCTCTCTCTCAGGGGTGGGGGGAGGGAGTGGGGTGCGCTGCTTGGCCTAGGGTGGGGGGCTTGGGGGACCGCGCCAGGAATTCCCCCCCCCCCGCTTCTTGCCGGATCACCTGTGGCCGCCGGAACCAGTGAGGAGGGAGGGAGGGAGCGAGCCTGTGAGGGGGGCGGCTGAGGGACGAACTGAGGGGAAAGAGAGCGGCCGCCCTCCTCCTCCTCTTCTTCCTCCTCCTCCTCCGCCGCAGTCTTGACTTCCAGCAGCGGCTGCTGCAGCGACGAGACCCGCTGGGCCAGCCCCGGCAGCAGCGAGGCCGACGCCAAGGAGGAAGCCAAGGGCGGAGGACCTCCCAGGCTGAGGCCGGCAGCAGCGCTGACTCCTCCTCCTCCTCCTCCTCTTCTTCCTCCTCCTCCTCCGCCACAGCCTCCTCCCCTGAAGCGTCCTCTGCCGGGGTCTCGGGGGCGGGAGAAGGCGAAGGCGGCGTCGGGGCTGCTGCTGCTGCTGCTGCTGCTGCTGCTGCTGCTGCTGCTGCTGCTGCTGCTGCTGGCGGCCCCGGCGGCGGCCTGGGGGTCTCCCTCGACGGCGGAGGTGGGAACGGAGGGAGCTCTCCGTGGCCGCCTGGACTTCCCGCCCGCCTCCAGCCTTACACC
>JAHTLZ010000238.1:21894-56886 GCA_023846285.1 Phrynocephalus versicolor
AGAAAGAAAGAAAGAAAGAAAGAAAGAAAGAAAGAAAGAAAGAAAGAGTTATGTTAGTCTGTGCAAGAATCCAGGCAAAAATCAAAATATTTTAATGTAAGCTTTTGTGGACATGTCCAGACTGAAGTGTACAATTAATAGACAATGGAATATAAGTTAATGACAGACTAGGGGAAATTCCTTCAGCTGAAACCAGCGCCTTTCCTTCACCTTTGATGTAATAACTACACACACAACTACACACAAATTTTCCTTAATACAAATTTCCCATAGGAATGCAGTGAAAATGGAGTAATCCCTAATCGCTACTATTTTATGTTGTATGGATTCAGCCCATAGGTGATTCTGTTAAGCAAATTTCCCCTATGTCCGGAATTTTTTTATGTTGTGCAGATTTTATGTTATACAAACCGCTTGCTATATGAGGGTCGACTGTACCCTCCCAAGCCTGGCTTGTTCTTGTACTTACCCTTCAGGGTCCAATTCTCAACATATTACTCAAACGGGCACAAAATACATGGAAAACCATGTTATTCTGATGCATGCTACCCCCTGTGCGTTGTTCATTATTCTTCTTCAAATCATTCTTCTCTCCCTGCTTTTGAGGATTAGATTGCCTGGTAAAAGGAGGTCGCATTCCTACCACCCGGACTCCTGGCTCTTCTTAGAAGGGAAGCATGGCTTTCCTGGGGGAGCCATTTCCTGGGTTTTTCCTTCTTTTTCCTTCTCCCTCTTTCTTTGCAGGGTCAGGGTTCCTAGTAGGAAGAGCAAAACCAGCCCCCCTTCGACATCAGGGGCTGAAGATGGACGGGGCAGCCCTTTCTTTTCCATTCTGGGCTTCCTCCTCGGGGTGGTCGTGAATTGAGGTGGGTCCCCTTCCACTCTCCTGCTCCCCAACAACAACAACAACGACACACACACACACACACACACACACACACACACACACACACACACAATTGCTTCCCATCTCAGGACATCCTGGCGTTCAAGAGGAAACCCCCCAGGAGGGGACTCACCGTCACCGAATTTAAGCCGGCTTCTCCCAGTCGGAGCCACGAAGGTCCTCCTGCGACTCCAGAGGCGCCTCTGGCGGATCCTCTCTTAAGGGGATGATTAGGGGGCGGGGGCGGCTTGGTCCTTGGCTTCAGGCAGCGGGATCCCTTGGGCGGAATCCCTGCTCTTCTCGAGGCACCTTCTCTGATCCAAATGCCTCGAAATGAGAGGAGACCCCTTGCAGGGAAGAGGAAAACACGAGGAGAGCCTTTGGGAAGCAGCCGGAACCCCCGTTTCCCTCCGGAGGGGGAAAAGGAGCACACACAAAGGGGGGACTTTTTACAGGAATGGACGCCAGCAAGAAAAGATATTCCCCACTTCCTGTTTATGCTGCGCCTTCCCTTTCTAGGAACCGCAACTCTGTTCTGTTAACCCTTCCAGCGACACCCAGAGAAGGAAGACTGGGCTTCCGAGGCACTGAGATCTCGGGCTCCCTCCTGGCTCGCAGAGAAGGGCATTTCCTGGCCCTTTCTTAAAGTCAGGGAGATTGATTGGAAAAGAAACAGCATCCAGTTTGGGACATGAATAAAAAAAAATTATTCCAGGGAAATGATTTGTGGGACTCTGTCCTGAGACAAGAGAAGTCAACCCAGACCAGATATGCCTGCTCCTGGACCTGTGTCTGAATACCACATATTTCATGTACAGAGGAGACTTCTACAGACAGAAGTATGGTTGTGCCATGGGTTCCCCAGTGTCACCAATTGTTGCAAACATCTACAGTGGTCCCCCGCCCTTTCACGGTTCCAGTCCTGCAGGCCCGCTATATCGCGGGACCAGGAAAGGGCTTGAGGGAGGGGGGGATCGCACACCGCCCGCCCGCGCCTCCTAGGAGGTCCGGGCAAGCGGCATACGATTCCAAAGGCACTTCCATCTGCAGAGCTCCAGCGCTGGGCTCCCTAGCTGAAGCGCCTTTGTCTTATCGCGCGCCGCCCGCCCCGACCTCCCAGGAGGTCGGAGAAAGTGGCACGCGAAATTGCCCCACTTCCGCATATCGTAGATTTTCATGCATCGCCGGTGGGGGGGGTCCCTAACCCCCCCGGGATCGGCGTGGGGTTACTGTACATGGAAGAAGTGGAGAGGGAGCCGAGGGAGTCTGGTGGGACCAAACCTCCGCAGGAGTAGAAGGAGGTCTGAACTTTTCTGTATTCACCCCTTCTCGAGAATCTTGGAACAATCTATTTACAGTTAATGTTGGACCTGTTGTAAAGAAGAGTGCCTCCAATACAGTTAATAAAACACCGGTTAGTTCTTTGAAGAATGAGTCTTTATTGAGTTCACCTAAGCGGGCTGTCTGAGACAGGGAGGAAGCCTCAAACTGAGCAAAACATATCCCACACTCCAGACACTTACAGTGGTACCTTGTATAAAGGAATTAATTCGTTCCAAATGAAATTGTGTTAAGCAAATTTTTCTTTATACAAATTCCAATAGGAATGCATTGAAAACGGAGTAATCCCATTTTTATGTTGTACAGATTCTCCCCACAGGCAATTATGTTAAGCAAATTTCCCCTATCTAAGGAATTTTTTATGTTGTACAGATTTTATGTTATACAAGCTGTTTGTTATACAAGGGTCCACTGTATATGGTTTCTCTCCTGTGTGAATTGAGGTGGACTGAGGGAAGCTTCTTCAAGGATGGTTAACTTGCTAACTAAATGAAACGTCACAGACATTCCCGATGAGTAGGGAAGAGTTGAAATAACCTTGAACAGGCCTTGACATTCAAAGGACTTGGCCAACATCTGTCATCACATTCCATGTAGGTTTCCCCTTCCTGTACTTCCTATGAGTCCCATGCCTACTAATATCCTTTGTGGATCCTCGGATGATCAAGAATCCTTGCATTTCTACGGCTTCACGCTAAAATGGACTCCACAGTGTCTCAGACGGTATTGATTCAGGTAAATTTATTTCTGAAATTCTTGGCATTTGTATGGTTTCTCTATGGTATGGTTTCTCTGGTGTTTCAGAACGTTAGGATTGTGAGAAAAATATTTAGTTATTTACAATATAAAACACAATAAAACAAATATTAAAAGTGTAAAACACATCTAAAACTAACTATACTGAAGCAAAACAAAACAAATGGCTACAACAGCTCCTTAAATTGTTTTGTTTCAATTGGAAATACTGAGATACCAGGAATGAGCAGCCCACACTTTGTACCAAGAAAAAGGCAACTGGACCTTCAACAGGACTGCAACACTAGGTAATCTGTTTCCTTTTATTTGATCCAATTAGCTATACTCAGTGGACTTTTCCAAATTTTAACCCAATCCTCAAATGAAATGCATGGGCCTTCTTCTACACCAACCCTCTCCTCCTGTCGCTGACAAATCAGGGACTTTTGGTCTCAGCAAGTCACATTGAGGAGAGGTGTGAATGTGTGTACGTAAGAGCTGTGACATGTCTTTGGAAGGACTGGGACAATAAAAGCACCTCCCTCCCTTCACTTCAGAGGCATCCTAAGAACATCCAAGCTCCGTGTCTCAAGTAAACTGCCTGGCTTTTTTCCATCTTGCCATGGACTCTGCACCTAAGAAATAATTCCTGGCAAATCCATGTTATTTCCCATTGATACTTTGCCCCCAAAATATTAGCAATGTTTTGTTATATATAGGACCATATAATTATTGGGATAATCAATGAGCCTTTAAAAGAGAATACTCTACGATGTTAGCCATCTCCATGATTGCTGGCTACTTGTTCCACTGCAGGCAAGCTGGCAGAACCAAGTCTTCAGAGTCTTCCGGAAGGCCAGAAGCGAGGGCGCCTGTCTCACCTCCAGAGGCCAGCTGTTCCAGAGGGCTGGGGCCACTACAGAGAAGGCTCATCTCCTAGACCCCATCAGGTAACAATCTCTTGTTGACCAGGTCTGACACATGCCCTCCTTGCAGGATCGGGTCGGACAGGTTGATGTAAATAGAGTGAGGAGTCCCTCAGGTAACCTGGCCCCATGCCATTTCCCACACTTGTGGCATTTTTGCACTACTTCTCTCGAGTATGGATTCTCTGGTGTCTTAGAAGATTTGATTTATCTGCAAAACATTTCCCACATTTCTGGCACTTGTATGGTTTATCTCCAGTGTGGACTCTCTGGTGTGTCAGAAGGTTAAATTTATGAGAAAAACACTTTGTGCACACTTGGCATTGGTATGGTTTCTCTCCAGTGTGGACTCTCTGGTGCTCCAGAAGCATATAATTTTCAAAAAAGCATTTCCCACAATCCCGGCATTGGTACGGTTTCTCTCCAGTGTGGTCACTCTGGTGTCTCAAAAAGACTGAGCGGTGAGAAAAACATTTCCCACACATCTGGCATTTCAGCGGCTTCTCTCCAGTGTGGATTATCTGGTGCCCACGAAGGTGTGAATTCCTACTGAAACGTTTGCCACACTCCTGGCACTGGTAGGGTTTCTCTCCAGTGTGGCTTATCTGATGGTCGTGAAGGTTTGAATTGTGAGAGAAACACTTCCCACATTCCTGGCATTGGAAGGGTTTCTCTCCAGTGTGGTCTCTCTGGTGTCTCCAAAGGGCTGAGCTGTCAGAATAACATTTCCCACACATCTGGCATTTCATAGGCTGCCCTCCAGTATGAATTCTCTGGTGCCTGCCAAGGTGTGAATCCCGAGAAAAACACTTCCCACACTCCTGGCATTGGTTGGGGTTTTCTCCACTGTGAATTATCTGATGCTCACGAAGGTTTGAATTCCGAGAGAAACGCTTCCCACACTCCTGGCATTGGTAGGGTTTCTCTCCACTGTGGATGCTCTGGTGCCTCCGAAGGTTTGAACTTTGAGCAAAACATCTCCCACATTCCTGGCACTGGTAGGGTTTCTCTCCGCTGTGGATGCTCTGGTGCCTCTGAGGGACTGAATTGTGGGCAAAACATTTCCCATTCTCCTGGCAATCATACAGATTCTTCCCTGAGCCAAGTGTCTTCTTTACCTGAAGGAAGGACTTCCCAACCAAATGTTTCTCATTTTCCCAATTTGGGCATTTACTTGCTCCATCTTCGTTCCTCCCAAGTTGTGGATTGCTATCAAAACCTCTGGATACTTTTTGTCCAAAACATTTGTTTGCAGCTTGAACCTTACTCTGGAGTCTTTGTGCAGCTCTTTCAGTGAAATGTTTTCCAAACATGGTATGATTGTAGGGTTCTCCACTACTATCAGCTTCCTTATCTGTGGGAAAAACAAGGAAAGAAACAGGTTGAATCCCAAATGTCAGGGGATGTAGCCTCTAGATGGGGAAAAGGAGTCTCAATCAATGGTTCCCTACCCAGATGTTCTTGGACTACAACTCCCAGATTCCTCTCTTCTGGTCAAATTTACTACAATGGTACCTCAGGTTGCAAAGTTAATCTGCTCCATGGAACGCTTCGTAATCTGGAACCGCACGGAGCACAATGCATTGTGGGTATTTTTTCATAATTTCCTTATGAAAAAAATGTAACCGACGGTATTCTGGATAAACAATACATAAATGGAGCCATTATTTTCAATGGACTTTGTTTTGTATCCTAAAAATTATGCGACCCAGGTCATTTGTAACCCAGGGTTTTACTGTAGATCTTTTAAGTTATACCATGGCCAAGAAATACCAAGGCCTTGGCAGTCACCCCTGGGCAAAAATTGGAACATGGACCATATTTATTTATTTATTTGATTTTATACCACCCCTCTGGCTTCCAAGGTTACCCGTCCTTTTCCTAAGTCCATCTGCCAAGACTCCTGTTCCTAAAATTTATTGCAAACCTGGTCTTTGTTAGGAGACATCCATGAGAAGTGAAGTAAAATGAAGCTGACTCCCTTTAACTTTCTTCTAGGAAAACTAAGAACCAAAACAGACCACATGGCAATCATCTGCATTGGTGAGATATAAACAGCACATGGCCTTGGGTGCAATGACATGATCAGGTGCTTAGAACTACTTCTGCATCCTTCTGCCCCTGCCTCACATTGGTTGACTCAGGTTGAACCTCTTTTCTTCTCAACTCTTTCGTAGAGATGCTCACTGCTCAAAACCGGATGCTGCTAGAAAAAGGGATCAACTGAAGCAAACCGTACGAGCATGAGAAGAGCTCAGAGACAAGAAACCCACAACGGGACACCTGGGGAAGCATTTTGAGAATGATGACTCAAGACGGGCACACATCCGGGACCGCTGGCACAACGCATGTGAGTTAATGTTGTGAGATGGCTCAAGCCCAACGACCGAAGCAAGGAACAAATAGTGGATGATGGGGTCATTGAGCAACTCGTGGGCACGGCCAGAGGACCCATCAAAAATTGGGTAAGGAAGACCCGACCGGAGACGCTCGAGGAGGTAGTGCATCTGCTAGAGGACTTCCAGAACACTGAGGAAGGCTCGGCGACCAGGAATATCGTGAGAACAGACTGACCACATGGGCGAGATAAGATGGCAACCAGCACAGCAGGTAGCTACGGACCATGAGGCATGCTAAGGACCCAACCAACCAAACCAGTGCCGGGCAGCCAAGGCAGTTACTGCAAGAGCCCGTTGTGAAGGAAATGGACCCTGTTTTACCTGAGGCATTGAAGGCCCATCGCCCGGGCCTTGACTGCACATGGGTGGACACCTGGGGACCAACTCCCACCCCTTCACACGTGTTAGCCCAGATAACCCAGAGGTTTTGGTGGCCTAAAGTGAGCAGGAACACAGACTTATTGCAAGTCATGTAGGGAATGCCAGTTGACTCAAGCCAATCCACATCCCAGGCCCCGTTACCATCTCTACCACCGTTACAAAACTTTTGACCACATTGGTCTTGATATCGTAGGTCCCCTGCCCAAGTTGGCAGGCGGACACGTCTTCATCATGGTGATGATTGATTAAGTGACTCGTTACCCAGAGGCCGCACCCCTATGGTCGACAACTGCCCCGATATTGGCCCGAGAACTCATGACTTTGTTTTTACGTGTTGAGTTTCCTCGCAAAATCTTGACCAATTGGGGACCCAACTTCATGAGTGTGGCCCTCCACCAGTTGTGGAAGATGTTAGGGATCAAACCCTTGAAGACCTCTTTGTACCACCCCCAAACCAACAGGTTGGTGGAATGCTTTAATAAAATCCTCACAGGGATGCTTAGGAAATTGACCATCAATAAACCCAAGCATTGACACCAGTTGATCCCACCCCTGATGTTTGTTGTCTGTGAGGTCCCCCAGGCCTCCAATGGGTCTCCCCCTTCAAAAAGTTGTACGGGAGGTACCCCCGGGGGATTTTAGACTTGGTACGAGAGAAGTGGGTGTGGGGTAGACCAGGCCAAAACCACTGTCAGACAGGTCTTAGAGATGAGGGAGCATCTTCAGGAAGTAGCTGGACTGGCCCAAAGTAACAGACAAGCAGCTCAAAAGGGATGGTATGCTAGGCGAATGCACCCCAGAGAGTTTTAGATAGGGCAGAAGGTATTACTATTACTCCCATCAGAGGACTCAAACATGTTCGCAAAATGGCAGGACCCCTACTCGATTACATGATGAATTGGGGAGGTAGTTTATGAGGTAGAAATGCCAGAGAAGAGAAAGAAGAGGGGGATATTCCATGTGAACTTGCTGAAGGAGTGGGAAGAGAGGGCGTGCCTCTGGGGTGACCTGAAAGAGGAAGTAAGACCTGCTGCAGTGATGCAAGAAACCTCGCATGGTGATCTAGTAATTGGGGATCACTTGACAGAGGAACAACGTGAAGTTGATAGAGCTAGGAAGTGGTTCTCAGATGTTTTCTTGGCAGCCCCGGGTTACACTAAGCTGGTAGAACACCACATATACACCTTCAAGGGTGTGGTAGTCTGCAACACAGGATGCAGCTGGCCTTGACACCTGATTCCTACCATTGAGGAAAAGGTGAGAAAGATGCTTGAATTAGGGGTCACAGAGAAATTGAACAGTCCCTGGCGGAGCCACCCAGGGGCGGATCAGTGTGATTCTGTGTGGACTTCCACGAGTTAAATGGAATGTCCTAAGGTCGACAACCTGTTTGGAGCATTTGGGAGAAGCTACCTATCTCACATTAGACATGACCAAGGGGTACTGGCAAATTCCACTACAGGAGTCCGGTAAGGAAAAGATGGCCTTCAGGACACTGATAGGCCTGTACCAATTTACCCATATGCCCTTCAGCTTGCATGCAGACTCAGCCACGTTCCAGAGGCTGATGGATCACTTCTTGGAACCCATGCAGTCCTTTGCAGGGGCATACGTCAATGATGTATTGGTCTTTAGTCGTAGCTGGGATGAACACTTAGGGCACGTTGTACAAGTGCTTGACCTCATCTGGCAGTCCAGCCTTAAGATTAATCCAAATAAATGCAAGTTGGCCCAGCATAAGATGAAGTTTTTAGGGTTCATAGTAGGGAGTGGAAAGATATCCTCTATGCCAGACAAGGTATTGGCATGATTCCAATGCAAAGCGAAAAGACAGGTACAACAGTTTCTGGGCTTGGCTGGATATTACCGGCAGTTTATCCCCCAGTTTGCCACTTTGGCTGCCCTGTTAACCGACTTGACTAACAACAGGAAATCCAAGTGGGTTTGATGGGGTGAGGCAGAACAAAATGCATTCGAGGCATTAAAGGATTGCCTATGTTCAGCTCCGGTGAGGTTTGCCCAAGAGTATTCAAAACCCTTCATTCTCTAGACTGATGCATCAGATAGGGGCCTAGGGGCTGTGCTCGTGCAAAACCATGGGGGGGAAGGAGCATCCCGTAATATTTTTTAGTAAAAAGTTATCGCCCCGAGAACAGAAATATTCAACCATGGAAAAAGAAGATCTGGCGGGGAAATGGGCAGTCCACAGCGTGCGGTAGTATTTTTTGGGTAACATGTTCACTTTAATAACAGAGTATGCCCCTCTTCAGTGGCTGGGATAAATGAAACACAGTAATGCATACCTAACTCACTGGTATTTCAGTATGCAGCCTTTTGCTTTCCAGGTGAGACACTGGAAAGGAAGGGACCACGTTAACACCGACTATTTTTCTCGGCAGGGTCCCTGAGAGAACGGACGAAGATCGGATGGCCCACCAGGAGGGGGGCCACATTCAGGTTGGTGTGCGGTCTGTACGCACAGAGAGGACGGGAGACCCTGGGATGTGGGTGGTGCTAAAGAAACTGGCTCCCCACCCCATTATCTGGCATGAGTGGGGACACTGGTAGGCCTTTTGGATTCCTCTTACCACACTTGCCATGAACCAGGGGAATAAGGAGCCCAACTGAGGCCACGATCTGATGGTTCTCCTCCATGACTTCCCTGTGGAGGGATCTCTGGGCCGGATCCAGCAGCGCCCATTCCTCCTGGGAGAAACTCACTGCCACCTCCTCAAAGGTCCCTGGATCCTGGAGGGGAAAGAAACGGTGTCCTGGTTGCCACTCAAAGAACCTGAGCTATAATTGAGCTTTTATACCTCAGCAGGATGTCAAATTCTGTGGGTGGAGCTCAGTTTTCCTTCAGGAAATCCCTGTTCCTAACAAGACAGAGTCTGATGCATCCTATATTCCCACCAAGGCAGAGGCCTTCGGAAAGACAGCAGGAGAAAGAGGTCTGTGGTCATCAAGGCCCAATTCCCAGATTTCCCACAGAGGGATCTTGAGGAAGGGAAACATTGTTTACCTTCTTAGGGGACAGGATCTGTGCAAAAAGTGGCCAATTGGGACCATTTGAGATGGTCAACAAAATAAGAAATTTCAAAGAATGGGCAAAAAAAGAAAAAGGCAATGGCATCTAGGTTTGTCTTCTATTTTCCTTTTTACCCTTAAATTAGAGAGGCATCAGAGGTTGTTAAAGTGAAAATTGTTATTCCAAAGTCATCAAGGACCAACAATAAAACAAAACAATTTTAAACGTAGGGTGGTTTAAGAGATGCCTTTGAGGAACCCCCATCTTTCCTTGCCTGCTCTAGATCTGGAGTAAAGTCTTAGTGGACACAGGAGGCAAGTCTAGACAGGCCTTTGAGCTGCTCCTTTAAGAAGACCCTTCTCACATTCTCTGCTTCCCCAACCAAACAGGACTGTCTCCATCTTAAAGGAGACCATCTCCCTCCTCGGCAACCCTTGGCCCCATTCCTACCTGATCTGGATCCATCCCAACACAAGGAAGGAGGGACAATGGACTTCTTGTCCCAGGCATCGTCCCGGCCCCTGCAAGAGAAATTGGGAAGGATCTTATATACCAGTCCTGCATAACGTTTTGACCGCATGTGGTAGGTAGCCCACAGGGCCATCGGAAGTAGCCCGCCAGGTCTCCGCTAAGTCTCCTGATACGCCACCAGGGGTGGTGTGATGGGGGAGAGATTGTTTTGCCCACCAGCCTGCCTGGACGTTTCTTTCGGATTTGCTCCCTTCCGCTGCCATGTCCCACCCCCTTGCTCAGCTCCTAAACCAGAGCACCAGTGAAGCGCGCAAACGTGTGCTCCGACAAGTAGACTGGTGGGACTCTGGTGGCAGCAGCGGGCCTAGGCTGGCCTGCCGCACACACCTGGCTCTCTCCGGCCTGGCCGGGCTGTTTCGTAGCCATGGCAACAACCACAGCAATGACAGAGGTGAAAGAGGAGGAGGAGGACGACCGTGCGCTCCTCCAAGTCAACTGGTGGGACATCAATAAAAGGCAACATTTAAAGCTTAAAACAAGAAATATACAAAACATCGTCATGGGTGTTTTGAAACTATTTTTAACCTTAGTTTTCATGTAATAGCCCTCAGGCACTTGGGGCCAGAAAAAGTAGACTTTGGCCTGTTCTAAGTTTACACAATTTCTGCACTACAAAATGTCCCAGAGGATGGATTAGTTTGTTAAACCAGAGTACCACTGAAAAAGCAAAAGCAATGTGTCCTCCTTATACAGCGACCCCTCGCCATTTCGCAGTTCAGGTATCGCGGCCCCGCTCCATCGCGGGATCACAGTACCTGCACTGTGCGGGCAGTGGCGGCGGGGGGGAGGTCGCTCCGCACTGCCCCCCTGCACCCCCAAGAAGCCTCGGAGGTGTGTGGGAGGGTGGCGGGGGGGTTGGATAGCTGCGCACTGTCCTCCCATGCACCCCCTGAGAAGCCTCGGGATGGCGGAGAGGGGCGGTGTGGAGCTATCGGGTCGTTCCCCGCTGCTCAACCAGGCTCCCCGAAGAAGCCTCGGGGCGGCCGGGAGGGGTGGTGCGGAGTGATCGGGTTGCTCCGCGCCGCTCAACCAGGCTCCCCCGAAAAGCCTCGGGCTGCGCAGGCGGGCAGTGGCGGGAGGTAAGATTGCCCCCTGCCCCCCACCCACTTCCACATATTGCGGATTTTCATGCATCGCGGGTGGGGTGGGTACTGTATACCACACACACAACCCACTCTTTCAGTAGTTTATAATTGTAATCTGCATGCTACACATTGCCCCTTATCCCAGCAAGATGGGTACTCATTTTACTGACCTCGGAAGGGTGGAAGGCTACCAGAGAGTCAACCCAAGGTTGTGAGCACAGTTTTGTCTGCAGTACAGCAGTTGAAACACCGTGCCCTCGGTAGTAGGATATAAACTTTTGCCTACATTACAGGAATCATCCCAGTAAAAAGAAATCACTTACCTCACCAGGTTATGCACAGGAAGGAGTGGTTTTCGGATGTTAGGTAAATGCAAAGGTAATATATGAACATGTGAGAAATAGTCCAAAGACTTCTGGCTGGCATAGTCATTGTGTGGATTTGCGTTTTCCACTCATTCTTCATTTCATTTAGATAAAAATGTTTCTCTCATTTGATTGGAGCACAAATGGAGGGTGGAAATGACAAAATACTCGATCCCCTCAGGAAGACACAGTGATAGAGAACAAGAACGCAGGAGACTGGAGGTCATTTGGAGGGCAAGCCGGACGGAAGAGAATAGGGCTGCACTCAAGCAGCTGACTGGCCGCTATCTTCGCGCGATCAGGGACGCTAGAAGATCTTATGTCTCCCTGAGAATTGGCGAGGCCTCGAACCGCCAGGCAGAGTTGTTCTGGGTGGTTCGGGACCTCGCCAATCCTAGTCAGCTGAGGCCTCCTCCTAGTGATTTCACTAGTGAGCAATTCGCAGCCCACTTTAGATCTAAAATTGAGGCCATCCGTTCCGACTTGCCCCCCAGTTGCCCTAGTCCACCCTCTGAGATCTTTGTGGCCTCACCCCTCCGTTCTCCCCTCTTGGATGAGTTTGGGCCGGTGTCTCCGGCGGAGGCCTCCAGAGCCATGGCTTGTTGTCGGCCGGCGGCCACTCCCTTTGACCCTTGCCCAGCCTGGCTTATTAAATCCGCCGAAGGGAACATGCCTGAGTGGGTTTCCGCTATTGCCTCGGCCTCCTTTAGGCAGGGATGCTTCCCTGTCCATCTAAAGGAGACCGTGGTGAAACCCACTCTTAAAAAACCTGGCATGGCATCGGACGATTTATCCAGCTTTAGCCCGATTGCCATTGTTCCCTTCCTGGGCAAGGTTGTCGAGAGGGTGGCTGCTGTCAGGCTTCAGTCATATCTGGAGGCAAATCGTATCCTGGACCCCTTCCAGTCCGGATTCAGACCTCTTCGCAGAACCGAGACTGCCCTGGTTGCTCTGCAGGATGACCTCCTCAGGGAGGCCGACAGGGGGTGCTCCTCCCTGTTGGTTCTCCTTGATCTGTCAGCTGCCTTTGATACCGTCGACCACGGTAACCTACTGGTCTGGCTTGCGGAGGCGGGAATTGGTGGTCAGGCCTTGGCCTGGATCCGTTCCTTCCTTGGCGGCCGGACTCAGCGGGTTCAGCTGGGTGATGTCTTGTCGGCGCCTTGGACGCTCCCTTGTGGGGTGCCCCAGGGGTCAGCAATCTCACCCATGCTGTTCAATGTTTACATGAGGCTGCTGGGGGAGGTCATCAGGAGATTTGGAGTTCGCTGTCATCAGTACGCTGATGACATGCAGCTCTATCTCTCCTTTTCGTCATCTGCAGTGGAGACAGTTCGCTCCCTTGATCTGTGTCTGGAGGCCGTTCTGGAATGGATCAGAGATAACCGGCTCAAGCTGAATCCAGAGAAGACGGAGGTTCTGTTCTTCGGGGCGTTCTTGTCTGGGTACAATGGCCCCCTCCCTAAGCTGGGTGTGTGTGTTTCCCTCCAGCCTACAGACAGGGCCAGGAATCTGGGTGTGGTCCTGGACTCAGCCCTCTCCCTGGAAGCCCAGGTGATGGCTGCTTCCAGGGCCGCTTTTATCCACCTCCGCAGGATCGCGCAGATCCGCCAGTACCTTGATGAGTCCTCCCTGAGGACAGTAGTGCAGGCCCTGGTGATCTCAAGGATCGACTACTGCAATGCCCTCAACGTGGGGTTGCCCTCGGCCCTGGTCCGGAGGTTACAGCGGGTGTAAAATGCGGCGGCCAGGCTGGTGGTGGGTGCCCGTAGATACGAGCACATCACCCCAGTCCTGGCTTGCTTGCATTGCCTCCCCGTTGTCCTCCAAATCAGGTTCAAGGTCTTGGTTTTGCCTTTCAAAGCCCTCCACGGCCTGGGAACAGAGTACCTGGCGGAGCGTATCTCTCAAAGGTCAACCGGGTCCAGACCCACGAGACTGACGCAGGCGTGCTCACTGAGGGTGGCCACACCCAGAGAGGCACGGAAATCGCGTATGCGAGACCGCGCCTTCTCTGTGGTGGGCCCCATGTTTTGGAATCATCTCCCCAGTGAGCTGTGCCTGACAGTCCCTGCCCGCCTTCAAGAAGGCCCTGAAGACCCACCTCTTCAGGGAGGCGTTTGGCGACCTTCTTATTTATTATTTTTTCCCCTTGCTTTATTATGCATGGGTCTTGCCGCCATCTTGCCCCACTGCATTAACTATGCCTGGTCTTGTTTTTCTGTCCGTGCTTTTATTACCTGGTTTTATTGTTGTGAGCCGCCCAGAGTTCCAGGTGGGAAGATGGGCGGGATACAAGACTAATAAATAAATAAAAAAATAATAACAGCCCACAATTTTCAGGCATGATGTAGAGAAAGATATTGAATTTAAAGACACTCCCCAGAGGGAATCCTTACCCTTCAAGGGGGCAACTCCTGCATGTTCAGGTTCATCTTCTCTTGGGGAAATCCTCTGTCTGTTGTCTAAAAGAATCTTCTCTTTTGCCAGGAAATCCCACCGTATTTCCCCTGGACAATTTCTGATCTGGTTCAGTGTTTTGAGGTCCAAGCCATGGATTTTGCAAAGAGGGTTGGGGAGAAAGGGAGCAGGAAGACATGCATCAGACGAACTCTTACGAATTAGGAAAATAGATGACTCTCCACCGACAATGGGTGAAAAATCTATAGAATTGGGGTACAGAGCCTGTATATATATATATATATATATATAATTTTAGAGTATTTTTACCCTGCCTTTCTCCTTGGAAAAAGACCCTAGGAGGCTTACAACATTGAGAAACAATATACAGTCCCGTACAAGTAAGGCATGTTCAAGCATTGAGAACAGGGAATTGAGGGACATCTTATACTACAGCATTAAAAGGCAACATTACATCAAAGCTACAAAAGAACGCAAATAGTTAAAGAGAGAGTAAAAATTCTATTTAAAAGTTATGAGTAGAGATGGGCACAAGATGGAAAAAAATCATTTTATTCTTCAGTTTTCATTTTGTTTCCTAATGAAACAGAAAACGAACTGGCTTTTAAAAAGAAAATGAAACAAAATAAAAATTTTGGTTCATTCCATTTCGTTTGTTCCCCCCTCCCCCTAACTGAGCACATTGGAGAAGAAAAGTGCTGGCTTAAAAAAAAAAGTTTAGGTCCATTGGGGAAGGGAAGTGCAGGCTTTTAATTTTTTTTTTTTTTGCCACCAACACAAGCGGTGATAGCCACCCCTGCCACTTGCTTCAGGGTCTAAATAATACTTTTAAAAGCTGGCGCATTCTCGCCACCCCCAAAACTCATTGTTAAAAAGTTAAAAACACGTTAAACACACTTAACTACATAAAACATGACATAACACTAAAAACACATAAAACACATAAGAACGAAAAACGGAGTGGAATGAAAAATGAAACAATTTTTTTTAAAAAATATTTTAAACAAAAGAAAACGAAATGAGGACAAATGAAATGAAAAACAAAACAAACTGCCATTTTAGCGTTTCGTGCCCATCACTAGTTATGAGGGATGGAAACTATCATTGAAAACAAAGTGTCAATGTCAATGCAATGACACAAGGTTATAAGTGGTTACTGTATAAGTGTATGTGCAAAAAGTTTATGGAATCATGTATGGTAGATTCATATAATAAGACTATATAATAGGTAATCTATAGACTGCCCATCTCTCTTTCACAACCAGAAGAAGGAAATGTTCTCACCTTGTGCTCCTCCTGCCTCTTCTCCTCAGCCTGGCTCAGGAGGAAGCCTTCGGCCAAGGCCACCGCCTGGGAACTGGTCTCTGCTCCACATTCCCTCACCCAGCTGGACATCTCTGGAGGAAGGATGGACAGGAACTGCTCCAGGATCACCAAGTCCAGGATCTGAGCCTTGGTGTGCCTTTCTGGCTGCAGCCACTGATGGCAAAGATGGTGGAGATTCGCCCAAACCTCTCGGGGGCCCTCTGCCTCTTTGTACGAGAATAGCGTGAAGCGCTGTTGTTGGCCATCTGTACTGACGATGTTCTCATCCAGGACGTGCTGCCTCTTTCCCTCCCACAATTCCACACTCCCTCCAGTCTGGACAGAGGAAGGCCCTGTTTCTGCTTCACTGCCAGGCGAGTCCTCTTCCCCCATCTTTGATCTGTGCTTCCAATGAGGAGTCCTGCAGTCTCAGTCCTGGCTACTAAGGCCCTGCAAGAGGACCCAGATGTGCTGTTAATAATTAGATGGTGTTTAAAGGCAAAAGGGGAGAAAGGGGCTTCTATTCTGGAAAAGGAAGGAAGGAAGGAAGGAAGGAAGGAAGGAAGGAAGGAAGGAAGGAAGGAAGGAAGGAAGGAAGGAAGTTTTGTTTGAGATAGCCGTGTTCATCTGTGCAAGAATTCCAGGCAAAAATCAAACATCCCCCATCTCTCACAGTGGGTCATGCCCTAAAACTCCAAGCCATGTTTCCTCTCTAGGATCCCTTCTGCTTTTGACAAGATCTCTTCAAGCTTTCTCCTGTGTTACTACTAGTAATCCACAAGGCAATTCAGATGTTTGGTTAGAAGTGGATCACCTCTTCCCGTCTTCTGGGGATGCGCAGGGACTATCCTATAACTAGCCCAACTTGGCCAGAGACCTGGGCTCGTGGGATGATGTTACACAACTACACTCCCAACCTTGGACTCTGCAGACAAAGGGACTCGGCATGGGTTTCCTCTAAGGCCTGTTCTTGTACTTCAGTGTCCAACCTTCCACATATTACTCAAATGGGCACAAAGTACATGGAAAAGCGTGATATTCTGATTGCATTGTGCATTGTTCATTATTCTTTAAACAATTTCTCTCTCTCTGCTTTTGAGGATTAGGTTCCCTGGCAAGAGGAGGTCGTATTCCTAACTACCTCTGGGACTCCTGGCTCTTCTAGGAGGGAACCATAGCTTTCCTGGGGTTTTTGAAGCCCCCCCACTTCCTTCTTTTTCCTTCTCCCTTCTTCCTCTTTGCAGGGTCGGCGTTTCTAGTAGGAAGAGCAAAAAACATCCCCCTTTGACATCAGGGACTGAAGATGGACGGGGCAGCCCTTCCATTTCCCTTCCGGGCTTCCTCCTCCGTGTGGGTGTGGGTGTGAGATGAGGTTGATCCCCTTCCACTCTCCTTCTCTCCCCCCCATAAATAAATAAATAAATCCTGCTTCCCATCACAGGACATCTTGGCGCTCAAATGGAACTCCCAAGGAGGGGACTCACCATCACCGAATTTACACCGGCTTCTCCCAATGGGAGCCACGGAGGTCCTCCTGCGACTCCAGAGACGCCGCTGGCGGATCCTCTCTTAAGGGGCTTGGCTTCAGGCAGCGGAATATCTTGGGCTACCCCTGCTCTTCTCGAGGCACCTTCTCTGATCCAAATGCCCGGCCTCGAAATGAGGGCGCCCCCCTCCCAATCCCACCTGTTTCCGATCCCGTGAGTGGGACTCACCCTCCAGCGACCTTGGACGGCGAGGCTCGAGAGGAGCCCCCTTGCAGGGAAGAGGAAAACACGAGGACAGCCTTTGGGAAGCAGCCGGAACCCCCGTTTCCCTCCGGAGGGGGGAAAAGGACCACACACGAAGGGGGGACTTTTTACAGTGATGGACTTTAGGAGGAGAGGATTTCACTACTTCCTGTTTACACTGCTCCTTCCCTTTCTAGGAACCGCAACTCTATTCCATTAACCCTTTGAGTGACACCCAGAGATCAAAGGCACTCAGATCTCCCTCCTGGCTGGCAGAGAAGGGCATTTCCTGGCCCTTTCTTAAAGTCAGGGAGATTTATTGGAAAAGAAACAGCATCCAGGTTGGGACATGAATAAAAGAATCAATTTATTCAAGGGAAATGATTTGGGAGACTCTGTCCTGAGACAAGAGAAGTTCTTGTTACGTTCAATCAAGTCTCTGACTTTTGTTGACCCTACAAAGGAGGGATTTCTGAAGTCTCTTGTCCTCCACTGCCCCCAAGAGATGGGACATATTCATATACTGGACAACCTCAAGTGATTGCAGAGGAGGGCGACCAGGATGGTTGAGGGTCTGGAGGAAATGTCTTATGAGGAACGGCTTAGGGAACTGGGAATGTTTAGCCTTTCAAAAAGAAGATTGAGAGGAGATATGATAGCTATGTTTAAATGTTTGAAAGGATGTCATATTGAAGAGGGAACAGGGAAATGGTTTCAAACTACAGGAAAAGAGATTCCATTTGAACATTAGGAAGAACTTCATGATGGTTAGAGCTGTTTGGCAGTGGAATAGGCTGCCACAAAGGAGGGTGGTGGAGTCTCCTTCTTTGGAGGTTTTTAAGCAGAGGCTGGATGGCCATCTGTCGGAAATATTGTGAAGGGGGTTCCTGCATGGCAGGGGGTTGGACTAGATGGGCCTTGAGGTCTCTTCCAACTCTATGATTCTATGACATAAGAACATAAGGAGAGCCCTGCTAGATCAGGCCAAAGGCCCATCTAGTCCGGTTTCCTGGATCTCACAGTGGCCCCACTAGATGCATCTGGGAGCGCACGAGACTAGATCTCTGTCTCCTGAACCCACTCCCCTGCATCTCAAAGTTTTTTAACAGCGGGCCGGTCCAGTACCACCCAGACACCACTGGGGGCCAGACCACTGTCCAAAAAAAAAAAAAAAAAAAAGGCTGACATGGAAAAAAGGGGGAGGGGCAAGTGGGCAGAGCCCCACCACCACCACCACCACCACAATCCGCCCATGATCAGTGTGTCGCCAGGGCCCCAGCAATGCCTCCTGCTCCGGATCACCACACTGAGGTGCTGTCGCTGGGATCTCTCAGCTGCGCTTCTTCCTCCAGCTCCTCCTCCTGCAGTGGCAGCATCTGGAGCGGCTCTCCTTCCTTCCTTCCTTGTTTTTAATCTTGTTTCTTATTGCAATATATTGTATACTATTTTTATAGTATTTTATAGGAATTGTGTTGTTTTTACATTGTATTGCTTTTATTGTAGTTTTTTGAATTTGTTGTAAGCCACCTTGGGTCCCTTTGGGGAGAAAGGCGGCATAAAAATAAAGTAGTAGTAGTAGTTTTATTATTATTATTATTATTATTATTATTATTATTATTACTACTACATCGGGAAGGAGGCAGGAGCCCAGGCAAACTCAGGCCCCTCATCACCTTCTAGGCGGCCACTCAGGATGAGGAGCAGCAGCCACAGCATGGGAGGCAAGACTGGCACCACCACATGCAGATCCAGCTGTACATCCTAGCCATCACGCCCTCGCTGCACTCCGGAGGGAAAGCTGCCTCCTCTCTTGGCCTGGCTCAACTTGGTGCGCTGCAAGGGAGGGAGGGCGGGAGCAAGGACTGGGAAGGAGGGAGGGGAGGCAGAAAGGCTTGTCCAAAGCCACATGCAGCCCACTCACTGGCCGAGCCCAGCCAGGCTGTGGTGCTCTCTTGGCTCGCCAGCCCGCCCATCACCAACCGGGGACAAATGCAGCCCCGCCAGCCTCCCAGGAACCAGGCCCAGGCCACCATTGGCCTTCCCTTCCCTTCTCCTTTCTACGGCACCTCCTCCTCGCTGCTCTCTAACCTGGTGGTGGCGGCAGCGGCCTCAGCCTCTGGCCATAGCTGGGCTCCCTCCTCCCCTCCCTCGCTTCACGGAGAACGGCAGCAGCACAGAGGGGGCTGGGTGGGCAGGAAGTAGCTCTGTTTCCCCCTCAGTCACCCACTGTCCATCCCTCCGTCAGTCCACTGCCATGGCTGCTCCGGCTCCGAAGGCTGGTTGGCGCTGCCTCCGCCTGCGCCCTTCCTTCCTCACAACCACACAGGTGGCAGCCACACAGAGAAGGCTGGTGGGCAGAGTGGAGGAGGAGCAGGAGCGGGGCCTCGGGGCCATGGAGGGAGGGAGAGACCTTGTTGCAACCCTCCCATTTTAATTTGCCCCACTCGGCTGCAGCCAGTGCCCTGACCATCTGGGTGGCAGGTGGGGGGGGAGTGGGGCATCTTGCTGTGGCCCCCCAATTTGAACTGCCCCACTAGCCAGTGTGTGCTGATCATCTGGGCGGTGGGTGGAGGGAGTGAGGGAAGCAACATAGCCCACCCTTTGAACTGCCTCAGCAATAGAAGCAGCTGCAGAGGCTGGTTTGCTTGCGAAGCATGGGGTAGGTCTGCAATTGGTCTTGGGGGCCAGATTCAGGACCCTGGGGGGGTCGCATCCCGCCCCCAGACCTTAGTTTGAGGATCCCTGCATAAGAACATAGAGCCATGCTGGATCAGGCACGACACCATGGTCTTTCGAGACTGAAGGATGCCAATATTGGGGTTGGTTTAAGGGGTGCCTTTGAAGGACCCCCTTAAGAACATAAGAAGAGCCCTGCTGGATCAGGCCAAAGAACCATCTAGTCCAGCTTCATGTAGCTCACAGTAGCCCCATCAGATGCCTCTGGGAGCGCACAAGACTAGATCTCTGTCTCCTGATACCACTCCCCCCTGCATCTGGCCCTTGAAGTACCCCAGTTTTAAGCCTGGAGAATACACATCTCCATCATGGTGTGTAACTTGTGATGGACTTTTCCTCCAGGAATGTCTCCATTCCCCTTTTGAAGGCATCCAGGCCAGATGCCATCACATTTACTGAATGTTGTGGCTATTTATATTTTATTTAATTTGGTTTCAACATCCTTTCTTTATTCTCCAACCATTTCTAGTCATAGAACAGCTCGTCAAGGATGTATAGAGCTACCAATTGCACTTTATTATTTTTACATTAAAAGTACAGAGTAAAATCCAGTTGTTAGTCTCAAGCAGAGCAGATTCTGCTGCCAGGTACATAAACCATGGTGTAGACATGTACTTCTAGCCAACTACTCTTCTTAGTTTTAGCCTTTTTCTGTCTATAGGGCTCCAGAACTAATCATCTGAGTGTCCATAATTTTTATGGAGAAATTTGCTTTGATATAACTGTTTTGGCTTACGAGCACGCTTCTGGAAAAGATTACTTTACTAACAAAAGGAAGGGTTGCGTACCATAACAATTCTCAGGTTCTGGAAAAGCAGTGACTTTTCCTAAGTAGAAGAAATAATTAATAGATCCAGGGGAAGGTATACTGTTTTTGTAAATGTCTGCAAAGATTTTTAGCATTCCAGGTGAGGTTATCTGGAAGTTGAGTCACTTCTTGTTAGACTGAGCTGTTTTACAGCTGTGAAGCTGAATTCCCAACACTGAACTCAGTCACCTGAACTGGGCCCTACAGTCAAATGGCTATTCCAACAAAGAAATCAAAGAGTCATCAAGCTGAAAAAACAACACCAAACTGAAGTAGAAAAACAGCCTCAAACAAACAAAGTATTTCTGCCATGCATAAAAGGAGGCATGGACAAAGTGTTGAAAAACACACACCCTACAAACAGTATTACCCACCACAAAAATGCAACAGATGATATGGCCAGCAAAGAAAAAAAGGAACCCACTCGCCACTGCAGGAGTATACCTGTAGCAGCAATCAGGAAGGAAATGCTGCAAAAATCAGAGCAGCTGGAGACTAGAACAGCCCTGATACTGAAGTAACAGGAAAGAGCTTTGATGGACGGACGGACGGACGGACGGACGGACGGACACACACACACACACACACACACACACACACAATCTGGACCAGAGGAGCCTGTCTCCAATCCAAAGAGGCTGTTTTATTACTTACTCTAACATAACTGATTAGCACAGATCATTACATCATCATCTTTGTGGCACAGTGAGAAATTAACTAAATATGGTTTTAAAAAAGCCATTACATAGAAAGGCTTCATTAATATGCATTTTTACATATATAGTATTAGGTATAACTTTGATTGGTAAGCCTTGCTTTGTGATAAGAGATAGTGTTCTAATTGGCAAACTGCTTCTTTAATTGACAAACTTAGCTGAGAAAGTGACAGCAGACAATGAGATCACCTTTTGGCTAACCTCACTAAGGAATCATGAGACAATGAGACAAGAGAGAAGGTGGGGGCCACTGGGCTGGCACAAGGTCCTACTGTTCAGTGAGAAGCTCTCAGGTGCTATTGCTTCCGAGATGGGCAGAATCAAAATGGCTCTGGTCATGTCAACCCAGAAGCCCCATCCCAACATCTCGTATCCCAACATATCCCGGATACCTTGTAGTTGTGGCCAGGTATATATTGGGACCACAAAGCACAGCATCCAGACCTAAATCAAAGAACATGAAAGACAACAACATTGCAGACTAAAACAACCAGAAAAATCAGCAGCAGCTCAACACACTCTGAAACAAACTGGACATGAAATCCTGTTCCAGGACACAGAGGTACTGGACAACACTACCAACCACTATGTCAGACTACACAGGGAAGCCATTGAAATCCACAAACATAAGCACAGTTTCAACAAAAAAGAAGAAAGTCTAAAAATCAACAAAGTTTGGGCTTCCAGTACTGAAAACTAGAGAGTGCAAAAGGTCAAAGGTCAATGATTCCTACCCAGCCACCAGAAACAGTGATCAGTACACACAACAGAACTGCTAATGGCACCCATCAACTACACAGAAGGATCGCTGCCACCCGATTGTATTGAAACTTCTTAATCTCTCAACACAGTACCATGACTAACACCTGTTCTCCTGCATAGGACAAATTCCATCTTTCCCACAACTTTAAAAATCCCACAGTCTCGCTCACTCTATACCCCAGAGCATAGAGAGAGTTCCTATTTCCTTGAGTCCTTGCCTTCTGAAGATGCTAGCAACAGAGTCTGGTAAAACGACAGGAAGAAAAACGGCCAGAACTCGGCCAATCAGCCTGAACACTCACAACAACCATCACTATTTCAATTTCTCTAAGGCTCCATCCAGTAACATCTCTTGGCTATACAGCTGATGGAAGATTTTCCACCAGGTGGACAGAGCTGCATGGTGTTCAAATTTGATGCAGCTTTTTCACCCACTAAAGGAAATTTCACAGACATTCCCGAGAAGTAGAGAACAGGTGAAATAACTTGAACAGGCCTTGACATTCAAAGGACTTGGCCAACATCTGTGATCACATTCCATGGAGGTCCCCACTGCCTATACTTTCCAGGAGTCCCATGCCTACTGATGATCAAGAATCCTTGCATTTCTACGGCTTCACACTAAAATGGATTCCACAGTGATTCAGGTAAATTTATTTCTGAAATTCTTGGCATTTGTATGGTTTCTCTCTGGTACGGATTCTCTGGTGTTTCAGAAAGTTAGGATTGTGAGAAAAATATTTAGTTATTTAGATATGTCACCATATATCTCCCCAGACAGGCGATTTACAATAAAAAACACAATAAAATAATTATTAAAAGTGTAACACACATCTAAAACTAACTAACTAACTAACTAACTATATATTTAGACTAACTATATATATAGAGGACCATATAATTATTGGGGTAATCAGTGGGCCTTTAAAAGAGAATACTCTACGATGTTAGCCATCTCCAGGATTGCTGGCTACTTGTTCCACTGCAGGCAAGCTGGCAGAACCAAGTCTTCAGACTGTTCCGGAAGGCCAGAAGTGAGGGTGCCTGTCTCACCTCCAGAGGCATGCTGTTCCAGAGGGCTGGGGACACTGCAGGGAAGGCTCCTCTCCTAGACTCTGTCAGGTGATTCTCTTGTTGACGGGTCTGCCACATGCCCTCCCTGCGGGATCGGGTGGGACAGGTTGATGTAATTAGAGTGAGGAGTCCCTCAGGTATCCTGGCCCCATGCCATTTCCCACACTCGTGGCATTAATACTATTTCCCTCCAGTATGGATTCTCTGGTGTTTTAGAAGGTCTGAATTCTGCACAAAACATTTTCCACGTTCCCGGCATTCAAACGGTTTGTCTCCGCTGTGGATTCTCTGGTGTCTCAGGAGTGAATTCAGAGAAAAACATTTTCAACATTCCTAGTATTTGTATAGCTTCTCTCCTGTGTGGACTCTCTGGTGTACCACAAGGCTTGAATTCTGTGTAAAACATTTCCCACATTTCTGGCACTTGTATGGTTTATCTCCAGTGTGGACTCTCTGGTGTGTCAGAAGGTTAAATTTCCGAGAAAAACACTTTGCACATATCTGGCATTGATATGGTTTCTCTCCTGTGTGAACTCTCTGGTGCTCCAGAAGGAAGTAATTTTGAAAAAAGCATTTCCCACAATCCTTGCATTGGTACGGTTTCTCTCCAGTGTGGTCGCTCTGGTGTCTCAAAAGGGCTGTGCGGTGAGAATAACCTTTCCCACACATTTGGCATTTCAGTGGCTTCTCTCCAGTGTGCATTTTCTGGTGCCAACGACGGTATGAATTCCGAGTAAAACATTTCCCACACTCCTGGCACTGGTAGGGTTTCTCTCCGGTGTGGACAATCTGATGGCTGCGAAGGTGTGAATTCCGAGTAAAACACTTCCCACACTCCTGGCATTGGTTGGGGTTTTCTCCGCTGTGGATTATCTGATGCTCACGAAGGCGTGAATTCCGAGTGAAACATTTCCCACATTCCTGGCACTGGTAGGGATTCTCACCACTGTGGATTATCTGATGTTCGCGAAGGTGTGAATTCCGTGAGAAACACTTCCCACACTCCTGGCATTGGTAGCGTTTCTCTCTGCTGTGGATGCTCTGGTGCCTCAGAAGGTTTGAATTCTGAGCAAAACATCTCCCACACTCCTGGCAATCGTACAGATTCTCCCCTGAGCCAAGTGTCTTGTTTATTTGAAGGAAGGACTTCCCGGCCAAATGTTTCTCATGCTCCCGATTTTGGCATTTACTTGCTCCATCTTCGTTCTTCCCAAGTTGTGGATTGCTATTGAAACTTTTTCTGGATACTTTTTGTCCAAAACATTTGTTTGCAGAATGAACCTTATTCTGGAGTCTTTCTGCTACTCTTTCAATGAAATGTTTTCCAGACATGGTGTGATTGTAGGGTTGTCCACTGATATCCGCTTCCTTATCTGCAGGAAAAACATGGAAAAAACAGGTTGAATCCCAAATGTCAGGGGATGTAGCCTCTAGATGGGGAAAAGGAGTCTAAATCACTGGTCTCATACCCAGATGTTCTTGGACTACAACTCCCAGATTCCTCTCTTCTGGTCAGGATTACTAACTAACTACAGGGGTACCTCGGGTTGCAAAGTTTCGTCACCTGAAAAATTTCATAGCCTGGAACCACACGGAGCACAATACATTGTGAGTATATTTTTGTAATTTCCTTATTAAAAATGTGACCAGAAAATAATGCACCCATTATTTTCAATGGACTTTGTTTTCTATCCTGAAAATTACGTAACCCAGGTCATTTGTAATCCAGGGTTTTACTGTAGATCTTCAAAAGTATGCCATGTCCAAGATATACCAAGGCCATGGCAGTCACACCTGAGCAAAAATTTGGAATTCAGACCATATTTATTTATTTATTTGATTTTATACCACCCCTCTGGCTTACAAGGTTACCTGTCCTTTTCCTAAGTCCATCTGCCAAGACTCCTGTTCCTAAAATTTATTGCAAACCTGGTCTTTGTTAGGACACATCCATGAGAACTGAAGCAAAATGAAGCTGACTGCCATTAAATTTCTTCCAGAAAAACTAAGAACCAAAACAGACCACATGGCAATCATCTGCATTAGTGAGATATAAATGGAACATGGCCTTGGTGCAATGACATGATCAGGTGCTCAGAGCAACTTCTGCATCCTTCTGCCCCTGCCTCACAATGGTTGACTCAGGTTGAACCTCTTTTCTCCTCAACTCTCATAGAGATGCTCACAGTTCAAAACCGGATGCTGCTAGAAAAAGGGATCAACTGAAGCAAACCGTACCATCGTGAGAAGAGCTCAGAGACAACAAACCTGCAACGGGACACCTGGGTTGGGCTGCCTGTGCCTATCTGCCCACAGAGGATGGCTGCCGCCGCCACCAACATGGAGGCGTACATCAACACATTGAGAGGGTGGCGTTGGCTGCCGGATGGCCTAAAGAACATTGTGCATTGGGGTTGACGGCCTGTCTTTCGGGAACCCTGCAGGAACTGGTGGACATGTTTGGCCTGAAGGAGGAGAGAAGATATGAAGCCATCAAGGCCATGATATTGATGACACTAAAACTAATGGGGGAAGCATATCGGAAGCGCTTTTGAGAACTATGACTCAAGACGGGCAAACATCCAGGACCGCTGGCACAACGCATCGGGGCTGACATTGTGAGATGGCTCAAGCCCAATGACCGAAGCAAGGAACAAATAGTGGATGACGTGGTCATTGAGCAACTCGTGGGTACGGCCAGGGGACCCATCAAAAATTGGGTAAGGAAGACCCGACCGGAGATGCTTGAGGAGGTAGTGCATCTCCTAGAGGACTTCCAGAACACTGAAGAAGGCTCGGCGACCAGGAATATCGGGAGAACAGACTGACCACATGGGCGAGATAAGATGGCGACCAGCACAGCAGGTAGCTACGGACCATGAGGCTTGCAGGGGGAAGTTCCTAAAATGGAAAAGACCGAGCAGAACCCAGGACGTGTGGTGGTGATGACCCAACCAATCAATCTGGTGCTAGTCGACAACTGGGCAGCCAAGGCAGTTACTGCAAGCACCCGTTGTGAAGGGAACAGACCCTGTTTTGCCTGCGGCATTGAAGGACACGACTGTCACGAATGCCCAGACCTTGACTGCTCATGGGTGGACACCTGGGGAGCAACTCCCACGCCTCCACACATGACCGTCGGATGAGAGGTAAACGCATGAGTCAATGGGGAAACGAAGAGGACCCTAACTGATACAGGTTGTAGGAAGAAGTTCATCCACGAGATGAAATGGGAACCCAATATGGACATGATTGCCATCAGATGCATTCATGGGGACCTGAAGTCCTACAGCAGGCATGTCCAAACTTCAGCCCTCCTGATCCTTTGGACCTCAACTGCCAAAACTCCAAGCCTGTTATTTCCAATGGCAAAGGACTGTGGGAGTTGTGGTCCAAAATATTTGGAGGGTGGAAGTTTGGACATGCCTTCCCTCGGGATGTCTTGGGAGGACATAGAGGTGATGGGTGAATGCCAGCGGGCATCGTTCTCAGAGTGGCGAAGGAGATGTTGTTGGGAAGAGACTGGATCAGATTGGCAGGCCTTACGAGACACAAAGACGGGTTGCAAGGGGAGGAGGCCACCATAGACCACAACACATCGATTGGGGGGTCTCCCGTGCACAAGTTACAGTGGAACAGCAAAACGAGCCTGATTTACAGTCCACCTTGGCAGAGGCCTGGCCAGAAGGAGGGGTGGCCGGTGGCCAAACTGGGTTCGAACTGAGGGGAGGATAGTCGTACTGCATTAGGGAAAACAGTGAGGCTCTGCTGGTGGCGCTGGGACGGTGGTGGAAGGAGGTGATGGCGTTGGCACAGAATGTGCCTATGGCAGGGTACCTAGCCTCCACCAAGATGTTAGCCCTGATAACCCAGAGGTTCTGGTGGCCTAAAGTGAGCAGGAACACAGACTTATTGCAAGTCATGTAGGGAATGTCAGTTGACTCAAGCCCATCCACATCCCGGGCCCCCGTTACCACCCTTACCCTGGTTGACAAACCTTTTGACCGCATTGGTCTCAATATCGTAGGTTCCCTGCCCAAGTTGGCAGATGGACACAGCTTCATCCTGGTGACGACTGATTAAGCAACTCGTTACCCAGAGGCTGTACCCCTATGGTCGACAACTGCCCCGATATTGGCCCGAGAACTCATGACTTTGTTTTTAAGTGTTGAGTTTCCTTGCAAAATCTTGACCAATTGGGGACCCAACTTCATGAGTCTGGCCCTCCACCAGTTGTGGAAGATGTTAGGGATCAAACCCTTGAAGACCTCTTTATACCACCCCCAAACCAACGGGCTGGTGGAACGCTTTATTAAAACCTTCACAGGGCTGCTTAGGAAGTTGACCATAAATAAACCCAAGCAATGACATCAGTTGATCCCACCCCTGATGTTTGTTGTCTGCAAGGCCCCCAGACCTCCACCAGGTATCCGCCTTCAAAATATTGCACGGGAGGAACCCTGGGGCAATTTTAGACTTGGTACAAGAGAAGTGGGAATGGGGTACACCAGGCCAAAACCACTGTCAGACAGGTCTTAGAGATGAGGGAGCATCATTAGGAAGTAGCGGGAACGGCCCAACGTAACAGCTCAGGTGTCCCAAACGGGACGGTATGGTAGGCAAGTGCACCCCAGGGAGTTTTAGGTAGGGCAGAAGGTATTACCATTACTCCCATCAGAGGACTCAAAGCTGTTTACAAAATGGCAGGGCCCCTACTCAATTACACGATGAATTGGGAATGTAGATTATGAGGTAGAAATGCCAGAGAAGAGAAAGAAGAGAGAGAGATTCCATGTGAATTTTCTGAATGAGTGGGAAGAGACCTGTTGCAGTGATGCAAGAAACCTCGCATGGTGATCTAGTAATTGGGATCACTTTACAGAGGAACAACAGGAACAGTTGATAGAGCTGGGGAAGTGGTTCTCAGATGTTTTCTCAGCAGCCCCGGGTTACACTAAGCTGGTAGAACACCACATATATACCTTCATGGGCATGGTAGTCCACAGATGACACCTGATTCCTACCATTGAGGAAAAGGTGAGAAAGATGCTTGCATTAGGGATCATAGAGCCACTGAATAGTCCCTGGCAGAGCCACCCAGTAGTGGTCCCCAAAGCTGACAAATCAGTGTGATTCTGTGTGGACTTCCACGAGTTAAATGGAACGTCCAAAGGTAGACAACCTGTTTAGAGCATTTGAGAGAAGCTACCTATCTCATCACATTAGACATGACCAAGGGCTACTGGCAAATTCTGCTACAGGAGTCTAATAAGGAAAAGATGGCCTTCAGGACACTGATAGGCCTGTACCAATTTACCCAGATGCCCTTCGGCTTGCACAGAGACTCAGCCATGTTCCAGAGGCTGATGAATTACATATTGGAACCCATGATGTCCTTTGCGGAGGCATGCATTGACAATGTATTGGTCTTTATTCGTACCTGGGATGAACACTTAGGGTACGTTGCACAAGTGCTTGACCTCCTCCGGCAGTCCTTAAGATTAACCCAAATAAATGCAAGTTGGCCCAGCGTGAGATGAAGTTTTTTGGGTTCACAGTAGGGAGTGGAAAGATATCCCCTTTGCCAGACAAGGTAGACAAGGTATCGGCATGGCCCCAACCCAAAACAAAAAGAGAGGTTGACAGTTTCTGGGCTTGGCTGGATATTACCGGCAGTTTATTCCCCCAGTTTGCCACTTTGGCCACCCTGCTAACCAACTTGACAAAAAGAGGAAATCCAAGTGTGTTTGATGGAGTGAGGCAGAACAAAAGGCGTTCAAGGCATTAAAAGATTGCCTATGTTCAGCTCCAGTGAGGTTTGCCGAAGACTTTTTGAAACCCTTCATTCTCTAGACTGATGCATCAGACAGGGAGCTAGGGGCTGTGCTTGCGCAAACCCATTGGGGGGGGGAGGAGCATCCCGTAATGTTTTTGAGTAAAAAGTTATGGCCTGAGAACAGAAATATTCGACCATAGAAAAAGATCTGGCAGTGAAGTGGGCAGTCCACAGCCTGCGGTACTATTTGTTGGGTAACACGTTCACTTTAATAACAGAGTATGCCAGTGGTTGGTATGAATGAAAGATAATAATGCACACCTAACTCGCTGGTATTTCAGTATGCAGCCTTTTGCTTTCCAGGTGAGACACTGGAAAGGAAGGGACCACATTAACACTGACTATTTTTCTCGGCAGGGTCCCTGAGAGAATGGACGAAGATCGGATGGCCCACCAGGAGGGGGGCCTATGTGGGCTGCCTGAACCCAAAGACCACGTTCAGGTTGGTGTGCAGTCTATACGCACAGAGAGGACGGGAGACCCTGGGATGTGGGTGGTGCTAAAGAAACTGGCTCCCCACCCCATTAGCTGGCATGAGTGGGGACATTGGTAGGCCTTAGGGATTCCTCTTACCACACTTGCCATGAACCAGGGGAATAAGGAGCCCAACTGAGGCCACCATCTGATGGTTCTCCTCCATGACTTCCCTGTGAAGGGATCTCTGGTCTGGATCCAGCAGTGCCCATTCCTCCTGGGTGAAACTCACAGCCACCTCCTCAAAGGCCCCTCGATCCTGGAGGGGAAAGAAACAGTGTTATGGTTGCCACTCAAAGAAATTGATATATAACAGGTTTTATACCTCAGGAATTTAAATTCTGTGGGTGGAGCTCACAGTCTTCCTTCAGGAAATCGCTGTTCCTAAGAGGCCAGAGTCCGATGCATCCTATATTCCATCCAAGGCAGAGGCCTTGGGAAAGACAGCAGGAGAAAGAGGTCTGTTGTCACCAAGGTCTAATTTCCAGATTTCCCAAACAGGGATCTTGAGGAAGGGAAACATTTTTACCTTCTTTGGGAACATGATCTGGTCAAAAAGTGGCCACTTGGGACCATTCCGGATGGTTAGCAAAACAAGGAATTACAAAGAATGGGCAAAACAAAAAAACCAACCACATAATTATATTCTATCCCCCCCACCAGGTTAGAGAAGCATTAGAGGTTGTTAAAGTGAAAATTGTTATTCCAAAGTCATCAAGGACGAAAAAGAAAACAACAAAAACACCAAAAAACAAAAAGAACCACCTGTTTTCTAATTTTAATCGTAGGCTGGTTTAAGGGATGTCTTTGAGGAACCCCCATCTTTTCTTGCCTGCTGTAGATCTGGAGTGAACTCTTTGTGGACACCGGAGGTAAGTCTAAACAGGACTTTGCTCCTTTAAGAAGACCCTTCTCACATTCTTTGCTTCCCCAACCAAACAGGACTGTCTCCATCTTAAAGGAGACCATCTCCCTCCTCGGCAACCCTTGGCCCCATTCCTACCTGATCTGGATCCATCCCAACACAAGGAAGGAGAGACAATGGACGTTTTGTCCCAGGCATCGTCCCAGCCCCTGCAAGAGAAATTGGGAAGGATCTTATATACCAGGCCTGCACAACGGTTTGACCACATGCGGCAGGTAGCCCACGGGGCCATCGGAAGTAGCCCGCCAGGTCTCCGCTAAGTCTCCTGATATGCCAACAGGGGTGGTGTGTTGGGGGAGAGATTGTTTTGCCCACCAGACTGCCCAGACGTTTCTTCCGGATTTGCTGCCTTCCGCCGCCATGTCCCACCCCCTTGCTCAGCTCCTAAACCAGAGCACCAGTGAAGCGCGCATACATGTGCTCGGACAAGTAGACTGGCGGGACTCTGGTGGCAGCAGCGGGCCTAGGCTGGCCTGCCACACACACCTGGCCCTCTCTGGCCTGGCCGGGCAGTTTCGCGGCCATGGCAACAACCACAGCAATGACAGAGGTGAAGGAGCAGGAGGAGGAGGAGGAGGAGGAGGAGGAGGAGGAGGAGGAAAAGGGCCAGGTCGGGCTGCCGGGCTCATTGGAGGCAGGGAAATTGCCCCACAAACTTCGCCCACAGTTTGCTACGAAGGACCTTCCACCACTGCCGCGACCCCACCACCACTGCCACCTCCTCCTTCTCATGAGGAAACCAAGAAACGAGTAGGAGCCGGCAATCCCAGAGCCAGGGAAGGCAGCTGGTCTGGGTGTCGCTGCCGAACAGCTCGAAGGAAGCGGCACCCAGGGAGGTCACAGGCAGATGAGGCTCTGGCATCTGGTGGGGAAGAATGTGATCTTGTGGTTCAGATCTTGTGGTTCAATCACTCAAAAATGAGGCAGACAAAAAGGAGAAGTTTTCAGCGCTGATTTATTGAGTAAAAGCAAAGCAAAAACACAAAAACTATTCAAATGGGGTCCCCCTCTAAGATGGAGTGAGGACCCTGAATACCGCTTTCCAAGGGTTTTTATATATTTTCAGACTCTTCCAGACCCTTCCTCGGTCACTATCGGACAACCACACCCCAAGGACCACCCACGAACTGTCCATCACTTGCTGAATCCACCTGTATACCCACAGTCTAAAGTTACTTCCTCTTTTCCATCATTTCGCTCTTTGCTTTCTTCACACACCCAGCTGCTTGCCTTTACCACATACGTTTTCGTTCATCTTCTGCCGGAATCATCAACAGGAAAACCACACTAGCTTCCTCAGTAAGACACACTTTATTTTGCTGTCTACCTTACTAATCACAGTTAAGAATTGCATTTATGCTTGCTATTGATTACATATTGTATCCATAAGCTTATTAGCAGGCATGATTATATATTTTCATTTCTCACAAGAAGATCCAGAAGTTTTCCCCAAGGCGTGAGGGGCGAGTCCCGAGGGGGGGAAGAGCAAGAAGGGAGTCCAATTATCAACTTCGTTCTCTTCTTTCTCTCATTTCCTTCTTCCTCCCCCTTTCTTTCTTTCTTTCTTTCTTTCTTTCTTTCTTTCTTTCTTTCTTTCTTTCTTTCTTTCTTTCTTTCTTTCTATCTATGAAGTGTGGAAAACCTTGCTGGTAAGCTGTTTGGGAGGGGGGTTCCGTCTTTCTCTCTCTTCCCCCCTCCTCGTGTCTCCTTTTCCCAAATCCTACCTAAGAGGAGAGGGTGCAAATCCCGAGCCCGTCCTGTCACGTTGATGGCTGTGGCGTCTCCCCAGGCGTGTGTCTCACCCTCCCCTCCTCCAGTCTCTCTCTCTCTCCTTGGACCCCTGAACCCCCCCCCCAACCACCGCCAACCCCATTTGCAAGAAACCTGTTTGCAAGGAAGGAGAACAGGAGGAAAGCCAGGCATGCGTGAGGGCCTGGGGTTGGTTTGCAAGGGTCACGAGCGCAGGGGAGCTACCAGGCTTTCCCCCCTCAGGTGCGAGCTCCCCGTAAGGGTATGAGAATGACCGTGTAGTAATTAAAATGCATTGAAGTTTTTTTTGAAAAAAGTTAAAAGTTAAACCCATTCAGCTAACAACAAGCATTTAGAGACGTTCAGGACCCAAAAATATCACCAAGTTTCTTCCAGGTCATCAGAGGCAAAAGGTCTCCCATCCTTGAACCCTTTTGCCAAATAAAACTTTGTGATTTTCAAGAATTCACAGGGCAATGATTCGTGGCTGACTGTCCTCCTGGATGTTATTTATTATTATTTTTATTTAAAATATTTTGCCTCCCCCTTCCTCCTTAAAAAGGACCCATCATTGAAAGGCAACATTTAAGCTGAAAGCAGTAGGTAGACAAAGAGGGCTTGAGAACCACTGATTTAGATAAAAATGTTTCTTTCATTTGATTGGAACACAAATGGAGGGTCGAAATGATGAAATACTCGATCCCCTCAGGAAGACACAGCAAAAGAGAACAACAGCCCAGGATTCTCAGGCATACCGTAGAGAAAGAGTTTGAATTTAAAGACACTCCCAAGAGGGAATCCTTACCCTTCAAGGGGGCAACTCCTGCGTCTTCAGGTTCATCTTCTCTTGGGGAAATCCTCTGTCTGTTGTCTAACAGGATCTTCTCTTTTGCCAGGAAATCCCACCGTATTTCCCCTGGACAATTTCTGATCTGGTTCAGTGTTTTGAGGTCCAAGCCATGGATTTTGCAAAGAGGGTTGGGGAGAAAGGGAACAGGAAGACATGCATCAGACGAACTCTTATGAATTAGGAAAATAGATGACTCTCCACCGACAATGGGTGAAAAATCTATAGAATTGGGGTACAGAGCCTATATTTATTTTTTTATTTCATTTTAGAGTATTTTTACCCTGCCTTTTTCCTTGGAAAAAGACCCAGGAGGCTTATTATAATGAGGGACAACATACAATCTTGTAAAAGTAAGGCATGTTCAAGTATTGAGAACAGGGAATTGAGGGACATCTTACAGCATTAAAAGACAACATTACATTAAAGCTACAAAAGAATGCAAACAGTTAAAGAGAGAGTAAATATTCTATGTAAAAGTTATGAGTAGAGATGGGCACAAGATGGAAAAAAATCATTTTGTTCTTCGGTTTTCATTTTTTCCTAACGAAACAAAAAACGAACTGGCTTTTAAAAAAGAAAATGAAACAAAATGAAAAATTTGGTTCATTCCATTTTGTTTTTCATTCCCCCCCCCCAATTCAGCACATTTGGGAGGCACCGGCTTCTAAAACTTGTTTTTAGCCCCCGAAGCAAGTGGCAGCGACAGCCATCGCCGCTTGCTTCAGTGGCTAAAAAGAAGTTTTAAAAGCTGGCACACTCCCCACCCAATCGTGTGTGTTGAGGGGGGAGCATGAGCTTCTAAAACTTTTTTTTTTGCCACCAATACAAGTGGTGATGGCCACCCCCGCCACTTGCTTCAGGGGCTAAAAAATAGTTTTAAAAGCTGGCGCTTTATCCCCACCCCCAAAACTCAATGTTAAAAAGTTAAAAACACATTAAACACACTTAACTACATAAAACATGACATAACACAAAAACACATAAGAACGAAAAATGGAGTGGAATGAAAAATGAAACAATTTTTTAAAAAAATATTTAAAACAAAAGAAAACGAAATGAGGACAAATGAAATGAAAAACAAAACAAACTGCCATTTTAGCGTTTCGTGCCCATCGCTAGTTATGAGGGATGGAAACTATCATTGAAAACAAAGTGTCAATGTCAATGCAATGACACAAGGTTATAAGTGGTTACTGTATAAGTGTATGTGCAAAAAGTTTATGGAATCATGTATGGTAGATTCATATAATAAGACTATATAATAGGTAATCTATAGACTGCCCATCTCTCCTTCGCAACCAGAAGAAGGAAATGCTCTCACCTTGTGCTCCTCCTGCCTCTTCTCCTCAGCCTGGCTCAGGAGGAAGCCTTCGGCCAGGGCCACCGCCTGGGAACTGGTCTCTGCTCCACATTCCCTCACCCAGCTGGACATCTCCGAGGGAAGGATGGTCAGGAACTGCTCCAGGATCACCAAGTCCAAGATCTGAGCCTTGGTGTTCCTTTTTGGCTGCAGCCACTGACGGCAAAGATGGTGGAGATTTGCCCAAACCTCTCGGGGGCCCTCTGCCTCCTTGTACGAGAATTGTCTGAAGCGCTCTTGTCCATCTGTACTGATGATGTTCTCATCCAGGATGTGCTGCCTCTTTCCTTCCCACGATTCCACACTCCCTCCAGTCTGGACAGAGGAAGGCCCTGTTTCTGCTTCAGTGCCAGGTGAGTCCTCTTCCCCCATCTTTGATCTGTGCTTCCAATGAGGAGTCCTGCAGTCTCAGTCTTGGCTACTAAGGCCCTGCAAGAGGACCCAGATGTGTTGTTAATAACTAGATGACGTTTAAAAGCAAAATGGGAGAAAGAGGTCTCTATTATGAAAAAGAAGACAGACAAAGAAAGAAAGAAAGAAAGAAAGAAAGAAAGAAAGAAAGAAAGAAA
>JAHTLZ010000238.1:76235-114024 GCA_023846285.1 Phrynocephalus versicolor
CTTCCTGCTGCAGATCCCAAGGGAACACTTTATGGAAAAAGAGGAAGTGGTGAAAGAGGCATTTTAAGAGGCCTTAAATTTTTATCATTCTTTCCCAGAATTAAAACTGAGGGAGGCCATCTCCCCAGCAGTCCTTAGTCCCCTTACCTGATCTGGGTCCCCTCCATCAGAAGGAAGAAAAGACAACAGACTTTTCATTCCAGGCATCGGTCCAGTTGCTACAAGAAAAATTAAGAACAATCCCATAGGCTAGTTTTGATTATTGAAACCACAGTGCAAATAAAACGGATAAGAATGTAACCCTTATTCAACCTGAAAGGACTCGTCCTAATAAAGAGTAGATCACTCTGCCCTAAGTCTGTGTGAATAATGTTTGGGGTGTCGGGAGATCTGTGTCCTTTCCCCCCCATGACACACACAACTGAAACAAACTCCATATGTTAAATCACATAAACGGTAAAACAGCATATAAACAGCCTATGAAAGTAATGACCAAACTTTAACACATGTGCTAACTCACAAAATGTCTGTGAAGATTCTCAGTCCTCCAGGTGAAGTTATCTGAAAGTAATGACCAAACTTTTAACACATGTGCTAACTCACAAAATGTCTGTGAAGATTCTCAGTCCTCCAGGTGAAGTTACAGTATCTGGAAGTTGAGTCATGGCAACCAGACTTTTTTTCTTGTGAGATCGAAGCTTTTCGCTACTCATCCAAACAGCTTCGTCAGTCTGAGGAATGCTAGTGGTGAGGACTCCAATTTATTGTTCACCTTGATTTCATGTCATCCTGGTCTGAATAGGCTGTTAGGTGGACAATGACCTGGAGCGCATCAAAGTCCCACCTATGGAACCCTCCCAACATCCATTAAAGCAAAACAAAAGCAAAGTGTTCTGCTGATATACCGCCCCATACCACTTCAAGTAGTCTCTGAGCAGTTTACAGTTTTAATTGCAGTAATGCAGGCTACACATTGCCCCCACACCCCCAGCAAGCTGGGTACTCATTTTACCAATCTTGGAAGGATGGAAGGCTGAGTCAACCACGAGCCGGCTACCTGGGATTGAACCCCCAGGCCGTGAGCACAGTTTTACCTGCAGTACAGGCGTTTAACCACTGCGCCACGGGGCTCTTGAGTATGGGTTGTTAGCCGTGGCCTTGCTGGTGGAGGTGTGAAGTGCTTCCGATTTGTCAGGGGGCTGAAGAAAGGGCAGCTTGATAAGTGGCAGATGGATTGTGCTTGAGTCCCCCACCCCTGTTCAGAGAGGGCTTTTCAATACACACATGAATGACTTCCCTGGTTCAAGAGAGGGGTCAGAGACGCCTGTCACAATACTGTCCATTTTGGTGCATTGTTAAGGATTGGCTATTGATAGTGGATTTGCCCCTTTCAGTAGGCAATCTAGACATGGTCAAAGAGGAATAGATGTTTGCTTTGAACACTGTGGAACCTTGACTTACGTCATTAATCCGTTCCAGAGGTCTAGACTTAAGTCAAACATGACTTTAAGTCAAACAAACTTTTCCCATAAAAAGTAATGGGAAAGTGGATTAATCCGTTCCAGATGATGAAAAAGACCCCTGAAAACAGCAATTTAACATAAATTTGACTGGGATAGGAGATTCCTTCTGGGGATGTAAATGAAATGTCTCTTCAAAGAGAGGAGGAGGCAGTGGAATTATAGTCCACAAGTTATATGCCTCCACTTTTTAATGTTCATAGCAACAATGTCTAACATTTTAAGTTTTACTGATTATTAACCTGACCTTCCAAGGTCTAAACAACTCTATGCTTACCATTAGAGTCCCACAACTGTACAGCTCCCCAACTAAAATGCTTCCATTGTGGACCAGACTTCTGCAGCCAGATTTTTTACAAGACTGAGCTGACTATCTAATCAGCAAGGCCAGCCCCAAGCTCCCGGCCTTCTTCTCTGGCAGCAGCGGTGGATTCGGTGAGGCCGAGGACCAGCTCCAGGTGCTCTGAGCTGGCCTCGCTGAAGCCGCTGCTGCCGGAGGAGAGGAAGAAGGCAGGAGCAGTTTGGAGGCAGCAGCCACGATGCTGGGTTGTGGATGCTGCCCGATTTCAGTGCCGTGCGCCGGGGCTCCGAGATATAAGTCAAAGCCTGCGACTCAAGTCAAACAGGGCCCTTCTTGCTGCAAGTCAAATATGCTGTAAGTCAAGCAGTATGTAAGTCAAGGTTCCACTGTACTGTTATTCAACTAGGCTGCTGAACAAATTGCTTGCTTGAGGATCCTTCTGTCAAAAAATTAAGGGGAGGTTTTCACCTGAGTTACCGTATATACTCAAGTATAAGTCGACCCAAGTATAAGTCGAGGCCCCTAATTTAACCCCCCAAAAACTGGGGAAACGTATTGACTCAAGTATAAGTCTTGGGTGGGAAATGCAGCAGGGCCTGGCAGCTCCTCCTTTGTGAGCTGGGGGAGTGGTGTGTGATGTTTAAAATGATTTTTAGCCACTGATGCAAGTGCTTGGGTCCGTGGCTAAAAGTCATTTTAAACATTGTGCGCCGCTCCCCTGTGATGCAGAGGGGGGGGGTCATGAGAAGCGGCACGCAATGTTTAAAATGACTTTTAGCCACCGACCAAAGCACTTGCCTCAGTGGCTAAAAGGATTGACCCGCATATAAGTCGAGGGCCCCTTTTGTCAGCCCAAAATTAGGGCTGAAAAACTAGGCTTATATTCGAGTAGATACAGTACTTGTTGAACTTTACCCGGGCCAAGGATCAGCAGAAGCACGCGTTGTCAGATGACTGGAGATATTTACATTGTCATATCTGGTTTGTTTGTAAGTTACAATGCATGCGTTTAAGCTTTGTCAGTGCTTTCGAAGACTATTTATAATTCAGGATATGCTCTTTTACAGATTGGATGAGTTAGCACACGGGTTTGGCTCAGTTATAGAGAACCCCACTAGGAAGAAGAAGAGTTTGTTCCAGTTGGGTGTTTGCATTTGGTACTCCGTTTTTTGGGTTGAGAATGATGGAAACTGACTCAAGTCACCAGGAGGAAAGACCTCACTTTGAGGCTCGGATACCACAGAGGGTTATAGTGCATAATATGCTTCGGAAAGAAATGTCATTTCTAAATAAATACAGACAGTGATACCTTGGTCTATGAGTGATTTGCAATAGGAGCCGGGCAGCAGATCACATGATCACAAGTATGCCAATGGTGGCTCTCCCTCCCCCCTCCCTGCTGCATTGTGGATGATCGTCTGGAACATTCTGTCGCAGGCAGGCCTCAAAAGCAGAGGGAGTTCTTAGAATCAGAGAATCATAGAGTTGGAAGAGACCTCAAGGGCCATCTAGTCCAACCCCCTGCCATGCAGGAACCCCATCACAATATTTCCAACAGATGGCCATCCAGCCTCTGCTTAAAAACCTCCAAAGAAGGAGACTCCACCACCCTCCTTTGGGGCAGCATATTCCACTGCCGAACAGCTCTAACTGTCATGAAGTTCTTCCTAATGTTCAAATGGAATCTCTTTTCCTGTAGTTTGAAACCATTGCCCCGAGTCCTAGTCTCTGAAGCCATGGAAAACAAACCTGTTCCCTCTTCAACATGACATCCTTTCAAATATTTAAACATAGCTATCATATCCCCCCTCAGCCTTCTTTTAGAGAGGCCAAACATTCCCAGTTCCCTAAGCCGTTCCTCATAAGACATTTCCTCCAGACCATCCACCATCCTGGTCACCCTCCTCTGGACCCGTTCGTGGTTGTCAACATCCTTTTTGAGAGGAAGGGAAGTATCCTTTGTACCAGCCACGGATGCGTTCAAAGGGGAGTGCAGGTTAGGGTTTTATTTTTCTTTATATTTTTCCTTAATTTGTTTTCAACATCCTTTCTTATTTTTTTCAAACCATTTCTAGTCATGGGGCAACTAGTAAAGGGTGTATAGGGCTGCAAATTGAAGTTTATTATTGTCACATTAAAAAGCCAGAGTAAAATCCAAATGACCGTCCCATGCAGAACAAATTCGGCAGCCAGGTACCTCAACCATGGCTTATGACTGATAGCATCCCCCGTCTCTGTTGGTCATAAAGAGTGTGGTTCTCACTCAGGGGCACAATAACGTGGATAGAGGGAGGCTCTTCTCCCTCTCACAAAATACCAGAACTAGGGGACATCCACTCAAATTGAGGACTGGGAGAGTAAAAGCAGACAAAAGAAAATATTTTTTTCACCCAGCGTGTTGTCGGTCTGTGGAACTCCCTGCCACAGGATGTGGTGATGGCCTCTAATCTGGATGCCTTCAAAGGGGGATTGGACAGATTCCTGGAGGAAAAGTCCATCACAGGTTAGAAACCATGATGGAGATGTGTCACCTCCAGGCTTAAAACCAGGGCACTTCAAGGGCCAGATGATGCAGGGGAGTGGCATCAGGAGACAGAGATCTAGTCTCGTGCGCTCCCAAACGCATCTGGTGGGGCCACTGTGAGATCCAGGAAGCTGGAATAGACGGGCCTTTGGCCTGATCCAGCAGGACTCTTCTTATGTTCTTATGGCTTAACTGTTTTAATCTCTTGCTAGCTGTGTAACCCCTAAGAGCTGATTATTAATGATTGATATACTGGAATACAGACATACCGATTCCCTTGATGTATTTACATATGATTTTATCCATATTGGATTTTATTATATAAATGTTGTATCTTTTTACTAAATGCATCACTATATAAGCATTTACTGTATGAAACTTAAAATTTTAATATCATGTAGGATTTGGTTATCAGCCGTAAATAAAGAATTCATTCATTCATGGTGCAGACACGGACTTCTAGCCAACCTCTCTTGTGGGGTTTGGCATTTTATGCATAAAGTTTGTGGTCTGTGGGGGCCCAGAATGAATGTTCTGAGTTTCCAATATTTCTTTTGGGGAAATTTGCTTTGATATAAGTGTGTTTTGGTTTACAAGCATGTTTTTGGAATGAATTATGCTCACAAACCAAGGTACTACTGTAGGCAATAACATGTAAGGAATCATCCAATCACTTCTGGGTGTCGGGATTTGTCGTGTTCATAGTTGGTACTGGGAAGTTCTAGCAGTTCCACATTTCATTTGGATAAAATTGCTTCTTTGATTTGATCCTCTAGGTATAAACTGAGACAGATGAAATCTTTGAAGGTTAGAACATAAGAACCTAAGAAGAGCCCTGCTGGATCAGGCCAAAGGCCCATCTAGTTCAGCTTTCTGTATCTCACAGTGGCCCCACCAGATGCCTCTGGCAGTGCAGGAGACTAGATATCGGTCTCCTGCTACCATTCCCCTGCCTCTGGCCCTTGAGCTACCCTGGTTTTAAGCCTGGAGATGACATATCTCCCTCATGGTTTGTAACCTGTGATGGACTTCTCCTCCAGGAATCCCCTTTGGAAGGCATCCAGGCCAGATGCCATCACCACATCCTGTGGCAGGGAGTTCCACAGATTAAGAAGATGCTGGGTGAAAACATATTTTCTTTTGTCTGTTCTCACTCTTCAAGCCCTCCATTTGAGTGGATATCCCCTAGTTCTGGTATTTTGTGAGAGGGAGAAGAGCTTCCCTCTATCCACTTTACTCATGCCCTGCATTATTTTGTACATCTCAATCATATCCCCCCTCAGGCGCCTTTTTTCCAGACTAAAGAGCCCCAAATGTTTTAGCCTTTCCTCATAAGGGAGGTGCCCCAGCCCAGTAATCATTTTGGTTGCTCTCTTCTGCACCTTTTCCAGTTCCACTATGTCTTTCTTGAGATGCGGTGACCAGAATTGTACACAATCCTCCAGGTGGGGCCTTACTATCGTTTTGTATAATGGCATTATAAATGTTGGCTGTTTTATTTTCAATCCCCTTTTTGATAATTCCTAGCATGGAACTGGCCTTCTTCACCGCTGCCACACATTGGGGAGACCCCTTCATTGAACGTTAAAACAAATTTCTGAGCTATGGAAAAGATGGAAGAGCAAGTATTCTGTCCCCTCAAGACACAGTGAATGAGAAAAGCAGGCCAAGAATCTTAACCTCTGGAGAATGAGAGTGGAATTAAAGACATAGCATTTTCCCAAGAGCAAATCCTTACCCGTCAAGGGGGCGCCTCCAATGCCCTCTTGTTCCTCTCCTCCTGAGAGACGTCTCAAGTCCGATGCTGCCTTGTCTGTGAGATTTCCAATCTGATATTGCAGTTGAGGGCCCAAGCCACGGAATTTGGAAATGGGAAAGAAAAAGAAACAAGGAAAGCTCAAAATTTGCCCAATGAAGTTTGGTTATGCCAGGATCGTAGATATCTGTCCGCTAGCAATGGCAGAGATTCCCCCATTATTTCTAGAACTGGGAGCATATTTCCCCCCATGCCTACTAAGGTACAGAGACCATATCCTCACCCACCATGGATTCACAGCCACCAGGACGACACACCCTCACCTGCTGCTGCTCCAGCCTCTTCTCCTCTGCTTGGCTCAGGAGGAAGCCTTCGGCCAGGGCCACCGCCTGGGAACTGGTCTCTGCTCCACATTCCCTCACCCAGCTGGACATCTCTGGGGGAAGGATGGCCAGGAACTGCTCCAGGATCACCAGGTCCAGGATCTGAGCCTTGCTGTGCTTTTCTGGCTTCAGCCACTGACGGCAAAGATGGTGGAGTCGGGAGCAAGCCTCTCGGGGGCCCTCAGCCTCCTTGTAGGAGAATCGACAGAAGCGTTGATGTTGTCCGTTGGAGTGGACATTATTATCCAGTACACTCTGCCTCTTTCTTTCCCACGATTCCATGCTCTTTCCACTCTGGATGATACAGGGTTCTCTTTCTATTAAGTCCTCTTCCCCCATCCTTGATCTGTGCTCCAAGGGAGCGTCCAGAGGACTCAATAAAAACCACGGTGAGGTCTCTCTTTGAGCAAAAACCATGCCACCAGTCCCTGCTCTGCAAAAGAAAGCAGGTGTGCTGTTAGTAACTAAAGAAAGTGTGATCAGGAAGTGAGGGATTTTTCCATCTATAAGATGCTGCCATATATTAAGCACCCCACTTTTAGTAACCCAAATTAATAAAATTAATAAATCCTCCTTGAATTCTCCTCCTCCACCAGCCCGCTGTTTCTTTTCCAAATTCTGAATACTCATCTGTGCTTTGCTTCCTGCATGGATCAGAGTGTTCTTTTCAGTGAGGAAAGGCCTGGGGGTTGAGCAGTCCATCAAAAAGTGCCTTTCCATGCTGAAAAGAAGGCTCTGATCCCTGGAAGAGTAAAGCAGACTGGAGGGCAATCAAGCACTCCCAGAGAGGAAGTGAAACTGCGAGTTCAGTTTGGATTCTCCTCCACCCCACACCTTTTCTTTCCGGGAGCACTTGATTAACCTCCTCTCTGCTTTGCTCTTCCAGGGATCGGAGCCTTCTTTTCAGTGTAGAAAGGCACTTCGTAATGGGCTGCTCAACCCCCAAGCCTTTCCCCACTGAAAAGAAGGCTCCAATCCTTACAAAATCAAAGTGCAGACGAGTCTTCAGGACACTGAGAGTAAACATGGGGTGCAGAAGAGGAAGGGAAACGGCAAGGTCATTTTGGGTTCTCCTCCACCCCCACCACCAGTAAAGGCTTACTTCCGCTTATACAACACCCCTTAATTTTTAGTGCTATGATTTTAGAAAAATATAGCATCGTATACATGGAAATACACGGTATATCTCCTTCCAGAAGGCAGGACAATGCCAAGGATGAAACAGAAATGAGAGACTGGGGGAATTTCTGTAAGCTGAAACTACCATTTTCCCTTTATCTTTGACACAAAAAATTGGTACTCATATGAGTTTATTTCTCACCCCTCAAATGGGACATCTCCTAAGGTCCCAAGGTATGCAATCTCTCCAGGATCCATTCTTGCTCTTGACAAGCCCTCATCAAGCTTTCCTCTCACATTCTTAATAGTAATCCCATGCGTCAAACCAATTCAGATACAGTACAGCATACAGCAACCTTTTCCAAGGCTTTCAAGACACAATTTGCTCTGAAGTTGATCAACCTTTTTCCACAATTTGCTCAGGGACCAACCTGTAACTTGCCCAATTTTGACCACATAGCTCGGGTCCTCTCCTAAGACAGTGATGGTGAACCTTTTAGAGACCGAGTGCCCAAACTGTGATTCAAAACCCACTAATTTTTCGCAAAGTGCCATTACAGCATTTTAACCTGAATACAGATGGCTGTGAAGGGGCGATGTTCGGTGCCCACAGAAAGGGCTCCAAGTGCCACCTTTGGCACCCATGCCATAGGTTCCCAAACACTCTCCCAAGACAAACAGCACAATGGTATAGAATTCAAGTCCCAACCTCAAAGCCAAGAACCCAAAGGGACTAACGATTAGCTTTACCCCAACCACTAAAACTTGTTTTTAGTTAAAGGAAACTGCACTTAATAACACATTAAAGTCTCGCTCGTTAGGTATTACGCCTCTGATTATAAAACAGACTAAACTATTGATATCCTGGTGTGTGTTATCACCTGTGTGTTATCAACAGTTGATAATTTTGTTATCAACTGTGGTATTCTGTGTTTCCCAACCCCTCAAATTTTATTTCCTCTCTGCTTTTGGGGATAAAGTTGCCTTGTAAAAGAAGCTGTATTCCCAACTACCACCGGGATCGCTTGCCCTTCTAGGAGGGGACCATGGCTTTCCTGGGGAAGCCACTTTCTGAGGGTTTAAAACCTTTATTTATTTATTTGAGTATTTTTACCCCATCTTTCTCCTTGGAAAAGGACCCAAGGCGGCCTACAGTAATAAGGAAAAAAATGCAGTCCAGTACAATTAAGACATATTCAACTACTGAAAACAGGGAATTGAGGGACATCTTACTTACTGCATTAAAAGACGACATTACATTAAAGCTGCAAGAGAACACCAGCAGTTAGAGTAAAAATTCCATGTTAAAGTTATGAGCAAGAGAAACTAACATTGAAAACAGCGTCGATGCAATCACAAAGTCTATAAACCACAAAGTCTATGTGGTCATGTATGGCAGATGAAGCTTCCTGAGACTTTTCATCGGTAGCCCCACACGGAGCGCATTATAGTAGTCCAGCTGGGAAGTCACTAGGGCAGTGGTGGCCAAACTTCGGCCGGCCAGATGTTTTGGACCACTACTCTCACAGTCCTTTGTCAATGGCAATATGAGCTCAGAATTCTGGGAGTTGCAGCCCAAGACATCTGGCCGGCCAAAAGTTTAGCCGCCACTCCACTAGGGCATGTGTCACCCTGGCCAGAGCTGGCTTCTCAAGGAACAGGAGAGGGGGAAGAAGAGGAGGGGGGTTGTAAAGATGATGAGGAGTAGCCCTGCAGCTCAATGGACCGATATATAAATTTAATAAGAAAGCAAGCAAACTTGCATACAGTACTAGCTTCAATTGTGCAAATGCGCTCCTGGCCACCGCAGCCTTGACCTTTTCCATCTCCCCCCTTTCTTCTTTTTTCCTTCTCCCTCCTGCCTCTTTGCAGGGCCAGCGTTCCTAGTGGGAAGAGCAAAACCAGCAGCCCTTCCTTCTCCCTCTCTCGCCTCTTTTTCCTCCTGTTTTTTCTGGGGCTAGAAAGGAGGTCGATCTCCAGCTGCCTCCCCTGCTTCCCACCCACCCCCCAAAACTGGAATCTGCTTCCTGGTCGGAGCCACGGAGGACATCAAGAGCCCCCCCCCCCAAGGACCACCCTCCCATTTTTGGGGGGAGGGACACCCGATCCTTGGCCTCAGGCAGCAAAATCTCTTGGGCCACCTCCCGCTCCTCCTTAAGGGACCCTCCCTGGCCTGAATGTCCTGCTGAAAATGGGGGCGGGGGAATGTCGAGATCTCTTTCTCTTTCTCTCCTTCCTTCCTTCCTTCCTTCTTTCCCTCGCCTGCAACCCCAAGAAGGAACTCACCGCCTTCCCTCTCTGTGTCTCTCTCTCCAAAAGCGCCCCTTGTTTCCCTCCGGAAGAAAAAAAAGGAAGGGACAGGAGAGGAACCGTTTGAGAACGGCAAATTTCCTGCTTCCTTCCCACCCTTGATCCTTGCCTTTCTATCAATCGGAACTTTATGGTTTTAACCCTTCCTCAGACATAACCCTCCTTTGCGCTGACTCATCGCCTTAATTCAGGCACCTGGATCTCTGGCTCTCTCCTGGCTGGGGAAGGAAAAGCTCCAGGCCTTCGTGGACCAAAAAAAACCTGCTTGGCTGTCCTTCTTCTTGTTCCCACCCCAGCCACTTTGCAATCCCCTTTGCATCTGCCCACACTCATCCATGGCTTCAGAGACTAGGACTCCGGGCAATGGTTTCAAACTACAGGAAAAGAGATTCCTTTTGAACATTAGGAAGAACTTCATGACAGTTAGAGCTGTTTGGCAGTGGAATATGCTGCCAGGGAGGGTGGTGGAGTCTCCTTCTTTGGAGGTTTTTAAGCAGAGGCTGGATGGCCATCTGTGGGAAATATTGTGATGGGGATTTCTGCATGGCAGGGGGTTGGACTAGATGGCCCTTGAGGTCTCTTCCAACTCTATGATTCTATGATTCTATGATCTACTCGGGCAACACAATCACAGGACCCAACAACGTCACATATCAAGGAGAACTTCACCTGCACCTCAACCAATTTGATCTATGCCATCTTTTGCCAACAATGCCTGTCTGCATTCTACATTGGACAAAGAAGACACTATCTAAGAAAATGCATCAATGGACGCAAGTTTGACATAAGGAACTTATGATCCACAGAAACCTGTTTCAAGCCATTTCAGTTTACCCAGACACTCCACCAGAATTCTAAGGTTTTTTTAAAAAAATCCCCTCCTCTCCCCCATCTCTTCCTAACTCCACCCCTCACCCTGCTCTGATCTGAGGTCTGGTTTCCATCTCTTGAGGAATTTACTACAAGGCAATAGAACAACACCTATCAACAAACAACATGAGACCCTGGGCAGATCCTCCTCCTTATCCTCTTTACAACCCTGTAGAGTCACAATTGGGCAGAATGAAATTCTCAGAGATGCTTTTGGGGTCCCCTGAGACCCCCCCAAAACATGCCCCACACCACCACAAGCATCACACAAAAGCCCTCCTACTCCTCTCTTAATATTCTCCCCACCCCACTTTCCCTGTGTGTGCTTTTACGTGTTGCTACACTCAAACCCCCCCCCCCCTGTTTTCTATGCTTGGGACCACCATCTTGGACAAAACCTGTAAGAAGGGAAATGGAGGTTGTCTTCGTCCCAGCTGGAAGATGTGACCAACTGACTCCAGTTTTGGTGGAAAAATCTCCAGGACAATGGTCATCTCCGGAACATCAGGATCATCATCAACGCAGAAACACCTCATTGTCTCCAATCCATTCTTCTCAGTGACCCTGTCTGGCAGCTTGGGATGTCCTTATTGACTCTTCCAGACTCTCTATTGACTCTGTAATCACCCAGATAATTGGACAAAAGCCACCTTTTCCTGCCCTATTGTCCCCAAACCTTATGGCCCATCAGATACCTAAATGGCTCAGCCACACCTGGATAGCAGGACTAATCCGGAGTAGTATTACAGGACTCTGTGACGACCCCCAGAACCACCTTGGGAGACATCTTGGACTGTCACCATTGGTGGCCTCCCTGAAGATCCCCACCTACCTATCCCAAGGGTCTGCGTGTGCCTTGTGGGAGGGGCAAGGGGTATAAAACATCTGTACATCTGGTCTTCAGGTGGGCAATCTTCTCTGCCTTGTGGAAGTTGTTCCCCATTGCTACATTTACTGAGCTCAATAAATTGGCAATTAATTGGAACTCTTTTGTGTTGGACTCTCTTTATTGGGAATTCTGAGGTCCCGCAGTGTTCAGCATGGACTAGCCTTGCTGAGACTCAACAACCCCTTCCTCCTCTTCCCTCTCCCCTGTCCACTGCAGGAACTTACAACCTGGCTGACATGCAAATACAGGGGTCTGGGTAAAAGGCGGAACTTGACAGAACCTCTTGATCTCATACGATTTTTACATGGGATCCTTCCCAAATCACCATCAAATCATACATCCCATTCATGGTCAACTATTACACAAGAATAATCATGTATCCTCCAGCGCATGGCTCGGTAGTGGCGCAAACATCAAGTTCCGCCTTTTACTTTCTTCCCAAATATAGATAAGACGAGAATGAATATTTGGTATGAAATGTATATCTTTGATTTTGCCTGGAATTTTGCGACTCTGTTGCCCCCACCCCTCAATCCAGCTAAGAGGAGAAACGCCAGCGACTTCTTCTTAATTCAGGTTGTATTGAGATGAGGAGCAGGGAATGCAAACCGATGTTAGACGCATGCACAAGAAAAAAGGGTTCCAAAGTCTTGGAAATGGAGAAAGTGGCTCAGGAGAAGGATGGGGTGGGAATTGCTCGTTGGATTTCGTCAGGAAACAAGAAAAAGAGGCAGCCAAGGGATCTCCTGGGTCAGGAAGACCTGGAGCCTTTTCCCTCCCCAGCCAGGAAGGAGCCAAAGACCCCGGTTGTCTGGGAAGCCAACCTTTATTTCAGTGCAAAGGATGTTTACGTTCTCCTGTCCTTTGGAAGGGTTAAGGGCATAGAGTCCCGACTCCTAGAGGGGAAGAGGAAGCGATGGGTGGGAAGCGTGGAGTCCTCCGCAGGAAGTGTCCCTCTGGCATAAAGTTCCCCTTTGTTTTTCCTTCCGGAGGGAAACGTGAGCTTTGGCTCTTTCGAGGTCCGCGTCGTCTCTTTTTGCAGGGGTCGCCTTCGCAGAGTCCACCCAAAGGGCGCCGAAGGAGAGACAGCGAGGGAAGGGGAGACACACACGGTGAGTCCCTGATATTGGAGGGGGGGTTGCAGGCGAGGGTGGGGGGCGAGAGGGAGAGTCCTGCCCCCACCCCCCAATTAGGCTGGATAATTGGGCCAGGGAGGGTCCCTTAAGGAAGAGCTGGGGTGGCCCAAGAGATTTTGCTGCCTGAGGCCAAGGGGCCAGGTTTGCTCCCCACTTCCCTTCACTGGTTCCTCCTGGAGGGGCTCTTGGGTGCCAGGATGCCCTCCGTGGCTCCGATTATTTTTGGGGGGTGGTGGGGTGGGGTGGTGGAGCTTTGGGGTGGGCTGGGGGGCGAGCCGTCGCCACCGCTGGGGAGCTTGGAGGGGGGGGGGTGCAAGGTCGCACAGATCGCCTTTTCCAAGGGGCAACCTGTGGCCATGGCTCCCTGTGCTTCCTTTGGTCCCCCGCTTCCTTCCTTCCTCTCTTGGTTTCCACCTTCCTTCCTTCCTCTCGTGGTCCCCGCCTTCCTTCCTGCGGGTGGAGTTGCAAGGGGTCAGTGGGTGGGGCTTGCAGTGGGGTGGCAGGGTCGGGGAGCAACCGGCCCCTGACCCATTCTCAGCCACCAAATCTGGCCCTCCTTACAAAACGTTTGGGCACCCCTGCTTTACAACAACTACTATTTTGTTAGTAACGTAGAAAAAAGCCTGAGGAGGTCTTGTCAAGAGTATTGGGATTTGGGGGGATGGCCTGTCATGAGCCATGAGATACAGCCAATATGGCAGTTGTGCAGTTATTGAATCTCAGGTAAAGGAAAGGTGACGGTTTCAGCTGAATGGAGTCAGTGGGTCTCTCTCTTACCATCTGAGGCTGCAAAGGCTGGGCCACTTCACTCTTGAACAACGGCGCCTAAGAGGTGACCTGATTGAAGTTTATAAAATCATAAACAGTGTGGACAAAGTAGATAAGGAAAAGCTGTTTTCCCTATTGCACAACACTAGAACGAGGGGGCACTCCATGAAACTTTTGGGTGTTAGATCTCAAACAAATAAGAGGAAGTACTTTTTCTCCCAGAGGATCATTGGCCTGTGGAACTCCCTGCCAGAAGAACTGGTGGCAGCTGTTAGCCTTGACAGCTTTAAGAAAGGATTAGACAAGTTTATGGAGAACAAAGGTATAAATGGCTGTCATTGGAGAGATAGCAAAACAAAGCAAAGTGTTCTGCTTATATACCACCCCATATCATTTCAAGAACAGTGGTACCTCAACCTACGAATTTAATCCATTCTGAATGCATGTTCTTAAGTTGAACTCTTAAGTCGGTGTACCTATCTAAAAAATTGAAAAAAATAAGATTAAAAAATCAAAAAAATGAAAAAAAATGTAAGTTGAGCAGACTATATCTAAAATTTGTAAGGTGCCAGTGAAAATGCCTACAATTTTCCACTCTTGTCAAATTGCTCTTAAGTCAAGCTGCTCTTAAGTCGGGGTACCACTGTAGTCTCTGGGTGGTTTACAGTTGAATTACAATATGCAGGCTACACCTTGCCATCTCAGCAAGCTGGGTACTTACTCATTTTACCGACCTCAGAAGGATGGAAGGCTGAGTCAACCATGAGCTAGCTAGCTGGGATTGAACCCCAGGTCATGAGCACAGTTTTACTGGCAGTACAGGCATTTAACCACTGTGCCTTGGGGCAGGATCCCTCTCAATGCCATTTGCAGGCAATCAGAAGCAGGTGAAGACGTCTGCTTGGGAATACCCTGAAGCAAATGGTGAGCTGCTGTGTGAGACAGAATGCTGGGCTAGATGGGCTGTAGCCTGTTCCAGCGAGGCTGTTCTTATGTTCCTTTCTCTTCCATTCTGCACATTTGCCTGTCTTTGCCTTCATCCATCCTCTCATTATTATTAACAGCACATCTTCCTCTTTCAGGGAAAGAATAGCAGGCCGTGATGACACAGTCCTGGCCCTAAGAGTGAACTCACAGTGACTTCTTTTGAGTCCTTTGGAGGCAGCCTTAATCAAAGATGGATAAAGAAGACTCAGCTGGCCCTGAAGCAGACACAGAAGATTATGCTATCCAGAGTAGAAGGATCATGGAACCATGGCAAAGAAATACGGAGAATGTCTTTGATGAGAATATTGTAAGTGTAGATGGACAACATCAACGCTTCTGGGGATTCTCCTACAAGGAGGCGGAGGGACCCCGAGAGGCTTGCTCCCAACTCCACCATCTTTGCCGTCAGTGGCTGAAGCCAGAAAAGCACACCAAGGCTCAGATCCTGGACTTGGTTATCCTGAAGCAGTTCCTGACCGTCCTTCCCCAGGAGATGTCCAGTTGGGTGAGGGAATGTGGAGCAGAGACCAGTTCCCAGGCAGTGGCCCTGGCCGAAGGCTTCCTCCTGAGCCAAGCAGAGGAGAAGAGGCAGCAGGAGCAGCAGGTGAGAGAATGTTGTCCTGGTGGCTGTGAACCCAGGGTGGTGAGAATATGGCTTCAGTACCCTAGTAGGCATGGGGGGAAAATATGCCCCCAATTCTGGAAATAGTGGGAGAATCTAGTGGACAGATATCTATGATCCCTGCATAACCGAACTTCATTGGCCAAACTTTCACCCTTCCTTGTTTCTTTGTTCTTTCCCATTTCCAAATTCCATGGCTTGGACCCTCAGCTGCAATACCAGATTGGAAATCTTGCAGAGAAGACAACATCGGACTCACGTCAGAGACTTCTCTCGAGGATTGAGGAACAAGAGGGCACTGGAGGCGCCCCCTTGAAGGGTAAGGATTTGCTCCTGGGAAAATGCTGTGTGTACAAATTCGCTCTCATTCTGTAGACGGGAGAGATTCTTAGAATCTCTTTTTCTCATACGCTGCAAAGTGTCTTGCGGGGACAGAATATGTGCTCATCCGTCATTTCCATAGTTTAGAAATACAGTAGGTTTTAACTTTCAACCTTCAAAGGTCTCGTCTGCCTCCGTTTATACCCACAAGATCAAAGTGCGCTGCTGCTAAAGTGTTCTACTGCCGCTCAAAGCAAGTGTGAGAAATGCTTTTTTTATTCAAATGAAACGAGGAACTGCTGGAACAAACCAGGTCAAACTAGGAGCAAGTCAGATCCTTGCACCCAGAAGTGGTGGCACAATTCCTCACACGTTTTTACGTATTTATTTACAACTGATGTTTCGGGCTGAAATGCCCTATAGCGGGCCTGCCCAAAGTCCGGCCCGGGGGCCAAATCTGGCCCGTCAGGTAATTCTGAGTGGCCCGTGGCTGGCTGGCCCACCCCTCCCTCCCCCTCCTTTGCCCCATGTTTTTTTTTTTAAATCTTCCACCAACACTGACACTGCCGGGAAGCTTTAGGGGGTGGGCGGGCTGGTGGGCTGGTGAACAGAAGCTTGTGGGGTTGAGGGGGCGGGCCACCACCACCAGCACCGCCTGGAAGCTTGTGGGGCTAGGCGGGCTGGCTGGCCATTGCGCAGGCTGCTGCCACTGGCACCGCTGGCAACCGTGTGAGGCTGGGCGCGCGTGCGGGTCGCCACCACCGGCATCACCGGGAACCTTGTGAAGCAACTGGCCCCTGACACATTCTCAGCCACCAAATCTGGCCCTCGTTACAAAAAGTTTGGGTACCCCTGCCCTACAGTAATAGATTCAGAACACTGTTTCATTTTTCTTTCATGGTTAAATTTCTTAAACTGACGCTGAATCACTTTCCATCACTCATTGGGGGGAAATGAACCCAAACGTGGGTGTACCGGATATCAACGCATACAACTGACTCTTCTTCTTCCCAGCATTTTAACCGCATATGTGGGGGTCTATTGTCTGTGTCATTGGGGAAGAGGACATAGAATCATAGAGTTGGAAGAGACCTCAAGGGCCATCTAGTCCAACCCCCTGCCATGCAGAGACCCCCATCACAATACCTCTGACAGATGGCCATCCAGCCTCTGCTTAAAAACCTCCAAAGAAGGAGACTCCACCACCCTCCTTTGTGGCAGCATATTCCACTGCCGAACAGCTCTAACTGTCATGAGGTTCTTCCTAATGTTCAAATGGAATCTCTTTTCCTGTAGTTTGAAACCATTGCCCCAAGTCCTAGTCTCTGAAGCCATGGAAAACAAACCTGTTCCCTCTTCAATATGACATCCTTTCAAATATTTAAACATAGCTATCATATCCCCCTCAGCCTACTTTTAGAGAGGCTAAACATTCCCAGTTCCCTAAGCCGTTCCTCGTAAGACATTTCCTCCAGACCTTCAACCACCCTGGTCGCCCTCCTCTGCACCCGCTCGAGCACATGGATTTCCCAAGTGTCAACCTGATACCACAAACGCTATATTCGCAGTCCTATGGCACAGTTCTGAATTCTTTACTGGGACGAGTTGTTTGAGGTTGAATGAGGGCTCTCATCTGCTTTCTTTGGACTGTGAATTAAATAAAGAAAAAAAAGCCTATGGGATTGTTCTTAATTTTTCTTGTAGCAGCTGGACCGATGCCTGGGATGAAAAATCTGTCGTCTTTTCTTCCTTCTGATGGAGAGGACCCAGATCAGGTAAGGGGACTAAGGACTGCTGGGGAGATGGCCTCCCTCGGTTTTACTTCTGGGAATGAATGACAAAAATGTAATCCCTCTTAAAAGGCCTCTTTCACCACTTCCTCTTTTTCCATAAAGTGTTCCCTTGGGATCTGCAGCAGGAAGGTCCCTCAAAGGCAACCCCTAAGACCAGGTAGAATGCCCAGGTTTAAATCTCCCTCCCTCCCCTCCTCTGTATGTGTGTGTTTGTTTGTTTGTTTATTTATTGTAAGATTTGTATACTTGATCCTGGAAGGCTTTCCAGTGCATCTGTTTTGACCTTAGTGGTCTCTTAGGCCTCCCTAACTTAGACAAATCAGGAAAATGGAAGGCTGATGCGCCATCTAGATGGTCCCTATTTCCTTTCTGCCATTTTGCATTCCTAAATGGAGTGAATTGGCTCCTCTTTGCCCTGGTCCTGTCCCCAAGGGAGGTATTATGATGCTCGCTGTCCCTCAAGATGCCTCTCCTTCAATTCTAGTAAGTTTGGAAAGTGAGGGACGTAGCCTGCTCCCTCCTGCTGTCCTTCATCCTCCCCCAGAAGTGGGATTCAGAGGCAGGCAGCCTCTGTCCCGGAGGAAGGAGGGCATCCCTCTGTCTTGTGGCAAAGGCCATCAGGATCTTCTTCTCCCAGGAAGACAGTGAATTGCACCCATGGACTTCGAAGGCCCTGCTGTATAAAACACAGCCACCCTGTCTTCTCTTCACACATCATAAAAGATTTTTTTAAATGTTACAGAGGATACGTTTTCTCTTCTTCCAGTGTCTGGTGACCTTTGAGCAGGTGGCTGTGAGTTTCACCCAGGAGGAATGGGCCCTGCTGGATCTGGCCCAGAGATCCCTCCACCAGGAAGTCATGGAGGAGAACCATCAGATGGTGGCCTCGCTCGGTAAGTCTCCTTTCCCCAGGAAAGACACAAAGTGCTACTGAATGCCAGATCCCATTGTCTGTGGTCAGCTTGGCTAGGGATGGAGCACCAGTTCACCCAAGTTCATGGAGAACAAGGGTATCAATGACTATCATTAGGGATGCCTAAGGACAACCTCGGGGTTGGAGAGAGAGGCAGGAAATCTCTCAATGCCATTTGCAAAGAATCATCAGCAGGTGAAGACATCTGCTTGGGAATACCCTGGAGCAAATGGTGAGCCAGGTTTGAGACAGAAGGCTATACTGAATGGGCGGTGGCCTGTTCCAGCAAGGCTGTTCTTGTGATGCGGCGGCCAGGAAAGCCAATGCGATTCTTGGTTCCATCAACAGAAGCATAGTGTCTAGATCAAGGGAAGTGATAGTCCCACTCCATTCTGCTCTGGTCAGACCCCACCTGGAGTACTGTGTCCAGTTCTGTGCGCCTCAGTTTAAAAAGGATGTTGACAACCTCGAGCGGGTGCAGAGGAGAGTGACCAGGATGGTTGAGGGTCTGGAGGAAATGTCTTACGAGGAACGGCTTAGGGAACTGGGAATGTTTAGCCTTTCAAAAAGAAGACTGAGAGGGGATAGGATAGCTATGCTTAATTATTTGAAAGAATGTCATATTGAAGAGGGAACAGGTTTGTTTTCCATGGCTTCAGAGACTAGGACTTGGGGCAATCATTTCAAACTACAGGAAAAGAGATTCCATTTGAACATTAGGAAGAACTTCATGATGGCTAGAGCTGTTCGGCAGTGGAATATGCTGCCAGAAAGGAGGGTGGTGGAGTCTCCTTCTTTGAGGGTTTTTAAGCAGAGGCTGGATGGCCATCTGTCGAAAATATTGTGATGGGGTTCCTGCATGGCAGGGGTTTGGACTGGATGGCCCTTGAGGTCTCTTCCAAATGATTCTATGGTTCTTTATGGAGCTCAGCTCCATTTTGGGCTAAGGCTCCTCAGCCTTGCCTTCAGGTCTTTTTTTGCAAGGTGGAGCCGGAGTCTGGAAAGGGGTTTTTCCTTTGGAAAGCGTGACCTTGAGGGTGTGTCCTTCCACAGCCTGTGTGACGATGGATGACCCGGAGGGGCTCAAGCAGAAGGGAAGAGAAAGAAAGAGGCTTCCTCGCCATCTTAGGTGGAAGGTCTCAGAAGGGGGAGGCAGAGCAGGCGAAAGTGTGGTTTGAATCCAGTGACTTCTTCCGTGAAAATGGGATTTGGCGGTTTCTTGTGAGGAACAAAACAGCTTTCTTTTTCTATACGTGATGGCGAGGAAAACATTTGGCCAGCCACAGGACGGCTTCCTTCCCCGGTCGCACTCCCTTCAGAACAGCGAGAGAGGGGGAGCAGCCCTTGATATGAATTTAATTTTTTTATTATTTAACAAGAGCAGGGGAAACAGAAATACAAAATCATGAATTTCTAACATGCTACCTTAAATCAATTTCAAGGTAAAATAAGATTGAGCAAAACCACATTTCTCAACCCTGTGCCACCTGCCCCCCTCGGGACGAATTTCCTCGGGACGAGTTTCCTGTCACCTCATTTCTCCCCAGAAACACGTCGATTCTTCCCTTTACACGCCTTTTCCTTTTTGGAACACCTACAGTGGTGCCTTGAATTACGAATGGCTTGAACAACGAAAAAATTGAATTACAAAGTGTCTTTCGCCCCAGAGGCTACCGCAGGGCTTGACAAACAGCCACCCCCTTTGGCTCCCCACCAAACTTAGCTGCCTTTCACCCTCTGTGGCAAGGCATGGACGAAAAGCAGCCGGTTTGGTGGGGAACAACGTTGGGTGGCTGGTTGTGAATCTTTTCCTGCAGCCAAAGGTCAACCTAGACCTCCTTTTTGTATAATAGTAACAGTTGAACTGCAGAGCAAGAAGGGACACCAGGGGATCATGGAGTCCAACCCCTGCCAACGATGTACACTGGGGGAATTGAATTCAACCACTGAGCTTTCCAGCAGTTCATACTATAAATTCTTATTCATTCTAGCTCTGATATTTGTTGTGAGTTTTTCGGGCTGTTCGGCCATGTTCTGGAAGTTTTTCTTCTGGACGTTTCACCAGACTCTGTGGCTGGCATCTTCAGAGGGCAAGGAGCTCAAGGAAGTAGGAATTCTCTCTGTGCTCTGGGGGATGGAAGTGAGTGAGACTGGTTTTTTTTTAAGTTGTGGGAAAGAGGAAACTTGTCCTATGCAGGAAAATAGGTGTTAGTCATTGTATTGTGTTGAAGGGATTAAGAAGTTTCAACACAGTCAGGTGCAGCAACAATCCTTGATGAGTACCATTAGCTGTTTTGTTGTGGGAACTGATCACTTTTGCTTGTGGCTGGGTGGAAATCATTGAGCTTTGACCTTTTGCACTCTGCAGCTTTTAGTACTGGAAGCCAGGCTTTGTTGATTTTTAGACTTTCTTCTTTTTTGCTGAAACTGTGCTTATGTTTGTGGATTTCAACGGCTTCCCTATGTAATTTGACATAGTGATTGGTGGCAGAAGTGTTGCCATAAATAAAAGAAAAAGAAAAGAAAAGTTTTATTCTTGAAGGCTTTCATGGCTGAGATCTGATGGCTGTTGTGAGTTTTTCAGGCTCACTTCCCCAGAAGTGTTGATGTTGTCCATGTACAGAGAAACAGTTGTGATGATGGATTAATCCATTTTCAATACATTCCTATGGGAAATTTGTACAAAGGAAAAACTGCTTAACAGAATTTCATTTGGAACAAAATAGTTCCTTTATACAAGGTACCACTAGACAGACAGAGAGAGAGAGAGACAGACAGAGAGAGAGAAGTGAACCCTCATATAACAAACGGTTTGTATAACATAAAATCTGTACAGCATAAAAGATTCTGGAAATAGGGGAAATTTGCTTAACAGAATTGAACGAATGAATTCCTTTATATAAGGTACCACTGTGTGTGTGTGTATATATATACACCAGCAACCTTTTTCATTCAAATGCCTTGGCCTCAATATTTGCAACAAGATGGCGGTTGTCGCAAGAGAGGTTCTCGTCGCCAAATGGTCCACCACCTTCTTTATCCTGGTACCAATCCCTATTTCAGGGATACCCAGCCTTGGATCCCCAGATTTCCTTGGGATAAAACTCTCGGGAATCTTCCTTAGCTGTGCAGACCACAATTTCAGGGAGCTGGCCGTCCAGAACACATCTGGGAAAACAAGGCCAGGAACTACTGACCTACTGGAACAAAGCATTTACCACCTCCTTGACCTGCCAGAGCGGTCATATATGGCCTGAGTACCAATTTATGCCCAGGTATGAGTGCGAAGCCCGGCTTTCCTGGCATTGTTTTACCTCAAGGATCTAATGGGATGATTTGAACCATGGTGTTACCAGATATTCTGCCGAGCAGAGAAAGTGAGTTTAGTCCAAGACCAGTTAGTTTGGGAACACAGTTTCCTCTAAATTGTGCTTGCGCACAGCCCTCTGTGAAGGTTGGTTCATTTTTGTTCCGGCCACAACATAACCCGCATGTGGGGCTGGGGGAGCCAACCAAGCCCGGCGCAGGGAGGCCACAAATGAGAGAAGGAATCTTGGTGGATAGAGGGACGCTCTTCTCCCTCTCACAAAATACCAGAACTGGGGGACATCCACTCAAATTGAGGGTTGGGAGAGTGAGAACAGGCAAAAGAAAATATTTTTTTTCCACCCAGCACGTTGTTAGTCTGTGGAACTCCCTGGCACAGGAGGTGGTGATGGCAACTGGCCTGGATGCCTTCCAAAGGGGATTGGACAGATTCCTGGAGGAAAAGTCCATCCCAGGTTACAAACCAAGTTGGAGATGTGTCATCTCCAGGCTTAAAACCGGGGTCCTTCAAGGGCCAGAGGCAGGGGAGTGGTATCAGGAGACAGAGATCTAGTCTCGTGCGCTCCCAGAGGCATCTGGTGGGGCCACTGTGAGATACAGGAAGCTGGACTAGATGGACCCTTTGGCCTGATCCAGCAGGGCTCTTCTTATCTTCTTATGTTTTTTATGTTGGTGGTGAACCCCTCATTGAGACCCATTTTCCCTTCCAGAGACTTCCTTCCCTCTCATTTGGAATAACGCCTCTTCTGTCCTTGATCTTTCCGCAGATCAGGAAAGTTGCACCAGAGGAGAGACGTACAATCACACCATGTCTGGGAAATATTTTGCGGAAGATATGGAACTTGCTTTTGATGACAGGGACCAGGCCGCCAACATGTGTTTCAGACAAAATGTGCCTGGAAGTGGTTTTGATAACCGACTAAAGTGTGGGAGCCATCAGGGTATTGTTGAAAGAGCAGCCAATAAATTCCAATATCAGGAAAGCAGGGAATGTTTGCGCAGAAATCCCTTCCTTCGCCTGCACCAGAGTCTCCACACAGAAGAACTGTGCAAATGTCAGCATTGCTGCGAAGATTTTTTCTGCTTCTCAGCCCTTGGCGATTATCATATAATCCAGTTAGGAGAGAAGCCATACACCTGCCAGCATTGTGGAAAGGGTTTTATGTACACGTCAACTCTTCTCGTTCACCAGAGAGTGCACACGGGGGAGAAGCCCTACAAGTGCCAGGAGTGTGGGAAATGCTTTGCTCAGAATTCACACCTGCTGAAACACCACCGAGTCCACACAGGAGAAAAACCTTACCAATGCCCGGATTGTGGGAAATGTTTCTCTCACAGTTCTAATCTTCTGACACACCAAAGGGTCCACACAGGAGAAAAGCCATACAAATGCCAGGAATGTGGGAAATGTTTTGGTCGGAATTCACACCTTCTAAAACACCAGGGACTACACACCGGAGATAAGCCGTACAAATGCCAAGAGTGTGGGAAGTGTTTTGCTCAAAATTCATACCTTCTGGAGCACCAAAGAGTCCACACAGGAGAGAAACCATACATATGCCAAGACTGTGGGAAGGGTTTTGCTCACAATTCTAACCTTCTGCGACACCAGAGAATCCACACGGGAAAGAAGCCGTTCAAATGCCAGGAGTGTGGGAAAAGTTTTACTCACAACTCACACCTTCTGGATCACCAGCGAGTTCACACGGGAGAGAAACCGTACAGGTGCAAGGAGTGTGGGAAACATTTTTCTCGGAGCTCACACCTTCTGAAGCACCGTGGGATCCACACGGGCGAAAAGCCCTACAAATGCCAGGAGTGTGGGAAATGTTTCTCTCACAGTTCATACCTTCTCGGGCACCAGAGAATCCACACGGGAGATCGGAGATTGTGAGTCAGGACAAAGCGTAGAGAGGAGGGAAATTGATGTAGAATGTAGTTGTTGTAGATGTTGGCAAAGGTTATTTGAATTCTTCCTCATTTAACGGGATGTTAAATGATGTTAAATGTATTTTCTGTTGCCTTGTTTTAACTGTAAACTGTCCAGAGTTCCATCCAGAAGATGGGTGGTATAGAAATAAGATAAATAAATAAATAAATAACTCTGTACAGCTTCCTTTCTGTGGCAAGAGATTGAATAAATATAGTCAAACTTATCCCATGGAGATCCATTTAAATCCCTCCCAGTGATCTAGACCAGTGGTTCTCAACCTGTGGGTCCCCAGATGTTCCTGGGCTGCAACTCCCAGAAGCCTCCACCCCTCATGGTGCTGGAAGGGATTTCTGGGAGTTGCAGTCCAGGAACATCTAGGGAACCACAGGTTGAGAATCCACATCATGATCTAGAGACTCTGAAGTTTTAATGGACGGAGTCTTAGAGAAATGAAGACTTTATCTTGTTCTGCTGTAACTGCAGGACTGAATTTTTAAAAAATTCCCATTTTCTTCTTTCCCCCCTTTATTATAACATAATTAATATTAGATGATAGCTAAGAGCTGGAAGCATTAAGTTCTGTCTCCAGGCTTGTCCTGGCCATTCTTATTACAAATACTAATTCTGCTTTTTGTTTACTGTAAGCGAGAAATACAGTGGTACCTCAACTTACAAATTTAATCCGTTCCGAATGCATGCTCTTTAAATTGAACTACTCTTTAAGTCGACATACCTATCTAAAAAATTGAAAAAATAATTTTAAAAAATGAAAAAAAAAAGTTGTAAGTCAAGCAGACCATATCTGAAATTTGTAAAGTGGCAGTTAAAATGCCAACAGTTTTCTGCTCTTAAGTCAAATTGCTCTTGTCGGGGTACCACTGTATATTTAGCTGCATTTATTCTTTATTTCTCAATAATGCAAAAGTAAAACGAAAGAAACAAAGAAAAAGGAAATTACTACAGAAACAAACTGAAGTAAAAAGAAACAGGTAGAATTAAGACATTTCATGGAAAACTGGAAGAGGAGCTTTTAAAAAGATATTAATTGAGCAGGTTTTTTGGGTATAAAATATTTGGTAACAGTGAGATGTATTATAGAGGGAATTAGAGAACTATTGGGAGATGAGAGAATGCCATGGTTGCATATTTTTCAGTTAGAGAACTGAATTGAGGTAAATGGAGAACAACGGAAGGTGAGTTTAAGTTAATGATGAAATTTGAGGAAATTAATTGGTGAAAAAAGCGAAAAGATGGAAAATAATTTTAAAAAGCCAAAGGGGATAATAACTCTAATACCTGTGTACAAGATGCTAATAAAGAAAGAATATAAAATAACAGTTTTTATAACTTGTCTGGCAAGGAGACCATATTAACAAAAGTGAAGGAGAAGAATGGAAGAAGATGTGGAGTAAAATAATAACAAAAAATACATCCATAAGGATTTAATAAAATTGTTATAAAGCAATATGCAAGTGGCATGTAACACCACTGAAAGTATTTTTTTAAAAAAAACAAGTAATGTCTTTATGTCAGAGGTGTAAAAAAGAAAGGTGGAGATTTTTACATATGTGAAATGGAAAATAGATTTGTTAATGATTTTTAAAGAAATTAAGGAAATTATGGGTATGGATATACGAATGTGTGCAGTGGTGGTGTTGCTGAATATGGTTAAATAGAATCAACTAAAGGGAAGAAAAGAAATTAATTGTATTATTGGTGGCAATATTGATTACTTTTAACAGGAACGATATTAATCAAATTCATATGGAGGAATAATACAAAACATGAAATAGAGCAATTAATGATTAACATGTGAAACCAAGATTAGAAAAGGATGATGGAATACAAATTTCAGTATCTTTTGAATTTATTCTTAGCACTTGTGATTGAGAAAGGGAAAGGTTGTCCCTAAGAATGTTTATTTGTCTGGATACAAACAGGAGAGGTCAGAAATATAAGAACATAAGAACATAAGAAGAGCCATGGTGGATCAGGCCAAAGGCCCATTGAGTCCAGCTTCCTGTATCTCACAGTGGCCCCACCAGATGCGTCTGGGAGCGCATGAGACTAGATCTCTGTCTCCTGATCCCACTCCCCTGCATCTGGCCCTTGAAGGACCCTGGTTTTAAGCCTGGGGATTACATATCTCCTTCATGGTTTGTAACCTGTGATGGACTTTTCCTCCAGGAATCTGTCCAATCCCCTTTGGAAGGCATCCAAGCCAGATGCCATCACCACATCTAGTGGCAGGGAGTTCCACAGACTAACAACACGCTGGGTAAATAAGTATTTTCTTTTGTCTGTTCTCGCTCTCCCAACCTTCAATTTGAGAGGATGTCCCCTAGTTCTGGTATTTTGTGAGAGGGAGAAGAGCGTCCCTCTATCCACTTTACTCATGCCCTGGCATTATTTTGTACGCCTCAATCATATCCCCCCTCAGGTGCCTTTTTTCCAGACTAAAGAGCCCCAAATGTTTTAGCCTTTCACCTGTATATTCTTGAGTATTCTTGAGCTGAACCTTCACACGGGATGGCTTTCTCAACTGAGTTGGGTCCTTCACGTTCTTTCCTTTGCAGATGCGAAGGCCAACAGCAGCGGGCCAGGTCCTCCATACAGAACCTTCCCTTGGTGTCTCCTGCATTTACCGCATCCGGAAGGAAACGGTGGAGCTTCAGCAGCTTCCAAGGTTTTCCTCCTGGTTCCTGTCCCTGCAGGGATCCTCTTCGGGTTCTCCCTCAAAAGGATGTCAGAGGGAAGGGGGCAGAGGTTCGATGGTTGGTCCATCTCAGGGGTGATCTGGGAAGGTTGGAGGAATCGGGGGACTTCCCCCACCCCAATAAGACAGGACATTATGGTCAGGGAAGGCGCCAAAAAAGACCAGTGGTGGCCCAAGATGTTTTCCTATCTGAAGCAATGAACCGGGTTTGCCCCTTCCTCCCTACGTATGTGAGTGTCCACTTGGCGTGGCTCTTGAGTGCTTGGCTGTCCTCCAAGACTTTGATAGAGAGCAGGTATTAAGGCAGGGGTGTCCAAACTCTGGCCCTCCGGATGTTTTGGACCACAACTCCCAGAATTCTAAGCCTAGATGGCCAATGACAAAGGACAGTAGGAGTTACGGTCTAACACATCTGGAGGGCCAAAGTTTGGACATCACTGCATTAAGGGAAGCGGGAAATATGTCTGATTTCTACCCACCCACCCCAAGAAAAGGAGGAAGGGGAGAGGGAAACTTCCCCGGGCGTTTGGGACATTGTTTAATCTTCACAAGACTGTGCGCTAGAGGTTGGGAGTTTAATTCTGCACTACCACCCAATGACTCTTAGGAGAAGAAGCAACCTCTGTGGCCTGTTACAAGATGATCCCAGAGCATCACCAGAACGAGGGATGGCAGCTGAACTTTTCTTGTGGGATCAAAATGTTTCGTGACTCATCCAAGTAGCTTCTTCAGTCTGAAGAAAGTTGGTGGGAGGCTTCCAATTTATCCTTCCACATTGGTTTCACTTCACCCTGGTCTGAATGGGCTCCTTAGAGGGACAATGTTGAGGAGTGTGTGAAAGTCACACCTATGCACCCCTTCCTAGCACCCATCTAGTATGGGTTGTTAGCCATGGCCTTCTTGGTGGAGGTATGAAATGCTCCTGATTTTGGGGGGTGGGGGGATAGATGAAAGAGCAGCATAGTAAATGGGAGATAGATTGTGCCTGATTCCCCAACCTCTGTTGAGAGAGGGATTGTCTATACACGTGAATGGCCTCCCTGACCCCTCTCAAACTATATATCTTCTCTAAGATGCGTGCATTTTCCTCACCGATGAAATTGGAGCAAACCGGCAAAGAGACATTTATGAGTCCCCTTTGGAGCCAGTGTTGCAAATCCCAAAGGAGGTCTGCTGAGTTTTACTGATGTGATCCTCCTTTGCAGAGCAGACTCAGGGAAGGATTCCAAAGAAGGAATAAGGAGAGAGACTGGGTCTTGGCCAAGAAGTTTCTGTTACAACTTTTGTTGTCAACCCTCTCCTCCAACAGAGAGACATTTTGAAGATCTCCCCTGCAGATAGTGGCGTGCTGATGTTTAAGGAAGATTCTCAGTCCTCCAGGTGAAGTTATCTGGAAGTTGAGTCATGGCAACTGGACTTCTTTTCTTGAAAGATTGAAACGTTTCACTACTCATCCAAGCAGCTTCGTCAGTCTGAGGAAAGTTAGTGTCAAGTCCTCCATTTTATAGTTCACTTTCCTTTCACCTCATCCTGGTCTAAATAGACTCATTATGTGGTGATGGCATCTGGTCTGGATGCCTTCAAATGGGGATTAGACAGAATCCTGGAGGAAAAGTCCATCACAGGTTACAAACCATGACGGAGATGTGTCCGGGTTCAGGCCTCGTTGGGGGACCGAAACAGCTTTGGTCGCGCTGCAAGATGACCTAATCCAGGCGGCCGACAGGGGTTGCTCTACCCTGTTGGTTCTCCTGGATTTGTTAGCGGCCTTTGATACCGTCGACCACGGTATCCTGCTGGATCGGCTCTCTGAGGTTGGAATCGGAGGCACTGCTCGCAGTTGGCTCCGATCCTTCTTGGAGGGCCGTCCACAGTACGTTCAGCATGGGGGTAGTTGTCGGCCCCGTGGGTTCTCCCTTGTAGAGTCCCTCAGGGGTCATCGCTGTCCCCCATGCTGTTTAACATCTACGTAAGGCCGCTGGCTGGGGTCATTAGGAGATTTGGAGTCTGCTGTCACCAGTACGCTGATGACATGCAGCTCTATCTCTCCTTTTCCACCTCTGCAGTGGAAGCTGTGAGGATCCTTGATGAGTGCCTGGACGCCGTGCTGACTTGGACCAGGGCGAACAGGCTTAAGCTCAACCCCGAGAAGACGGAGGTTATGTTCTTTGGGAGTTCACCATCTGGGTATGGTGGCCCTCTTCCCTGTCTGGGGGGGGGGGGTCCCTCCAGCCAGTGGAGAGGGTACGGAATCTGGGCGTGGTCCTGGACCCGACGCTGACCATGGAGGCTCAGGTGGCGTCAGTGACCAGGGCCGCCTATTACCATCTCCACCAGATTGCCCAGATCCGCCCGTACCTGGATGTTGACTCTCTGAGAACAGTGGTCCAAGCACTGGTGATCTCGAGGCTGGACCACTGTAACGCCCTCTACATGGGGTTGCCCTTGATTCTTCTCCGGCGTCTGCAGCGGGTACAGAACGCGGCGGCCAGGCTGGTGGCTGATGTGCGTCGTTATGACCACATCACCCCAGTCCTGGTCCGCCTGCACTGGTTGCCTGTTGCAGCCCGGATTAGATTCAAGGTCTTGGTTTTAGTTTATAAAACTCTCCATGGCTTGGGACCGGATTACCTGACAGAGCGTATCGTCCAGCGATCCGCCTCGGCCCGTCCTGTTCGGCAGGTGCGAGCGCACTCGCTGCGGGTTGCCACTCCACGAGAGGCCCGGAAGACGGTTACCCGGAACCGGGCCTTCTCTGTGGCAGCCCCTTCCTTATGGAACTCCATCCCCAGCGAAGTGAGCTCTGCAGAGTCCCTGCAGGCCTTTCAGAAAGCCTTAAAACTTTTTTATTCCGGGAGGCCTTTGGCGAGTCTTAATCTTTAATTAATTTATTTTTTTTATTTTTTATTATTTTTTTATTTTTTATCCCGCCATCGCTACTGATTTTACTGACTTTATGGATTTTAATCGTTAGGACTTACGCCTTCCCGGCGTGCTGGGATGTACTAGGATTTTATATCCTATATCTGTCTTACACTGTCTTATATTGATGCTGTTTTATTAGATTTTTCTGTACTTTATTGTTTGTTTGTTTGGCGCTTGGTTCGCCCTTGGTTTGCCGCTTAGAGTTCTATTTTAGAAGATAAGCGGGATACAAATATAATAAATAAATAAATAAATAAATAATCCTCAGGCTTAAAACCAGGGTCCTTCAAGGGCCAGAGGCAGGGGAGTGGTATCAGGAGACAGAGATCTAGTCTCATGCGCTCCCAAATGCATCTGGTGGGGCCACTGTGAGATACAGGAAGCTGGACTAGATGGGCCTTTGGCCTGATCCAGCAGGGCTCTTATGTTTATGTTCTTATTAGGTCGACAATGGCCTGGGGGTGTATGAAAACCCCACCTGCGTAATCTTTCCCAACACCCAGGGCGATACGAAATGAAGGTGAACGATAAGTTGGAGGTGTCGCCACTAACTTTCCTCAGACTGCCTGCCAAAGCTGCTTGGATGAGTAGGGAAACGTTTTGATCTCTCAAGAAAAAGAAGTCCAGTTGCCATGACTCAGTTTCCAGCTGGCCTCTTCTCCTTTCTCAGTCAAGCTGTTGGGTGTACTGGAAAGAGAGGAAACACAAGGATAGGGGAAACTGTTGGAGGGAGTCCCAACATCCTTCCTCTCTGTCTGCCAAGAAGAACCCTGGACTTCAGGAAGTGGGACAGAGCCCGGGAAAGCCTCTGCCAAAAAAACAACGGCTCCTTATTCTCCAAGGTGCCACCTGGGACGCCTGTGTTGTCCCAGTGCCAAGGGCCTGGGGGTGATTTGGGGCTGGGGGGGCAGAGAGAGAAGGGTATCCTGACTTTGCAAACATCCAGTAAGACACTATTCTTTTTACCGCTTATCTTCTCTCCCCCTCCTTTTATCAATCTCCTATTTTTATTATTGTTTTCGCTTAATTTTAGTTTATTGCTGTTGATTTTTGTATATTTTGTTTTATTGTGCTCCTTGTATCTTGTTTTCTTATATACCTATTCCTTTGTTAGCTTGTTATGTGATCCCATGTTGTAAACCGCCCAGAGTACCCCTAGGGATAGATGGGTGGTATAAAAATCAAATCAATCAATAAATAAAAATATGTAGGAGAGGCACTGAAGGAGGAAGAGGCGGGTTTTTTTTAGTAGTCCTTGCCAAGGGTGTTTTTAATCGTTCTGCTCGCTGGAAGGGTTAAAATCATAGAGTTTCAATTTTCTAGAAGAGACTAGATAAGCGTGGGTGGGAAGCGGCGGGTCCTCCACAGGAAATTGTCCTTTTCTCTAAAAGGGTCCCACCCCCTTCTGTGCCCGTCCTTTTTTTCCTTCCGGAGGGAAACGGGGTCCTTGGCTCTTCCGAGGTCCGCGTGGTCTCTTTTCCCGGGGGTCGCCTTCGCAGAGTCCACCCAAAGGGCGCCCAGGGAGAGACAGCGAGGGAGGGGGAGACACACACGGTGAGTCCCTGATATTGGGGGGTGCAGGCGAAGGAGGGTTGGGGGGAGGGAGAGTTACATATGCACATACACACACATATATTAGGGAGGGCATTTGTACCAGGGAGGGTCCCATAAGGAAGGGGGGATGGTGGCCCAAGAGATGTTGCTGCCCGAGGCGAAGGATCGGGTCCTCCTCTCCCCCCCCAACATGAGAGGGTCGGCCTGAGGGGTGTGGGGTTTTTTTGGGGTGTGTGTGTGTCTCTTGATGTCCTCCGTGGGAAGCAGGAGAGGCCGAGAGGGACCCCCCCGCCTGGAGGCCGGAGGGAGAGACTGCCCCATCCTCAGCCCCTGAGGTCGGTGTTTGGGGGGGGGGGGGGACACGTGGCTTTGGCTCTTCTCGAGAGGATGGCTGGTCTCAGAAGGGAAGGAAGGAGAAGCCAAGGCGGAGGGGGGGAAGCTTAAACACCCCCAGAAAGTGGCTTCCCTGGGAATATCCTTGGCTCTCTCCCAGTTGGGAATTCAGCCTCCTTTTTAACCAGACAACCTAATCCTCAAAACCACAGGAGAAATATTTGGGGCTTAAAGAAACTGAACCTTGTAGCAAAGTACAGATGATAACTCACAGCAGAATATTAAGAGTTTCTGTTTTGCTGCCTCAGGCCCTTTTTAAAAGAGAAAAGTTGGCTAAAATAATCTAAATAAATAAATAAACGTGTTGAGAGCTGAATGCTAAAGCGTTACTAAGTGCAGTTTCCTTTCAATCATAGAGTTGGAAGAGACCTGAAGGGCCACCCAGTCGTAACCCCTGCCATGCAGGAACCCCCATCACAGTATTTCCAACAGATGGGCCATCCTGCTCTTTCCTTCTCACGTCAGCCATCATCTTCAGAAGGTCTCTTCCAGCTCTATAAACAAGCCTTAAAAAGAGGGCGAAGTAATGCTTTTAGGCTATTAATGCTTTAATGAACCTTGAAGTTTTTGGCTGTGGAGTCAAAGGTTGGGGGTTTAATTGCATCACATCATCCCTTGCCTCTTTAGGAGACAAGCCAAGCGGTGTGATCAAGCTGGGCAAGTTATAGGACGGTCACTGAGGGTCCCCGGAAGAAGGAAAGAGGAGATCCACTTCGTAGCAAACTCCTCCTTATGTCTCAAGCCTCGGTAAGAAAGGGTGATCATAAATGGCCTCTCTTCAGCATGGAGAGATGTGACCAGTGGGGTGCCCCAGGGTTCTGTTCTGGGTCCAGTGCTGTTCAATATCTTTATTAATGACTTGGAGGGAGGAATAGAGAGTGTGATAATTAAATTTGCAGATGATACCAAATTGGGAGGGGTTCCTAATTCCCGACAGGATAGGATGACAATCCAAAAGGACCTTGACAGATTACAGTGCTGGGCCAAAGCTAATGGATTGGGTTTCAACAGAGGGAAATGTAGGGTGCTACATCTTGGTAAAAAGAATGGATAGCACAGATATAGGATGGGAGATACCTAGCTGGAAAATAGTACCTGTGAAAGGGATCTAGGAGTCTTGGTGGACCACAAATTGAACATGAGTCAGCAGTGTGATGTGGCGGCCAGGAAAGCCAATGTGATTCTTGGTTGCATCAACAGAAGCATAGTGTCTAGATCAAGGGAAGGGATAGTATCACTTTATTCTGCTCTGGTCAGACCCCACCTGGAGTACTGTGTCCAGTTCTGTGCACCTCAATTTAAAAAAGGTGGTTGACAATCCTGAGCAGGTACAGAGGAGGACGACCAGGATGGTTGAAGGTCTGGAAGAAATGTCTTACGAGGAGCAGCTTAGGAAGCTGGGAATGTTTAGCCTTTCAAAAAGAAGGCTGAGAGGGGATACGATAGCTATGTTTAAATATTTGAAAGGATGTCCTATTGAAGAGGGAACAGGTTTGTTTTCCATGGCTTCAGAGACTAGGACTCGGGCCAATGGTTTCACACTGCAGGAAAAGAGATTCCATTTGAACATTAGGAAGAACCTCATAATGGTTAGAGCTCTCCGGCAGTGGAATCTGCTGCCACAAAGGAGGGTGGTGGAGTCTCCTTCTTTGGAGGTTTTTAAGCAGAGGCTGGATGGCCATCTGTCGGAAATGCTGTAATGGGGTTCCTGCATGGCAGGTAGTTGGACTGGATGGCCCTTGAAGTCTCTTCCAACTCTATCCAGAGCCGAAGGGATACAGGAGAGGGTGTGTGGCTTGGGGCTTTAGGGAATGGCCCTTCATGAGAGATCAACCTGTTGGGGGATGAGGGTGCCCATGTTGCCTCTCCGGTGCAGGTTTCAACTGAAAGAACTTTAGTCTTGAGTTTCTCTCTCTCTTTTGTTTGTTTGTTTGTCATTTTCCTGACTTCTCTTTCAGGATAGAGATCTGTTTATTCCATTATGTGTTGTTATATTTTATGTTACTGTGATGACCTACGGTTCAACAATAAACCTTGTTTAGTTCATTTACATTAGTTAATGACAGCACATCTTCCTCTTGCAGCACATGACTAGCAGGGCTTGATCAAGCAGCCTTTGCCGTTCAAGGACTCCTCGGAGTGGCTCCCTTGGAATCCTTTGGAGGCTTCTTCGCATCTCTGATCAAAGATGGATGAAGACGACTCAGCTGGCACTCAAGCAGAAAGGGAGCCTGACGCTATCCAGGCTGGAAGGAGTGTGGAATCCTGGGAGACAAAGAGCCAGGAACCCATGGATGAGAAGATCATCGGCTTAGATGGACAGCAGCAACGCTTCAAGGGATTCTCTTACAAGGAGTCAGAGGGTCCCCGAGAGGCTTGCTCCCAACTCCACCATCTTTGCCGCCAGTGGCTGAAACCAGAAAGGCACACCAAGGCTCAGATCCTGGACCTGGTGATCCTGGAGCAGTTCCTGACCATCCTTCCCCAGGAGATGTCCAGCTGGGTGAGGGAATGTGGGGCAGAGACCACCTCTCAGGCGGTGGCCCTGGCCGAAGGCTTCCTCCTGAGCCAGGCAGAGAAGAAGAGGCAGGAAGAGCACCAAGAGGTGAGAGCATTTCTGTCAGGGCTTGGGCAAAAGCACCAGGACCCAGTCCAGGGCCAGGCTGCAGCATCAAGGCACAGTAGTCTGATCACCAAGGGCCCAGGCTCCGAGACCAGGAGTTCAGATGAGCAATGACCAAGTTCAAAGGTTGAGGTGAACTGGAGTTAGGCGGCCCAAGAGTCAGGAGCCAAATGGAACCATCAGGGCCTCAGGTATCAGTAGGATCCAGGAGCATGAAGGAAGGAGAGTCAGGAACAGGGAAGGATGCAGTAATGCAGCCTACACATTGCGCCCCCCCACCCTGTCCAACAAAATGGATACTAATTTTACCAACCTCGGAAAGATGGAAGACCGAGTCACCCATGAGCCGGCTACCAGGGGTTAAACCCCAGGTCGTGAGCACAGTTTTAGCTGCAGTACAGGCATTTAACCACTGTACCACGGGGCTTTTACTAGTCCTTACTGGTATGTTACTTGAGTACCGAGAACTCAGGCCAAGCTGAAGCAGAAGCCACAAGCTGTGTTGCTGAGATGGGTAGAAACCAGTTCCTACACTGCCCAGTCACACTCCTGGGGAGCTCAGCGTCTGTTGCAGGGAAAGGGCCCAATCCTGTTCTAGAACAGCTTTCCTCCACTAGAGTAGAACCAAGCTGGGAACTTCAGTCACGGCCCCAATTTCCTGCTAGTGGCTGTCAAGCAAGGGTGGGGAACTTCTGTAGCCTAGTAAGAATAGGGGGTGGGGGGAGATGCCTCCAGTTCTAGAAACTGGGGGAGAGTCTGTGCCATTGCTAGTGGTCAGATGTTCATGATCTCTGAATAACCAAACTTTGTCTGCCAGATTTTCTTCTTCTCCTTTTTCCTTTCCATTTCCAAATTCCATGGCTTCGACTCCTAGTTGTTTAATGAGAACACAAATCTCTCAGTGGAAGCTTGGAGTGATTCCCTTGCTGCAGAGAGGACCTTACTGGAACGGAGTCAGAGGATTTTCCCGAGAGGGGAGGAATATAATGGTGACGGTGGCCCCACCTTGAATGGTGAGTATCCCTGATGGGGAGGGCTTTGTGTTTTAGTTGACTGTCTTTTTTCCCTGGAGAGATTCTTACTTTGCTTTTACTCTTTTGATGTGTCTAGAAAGGACAGAATATTTTGTCATCTGTTTTCCTCCTGTAGTTTTAATCTTCAACCCCTAAAAATTTATATACAGTAATATTTTGGTTAACGAGCATAATCCATTTTAAAACCATGTAGTTATACAGTGGACCCTTGTATAACAAATAGCTTGTATAACATAAAATTTGTACAACATAAAAGAATTCCAGAGATAGGGGAAATTTGCTTAACATAATCACCTATGGGGAAAATCCGTACAACATAAAAACAGGATTACTCCATTTTCAATGCGTTCCTATGGGAATTTGTATAAAGGAAAATTTGCTTAACGTAATTTCATTTGGAACGAATTAATTCCTTTATACAAGGTACCACTGGTACATACTTCCCTATAAGGTACATACTTCCCTATAAGGTACATACTTCCCTATAAGAAATAATGGAAACTCAGGTGATATGTTTTGGGGCCCCATAGATCACATACTATATACACAAAATGGCAAAACCCGCAAAAGAAGTTGGCTGGAAGTCCACGTTCACACCATGGTTGAGGCATCTGGCTGCGGAATCGGCTGTGCTTGGGACGAACAACTGAATTTTACTATATGTGACAATAATAAAATGCGATTTGTAGCCCTATACACACTTGACTAGCTGCCCATGACTAGAAATGGTTTGAGAAAGTAGCGAGGGTGTTGAAAACACATGAAATAAAAATATAAATATAAAGAAAAATAAAACCCTAAGCTTCATTCTCCTTTGAAAGCATTCCTGGCTAATGTAAGGGAAACCTCCATTCTTCCTTCCTCTCTCTGATTTTGAAGCTTGCCTAAGATGGAATGTTGCAAATAATCCCCCTCAATTCAGCCGGGGGGGGGGAGAGAAAGAGAGAGAGAGAGAGAGAGGGACCATTGGCTCACTAGTGATCATGTGATCTGCTCCAGTTCTCATATTGCAAGACAGTGCTTGTTGTTCAAGGCAAAACTGATCAGAAATGTTCGCTCATCTTACAAAACACTCGTAAACCAAGGTATTACTGAATCCCAGTTTGTGCCCTGATCCAAGTGAGAGGAGCATTTTTCATCCAAATGAAATGAAGAATAACAAGAGCTGCCAAAATTCACGCTGTGAACATTATCCTGACATGCAGATGGGATGGGATAATTCCTTGCATGTTCTCACCTATGTACAGTGGTGCCTCGACTTATGGATTTAATCCATTCTGAATGCATCCTCTTAAGTCGAATTACTCTTAAGTCGAATTACTCTTAAGTCAGGGTGGCTGTCTAAAATATTAAAACAAAAATAAGTTAAAAATAAAAAAAAATAAAAAAGTTAAGCCGAGCAGACCATATCTTAAATTTGTAAGGCAGCAGTTAAAATGGCAACAGTTTTCCACTCTTAAGTCGAATTGCTCTTAAGTCGAGCTGCTCTTAAGTCGGGGTACCACTGTATTTATTTACACATCACCTCCAATACAGAGGTCCCTCGGTTTATGAGTACCTTGGCTTGCCAGTGTTTCGCAAAACGAGCAATGTCTTGCAAAACAAACACTAGAGGTGCTCGTTTTGTAATCATGGCCTGGGTCAGGTCACCCTCCTCCTCCTCTTCCTCCTCCTGACCAGAAGTGGCCTTTGGAGCTCCCTGTGGGCCTGACGATGCCCGGAACAGGCCTCTGGGGTGTTTGGTGGACCTGCACTGGGCCCAGCTTTGCCCAGAGGTGACCTCTGCAGTGCACCCCAGGCCCGGCAGGTTCCCAAGATGGCGGCGATGGAGGCAGAGGAAGAAGATGTGAGTTGAGCTATGAGGGAGGGAGGAAAGAGAGGAACTCCTTGATACCCCGCTGCCACCGTTGTTCGTCCTGGATCCTGGTGCTTCCTGTCTGTGTCGCATGAACTTCGTAGGCTGCTGCATCTCTTGTCCAAAGCAAGTTTCCCATAGGAAATAATGGAAACCGGGTCCCCGGAATGAATCATTTGAGTTTCCATTATCTCCGATGGGGAAATTTCCTTTGGTAGAGGAGTCTTTTGGTTTACGAGCAGATGGAACAGAATATGCTCACAAACCAGGGTGCCACTGTAATAGGTTCAGGACCTTATGGCTTTTTGTCTTTGTAACTTTGTCATCACAAAAGCTCTGTGAGGGAGGGCGCCTCAGAGTGAGGGACTGGCTCCGGGTCACCGAGTCAGCTTTGAAAGATTTTTGGGGACGCAGACACGGATCTCTCGACTATCAACCCAACACCCTAAAAGCGACCCCTCTCCCTGCTGTTTCAAGTCAAAGTTCCCTCCTTTGTCCTCGGATGGTGTCTGTCATGTGGGGGGGAAGGGTTATATCCCTATCATATCTGAATATAGCCAAGATGTGTACCTGTGGAATTCTTTTCAATTTCTCTTGTAGGGACTGGAACAATGCCTGGGGCAAGAATTCTGTTATCTCTTCTACTTTTTGACAGGGAGGAACCAGATCAGGTACGGCGGAGGCAGGGGGGGGGGAGACAAGGGTGGCCGGGGAGGTCACCTTCTTTTGTTTTCTTTTGTGACATCAGAGAATGTCAAAAAGTCTAAAAGGAACACCATGAAGGACCCAACCCACTTTGGGTGTCTCAAGGCCTTGCCCTTACAGCCACCCCCCCCCCCAGAGAGGCCCTTAAGATGCGCGTGTGCACAATCGGGCTTTCTCTGTGGTTGGCCTTACCCTCTGGAATTCCACCCCCCCGACTGAGAATCGCCTTGAGGCCACCTTGCCTGCCTTCCAAAGAGTTCTGAAAACCTGGCTCTGTAGGGAGGCATTTGGGGAAACCTGAGGTTTATGCTCTGCTGGCCCCCCTCTGCTAACATCAGATCTTGCCTGGTCTTTTATTTTATTTTTTTGTTGTTGTTATTCTGTAGAATGCCTAGAGTTCCCTTTGGGGAAGCAAGGCAGTATATAAAAATTTTAAACAAACAAACAAACAAATAAATAAATAAATAAATAAATAAATAAATAAATAAATAAATAAATAAATAAATAAATAA
>JAHTLZ010000239.1:5219-22105 GCA_023846285.1 Phrynocephalus versicolor
ACGCCAGCTGCTTTTGGCCCTTGAGGGGCCACCTCCATGATCAGGCAACAGCAGCAGGAGCTCCCTGGGGAGCTCCCAGGGCCACCTTCCTCCTGTCTCTTTCCAGAGGCTGGCGCCAGGGCACCCTCAGGCACATGGTTCTCCCAGGGGAACAATGAGGAACAGGCAAGGGGGTACCTTCCATCTGGAGAAGAGAAGACGGGGTGGTGGTGGTGGTGTAATGGACAGCTCTACTGGCAAACATCTAAAGGCCTGTCACATGAAAATGGAGCCAGGGGTCTTCTGCTGCTCCATCCGTTAGGATCTAAGCCATGGGTTCAAATAACAAGAAGCAGAAGAAGAAAGGGCTTCCTGGGGGGTGGGGGTGGGTAGACATTCTTTCCCTGGAGGCTTTTAAGCAGAGGATGGAAGGCCACGTGCCAGGGATGCTTGTAGGTGTGGCAGGGGGTAGGACTAGATGACCCTTGCAGTCCCTTCCAACTCCACAGCTCTAGGATTCCATGCTCCTGGTTTCTTCTGCATGGGACGTGAGTCCTCTGCCCTTGAGTGGGGGCCCTTGCCCCCACCAACCCCAAGTCCCCTTCTCCTGGCATCGCTAGAAGCACTGCATATCTTCTGAAGGCAGCTGTACAGGTGTCTCCAAGTCAGGTCAGGTCCCATGTCAGGAGGTGTTTGCCAAAGGCTGATTAGAGAACAGCAGACAGAGTCACCATGATGGGCTGCCATGGACTGAACTTCTCAAAAATGTCATGTCCCCAACTCAGCAGGAGCCATGAGCAGGCAAAGAAACCATGTACACAAGCCTCCTATCCTAAGAGCAGCTTATCGGAGAGGTGACTGAAGGCAGGACTCCAAGGAATGGGTTCAAATTGTGCGAAAGGAGGTTTTGCCTAAACATTACTCAGAACCTCCCAACCGCAGGATCAGTTTGACAGAAGAGCAGCAGACTGCCTGGGGAGGGGCCAGATTCCGTTTCACTGGCAGTTTTAAAACTGGAGGTTGGATGGCTATCATTATGGATGCCTAAGGACCAGGCATGTCCAAACTTTGGCCCTCCTGATGTTTTGGACCACAACTCCCAGAATTCCAAGCCTGTATTTCCAATGGCAGTGGGAGTTGTGGTCCAAAAACATCTGGAGGGCCAAACTTTGGACATGCCTGCCTAAGGACAACCTCCAGGTTGGAGAGATAGGCAGGAGATCTCTCAATGCCATTTGCAGGAAATCGTAAGCAGCCGAAGACATCTGCTTGGGAATACCCTTAAGTAAATGGTGAGCCGCAGTGTGAGACAACGTTGGACTGGATGGGCTGTGGCCTGTTCCAGCAAGGCTGTTCTTATGTTCTTATGTTGCTTTGGGTGGATTTCCTGCTTCTGCATGGGGTCAGTTTTGCTGACCTTGTGGTTTCTTCAAGCAGCACCATTCTATGCCTCAGTCTGATCAAAGTGATAACATGCCAGCCTGTTCAGGGAAGGCTTTTGTGCCACTTAACATGGAGCTTTCTCCTTCTGGAGTTGAGGGCCACTGCCTTTTATTCCTTCCTGCTGCTTTCAACACAGGGCAGTGAGGCTACAAAAGGCCTTTTGGTGGCCCAGGCCATGGCGAGCACAGGAGGAGGGACCGCTGATCTATTTGGCACTGCCCCTGGAGAGGGACCCCACCCAGCAGGACTCGCGTGGGGGGGGTCCTCCTCAGAGAGAGCAAGGGTGCCCCCCCCATGTCTCCTCCATGTTACAAGGGCCTTCTCCTGCCGCCGCATCCCTCTCCACCACAAGGAGGCGGAGGCCCAAGAAGGGGCTTTCTCTCTTCCTCTATTGGGATTCAGGCTGGCCCAGACCTCCCATTTAGTGCGTTCATACCCAGAAAGACCGTGGCCTTCAAAGCACCTCTGCAGCACAGTGGCCAAGGGGGTGACAGGCTCAGTGGCTGCCAGGAGAAAACAGCAAGCCGTTAAGGGAAGCGAAGGCAGTGCTCAGCCCTCCTTGTCTGCAGGAGGCTCCAGCGGCTGGGAGGAAAAGGGTTAAGGCAGCCATCCAGTTTGCGCCTCCTGATCGCCCAATTCCTAGGTAAGGAAGAGGGTGCAAGCTGGACAATGAAGAGGCGGGCAAGGAGGGGGAAAAGTGACTCATGCGATGCTGGAGGAGAGAGCTTTACAAATACCGTGAAAGGCACATAAGGGCACACGAGATCAAATCAAGCCTGTGCTCTCTCTGGAAGCAAAATTGACTGAATTGAGGCCTTTGTACATGGAGCACATCGCGAGAATACGGACCTGCTCAAGTGACAATCCTGCTGGGAGACGGTGAAGGAAGCAGGAGAAGGGGAGGATGGAGCCAAGACCTCCTCCGGAGGTGGTGGTGGTGGTGGGGAGTGCTCCAGCGCTGGAGGCCTTCAAGAGAAAACTGGACAACTGACAGGGCAATCACGAGAATCAAGGAAAAAGAGGACTCGTGATATTGCCAAGTATGGAATCTGTTTTATCAATGGCTAGAAAAAAGAAACAAAGAATAAGAGTAAGCTGGTCGTAACATAATAATGACGGAAACTCATGTAACACAATGTGTAACAAATATCACATGCATATTTTCCCCATAGAAAATGAATAAAATATAGTAAGAGAGAGAGAGAGAGAGAGAGAGAGAGAGAGAGAGAGAGAGAGAGAGAGAGAGAACTGGACGACCACCACCTGCAAGAGACCTGCTTCGATGTGTGGACCCCTGCCTTGCGCAGAGTGGGTGGGGCCCTATGGTCTGAGAGGCCCCTCCCAATGCCATGGCTCTTGCCTTCTGGGAGACAGGCAGCCTCTGAGATCATGAATGATCGTTATCTTCGGCATGTCCTGCTCAGCTCTTGCGCACAGAAGCCTCCTCTAGGAAGCCTCCTCGTGTTTGGTGGTCTCCCTCTTTTCCTGCTGTTGCCTTCCACCTTTCCCAACAGTCATTTTCTTGCCCAGCAAATCTTGCTTTCTCATGAGGTGCCCAAAGGAGGACAGCCTCCGATCCAACATTTTGACCTTCAGGGATAGCTCAGGCTTGATTTGATCTAGGACCCACCCCTTGGTCTTTCTGGCAGAAAGCTCTCCTCCGACATCACATTAGAAATGAATAAACAATTTCCCTGCCAGCTTTCTGAACTGTCCAGCTCCCACAGCCATCTGTGGAGAGCGGGAATAGCCGGGTGTGGGTGGCCTTGGCCCTGGCCCCCAGGGACACACCCTGATGACACTTGACAATCTTCTCCAACTCCTTCATTGCTGCCCACCCCGAGTCTTCTCCACCTTCTTCTTCGGGCTCAAAATCTGACAGCAGCCCACTTGGGTTGATGACTGAATCAAGTAAAACAAACTCTTGGACAGTTTCTCCGTTGCCAAAGTTAAAAGCTGTGCAATTCCCCTGTTGTTATATAGCAGGTCTGATGAAACCAGACAACACCCAAAGTGAAAATTCAACTCTTTATTCCATGACACAATCACAGGTTGCATAGGGATAAAAAAACAACAACTGCTAAAATGGCCCAAGGGCCTGTTTATATAAACTCCCAGGATATCCCTGAGGCCGGCCATTGGATGGTTTAAACAGCCTGCTGGCCTCCCAATTGGACAAGCCAGAATCCTGCCTTTCAGTCATTCTCCAGCCTCCAGTTCCCACATCCCACACCTGTCTCCCATTGCCTGTGCTTGGGAGCTTGATCAAGCCCCGCCCGGCTGGGGCCCAGCTAGAGCTTGGCTGGAGCTAAAGTAAGTGTGGAGCCTTCCTTTCTATTTATTCATATACTCCAAACTAAGGCAGTTCAAGGGTTACACTAAGAACACAACGCCTGTAGTCATAACTTTGAATGCGAATGCGGACACAGATAGTCCTAACTTTGCCCTTCTGGGCCAGCAAGAGACTTTGCCCTCCCACTCTGTGTCAAGACTATCTAGCGTTGGCCTAGCAAGCCACCAGCCGGGCACAGTCCCCTGAGGGGGAGAGAGGTGCACAGGGTTAACTAATGGGCTGGGTGCAGCTGGGGTGAGCCCCCTCCTCCCCTTGGCCAGTTGGGCCCACAGCTCCCTCTTGGAGAACGGCCAGAAGGGTCTGAGCAATGGCTTAAGTTGTTGTAATGGTGGGTTGTCTGAGCATGTTTTGACTGGGGACCTGTTGATCCTTATTGAGTATGCACCTCCAAAGGTACTAGCTCCCCCCCATCTAATTAAGGGAATTAACAGCTATTCCTCTCTGCCAGGACTATGAAATCCACTGTCCCCTCCTAAAACTTGGACAAGAACAAGGCCTCCCCTGGAGTAGGCAGGCACCAGTATGTGGAACTTTTCCACAATGTGGAACATAGTGGAACTGGAAAAAGTGCAGAAGAGAGTGACTAAAATGATTACTAGGCTGGGGGATCTCCCTTGAGAGGAAAGTCTAAAACCGTTGAGGCTCTTTAGTATGGAAAAACGACACCTGAGGGGGGATATGATTGAAACATACAAAATAATGTAGGGCATGAGTAAAGTGGATGGAGGGACGCTTTTCTTCCTCTTACAAAATACCAGAACTAGGGGACATCCACTCAAACTTAGGGCTGAGAGAGTGACAACAGACAAAATATTTTTTTTTACCCAGCAGGTTGTTATTTATTTATTTATTTATTTATTTGTCTCATTTCTATACTGCCCCATTTCCAATATGGAACTCTGGGCGGTGTACATAATAAAAGCAGATAAAAACAATAGATAAAAACAATAGGTCAGGATGGAACAATGGGCGGTAAGCGGATAACAGCAGCAGCCAGCAAGCAATCAAAAGGGGGGGGGAGGTTAGGGTAGGTCGCCATATGCCTCCCTGAATAGCAAGGTTTTCAATGCCTTTCGGAAGGCGGGCAGGGGATGCAAGGGGCAGCTCGCCAGGAAGATGGTTCCAAAGGGAGGGGCCGACAACAGAGAAGGTGTGGTTGCAGGTGGCCGACCTCCGTGTCTCCCTAGGAGTGGGCACCTGCAGTGAGCGCGCCTGCAACATCCGAGTGGGAGTGGCCTCAGCTGACCTCTGGGAAATACGCTCCGACAGGTATTCAGGGCCAAAGCCGTGGAGGGTTTTGAAAACCAAGACCAAGACCTTGAACCTTATCCAGAGGGCCACGGGCAACCAGTGTAAGTGGGCCAGCACTGGGTGATGTGCTCGTAGTGACGAGCACCCACCACCAGTCTGGCTGCTGCATTCTGGACCCGTTGCAGCCTCCGGACAAGGGTCAAGGGCAACCCCACATAGAGTGCATTAGAGTAATCTATCCTCGATATCACGAGGGCCTGCACAACAGTCCTTAGGGAGGACTGTTAGTCTGTGGAACTCCCTGCCACAGGATGTGGTGATGGCATCTGGCCTGGATGCCTTCCAAAGGGAATAGGACAGATTCCTGGAGGAAAAGTCCATCCCAGGTGACAAGCCATGATGGAGATGTGCAATCTCCAGGCTTATAACCAGGGTACTTCAAGGGCCAGATGCAGGGGAGTGGTTGCAGGAGACAGAGATCTAGTCTCATGCGCTCCCAAAGGCATTTGGAGGGGCCACTGTGAGATACAGGAAGCTGGACTAGATGGGCCTTTGGCCTGGTCCAGCAGGGCTCTCCTTAGGTTCTTATGTTCTTGTTCTTATGTTCTTACTGAATCGGGGCCAGCGGACAGAGCGGGCACCTCAGGCAGGTCCTTTCCTCGCGGAGCTGGGCGCCGGCAAGATGGCCGAGCGGGGCTCCTGGCGGGGCTCCACGTGGTGTTTCCCCCGGTTCCCTCCTCGCTCGCTGTGCAGGGGTTGCTTCGCACGTAGCTTTCAATAAACACTCAGGCAGGCAGAGGGAAATACGCGGCGCCTTGTTGTTGCTCTCCTGCTCGCCTTGCCTTGCCTCTCTCTGCCTGCTTGTAATGGAAACATTTCCGTACAGGTGCCCTTTCAGAAAAGATCGATCTATTATGCATTCAAGGCCCCCGCGTCCTGCTTGCCTCCCGGCGGCTTCAGCTGGGGACGGGCGCGGGGTGGGGGGAGGTGGGGAAAGACTGCCCAGCCGCCCGCGAAGCGGAGTCCTGTGCGGCTGGGCTGGTCCCGGCGCTTCAAAGAGGCGCAGGAGGCGCTCCGACTCAAACACGGCCGAGGTCTGAGCTCCGCTGGTCCCCCCCCTCCCTCCCGTCCGTCCTTCTGACTTGCCGGCTCTGACGCTCAAGGAAATATATATATTTCCAAACAATTTCTCCTCTGTTTCCTCCCTGATTGATCCCCTCCATTGACAACGTAAAGGCAAGCCAGCCAGTGCACGTACAGGCACGCGCGCGCGCACACCCACAGAATGAGAGAGACACACAGAGAGCGCGCTCTGCCTGTTGCGAATCAGGCTGCTGCTGATCTGCCTCCTGGAAGCCTCGCTCGCTGCCCCAGCCAGCGGCCTTCTCAGCGTGCCGACCTTGGCCGGATGGAAGGCTGAGTCAGCCTCGAGCCCCCTCCTGAGCCCGCTGGGACTGAACTCGGGTCGTGAGCCAAGATTTGCAGTAACGCGGTATAACCACCGTGCCACGAGGCTTCATACACACAGGTACTGTTACCACCAGTGGCTAGTGTGTTGTCATGTCATGTAGTGGAAAGAGCGATGGACTCAGGGTGGCTTGAAATGAATCCAGGCTCAGTGGGAGAAGCTCCTGAGGTGGCCGTCGGGAGGGAGGGTTGGTGGGGGACTCCCCCCTCCTTCCGCATTTCATTACCTTGAAAACACGTTTATAGGGTTGCTATAAGTCAGTAAATCCACAAAAAAGAGAGGGATTTACATTACTAAAATTACTGCCTGTGAACCAGCTGAACAGCTGCACTCAGGGTTTGCATTCAAAAATATTATCCAGGAAGAATGCAGAAAGACAATTCCTGTAGCAAAAAGGTGAGGGTGGTGGTGGTGGGGAAATTAGGCAGATGACAGAGCAAGCTCTTAAACAGTAAAGGAGAGGTGAGAAGCAAAATTAAAATGGTGAGAGAAAGAGGGTCAGGACCCTGAATGCAGCTGTTCAGTGTCCGTCACCTCAGGTCAAAGGGAATCTACTGCAGCAACTTGTGCAATGGAAAAGAGGAAATGGGGGAAAGCAAGAGATCTAGTCTAAAAGATCGAAGCACTTACAAGAGACATCTGAGCCTAGAGATCATCCAGTACAGATCTCACTGGCAGGAACCAGCTGTGGCCTGACACGACTTTTTAAAAGCAACACAAAAGCAAAATGTGCTGGTTATTTACGACCCCAGAATGCTTAGAGACCTCTAGGTGATGTACCATTTAAGTGTGAAGGCTACACATTGGCCCCCCCTTGCTCCCTCCCCTGCCCCTGCCCCTCGTGAGTAGTTGGGTATGTGGGTACTCAATTGACTGATCCTGGAAGGATGGAAGACTGAGTGAACCTCCAGCTGGCTGCCTAGGATTCAAGCCAGGTCAAGAGCAGAGTGTGAACTGCAGTACTGCAGTTTAACCACTCCACCACAAGGTGCTTCACCTTTAGGGAAAGTGAAGAAACAAAGTTCCAAAGCAGGACTGCAGTGAAGAAGTTAAGAAGACAAAAATCATGAGTACAGAAGAACTACAAGATTTTAGTATTCACAGAGAAGAAATTTATTTATTTATTTATTTATTTATTTTATTTGCAAAAAAAAAAAAATAGCCACCCTCCCTACCAAGTGGTCTCTGGGCAGCATACAACAGTATATTAAAACAATAAAACAACACAATCATTAAAAACATAATACAAATAAAAAAATCCTGCTACTCACGAGTCCAGCTAAAAACACTATCTAATTAAAATGCTGGTTGAACAGGAAGGTCTTTAACCTGGCACCGAAAAGCCAAAAGTGTTGGCACCAGGGGGACCTGTGTTGGGAGGGCATTCCAAAGTTCGATATGCCACCCCCCCCACCTCCTTGAGGGATGGCACCTTCAACGGGGCCTCCTGACCAGATCTTAAGGTCCTATATTGGAAGAGTTAAGAGATTTTATATACCGTCATCAGCCCAAGTGAAGACTGGAGCCAAGAAATCAGAAGAGGACTGAGTCTCAGAAGGGCAGCATGGAAGGAATTAGAAAAGGTCACCATGCGTCAGGAGGATGTGCCCCTGGGGAACACAGAGAAGAAAGCTGATGGGGGGGAGGGAGGGGGAAGAGTCATTTGGTGCACAGTGTTAAAAAAAAATCAAATAAATAAATAGCTTTGGGCACCTCATGAGAAGGCCGGATTCTGTGGAAATGCTGGGAAGGGTGGAAGGCATCAGGAAGCGAGGGAGCCCAATGCCAGGGTCCTTTGGGATGCGTGTGTGGACGAGTCCTCTGCTAATCCAGAGCAGGCCCCCATGTGGTCACGGCTGAGAGCCAAGCACTGTGGCACCCTGAGGAGGAGGGGGTGCTGAGACTAGCAGGCACTTGCAAGGTTCTGTGGGCACCAGTGCCTTCCCCTCGCAGCTGGAGCACCAGGCAGCATTCAGCAGCTGCCTTTGGGGCACTTTGGTGTGTGTGTGTGTGGGGGGGAGTTCTTCAAGGGCAGAGCACAACAGGGATCTGCACAAGCAGCAGCCTGTGGATGGGGGAAAGGCGGCACCTGACCCCCCCACCCACGCCGTGTGACGGATGCCAGGGAGCCTTCCTCCACCCCCAGGCCGCTTTCTGGAACTGGCCCCAAAGGCAGGAGTGCTGACCCATGGAGGCACCAATCTGGGGTGGGGGCAGAGGGGGCTGTGTGTGTGTGTGTGTGTGTGTGTGTGTGGCTACTCTAAACCCAGAATCTTCACCCTCTGTATTGTACACATGCAGGTGCTGTGTACTGGGGGTGGGTGAGAGAGAGAGAGAGAGAGTCCTCCTGGGAGAGGTTATCCATAAGGGTGACTAAATAAGGCTGTAAAGCCGCCACGGACAGCCTTGAGCCTGGACTGAAATGTGTCCAGATAATCCACTTTGTGAAGATACGGCTGGAGTTGAGTCACCCATTTCTGACACAAACACCGTGCAAGCACCTTATCTCAGAAAAGACGACTCAACCGCTGGGAAGCCTTTGCCTCCGCCGGGTCAATTTCATCTCCCAAGCCCAGCTGAGTTGCCCTTGAAGACGACGACGCCTCTCGCAAGATGTCCCGAGAGGCCTCCCCCACCTTTCCAGAGGCCAGATGGGACGGGTTAGGGTTAGGGTCACTGCCCGCCTGGCCCCCCCCCCCACAAAGCCCTGCTGGGCCAGAGTCAAGCAGTCACAGAGTGGCCTCTGAGGCCACCAACCGAGCCCCATCTCTGCGGCTCAAGGGAAGGATCCGAACCAAAGCAGATCTGCCCGGTGGGAAGCTAATAAGTTTCATTCCTGGAAGGCTCCAGTGCTGTCAGGAGCACTGCTGGCGGTGGAGAGCTTGTGTGCATGCATGGGTCCCGCCTGGGTGGCTGTGAGGCGGCTGGCAGCACCTCAGTTGTTCCTGCCGATGTCCTGCCCATTCCACAGCTGTTTGGGGCTCTGCATCCCACTTGGCACTTGGGTTTCATGGCAGTGGGGGGCCATTGGGCTGAGTCCCTTGGCAGGAACCCCCCGAAGGCCACCTCTAACGCTCCATGCTGGCTTCCTGGCCATCATCTCCAGCCTATCTTCTGGGCTCCCTGGCTAAGCCTTCTTGGTCAACACCATTGTCACCTCACGAAGGGTTCGATAGAACTGAAAAAGTTCACCTTATTTGTAACTTTTTGGTGGTCCATCAAAGCACCCTTTGGAGCCGGAACTTTGTGCCTATGCCTACCATTAAGGACACGGTGGAATTGCTTCCAGACACAGACTGGCTGATGGATGGAAGGACGGACAGACGGACAGACGGATGCAAGGCTGCCTTGCGGGGCTTCTGCTGGGCTCCCGGGGAGAGGAGGCTCAGCTCCTCAGTCCCAAAACAGCTAAGGGGAATTAGCAGTGGGATCTGGGTGGGGAGAGTTGTTTCCCCCCTCCCCCTTTCCAGTGGGCAAATCTCCCTTGAAGCCAGAGGGGTGTGTGGGGGGGAGGGGAGGTATTGGAAATGGGCCGGGAGAAAACCTCCCTTTAAAAAGCCCCGAGATTCCCTGGCCCAGAGCTCACCACCAGCCAAGCCCAGGGCAGGGGGAGGGGGGGCCGCCCCCCCTCCCGCCCCTCTAACTTTCTCCAAGAATTTATCTCTCTCCAGTTCCTTCCAGGAACATATGGCTGAAATTCCCCTGAGCAAGACTTCCTTTTAGAGCATCTATTACTCAGATCAAGGTTAATCCTGAGCAATCTAATGGGGTGAAAAGGACTTTAAGATAAATCGGCTTTAATCTTGTGTGGGTGTGTGGGTGTGGGGTGGGGGTGGAGGTTACTGTGGCCTTACATGGCCATATTTGTACACCCAGCTGCTGCTCCCCACAGGCCATGCTGGTCAAGGCTCCCTCCCCCCCACAACTTGGGCTTGGGCTTTCTGGGCAGGGGCTTTGGTGTGGGGGGGTGGGGGGGAGAGAGGGCAGCCACAGGGCAGAGGCCAGGGGAGGCAGAACAAACAGCAAGAGCTGTTCCACTGAAACCAAAGGGAGAATCTGTCTGGCCATTAGAAAATACAAATGCAGGAAGAGGCAACAGGCAACACCTCTATAGGCCACTGGTGGAAAATGAAAGACGTGAGCCCCACTTCTTTGAGGCAAGTACCAAAATTGCCACACACACCCTCCACAGCAAGGCAGGGGTTGGCAGGAGGTTAATCTTGGGTGCCAAGCCCTTGGCAGGATGAATTTTGCCCGCCAGGCACGCCTGCCTTCGTAGCAGCAGGCAGGAAGCAGCCGGGCTGTCATTCTGAAGCTGCACCAGAAGCAGAGGAGCAGCGGGTTTTGGACCTGAGCCCTTCAAGCCAAGGGGCAGAGGTCATGCCCAGGCACACAGACATGCTGCCACTGGCCAACTGCGTGTGATATTTTCTCTCTTTTCATCGGAGGCCTAAAAGGGTGCTGTCCCTCTGGCCAGCCTTTGAGCACCTTTCCTCTACCCGGGCTTTTTTATTTCTGTGGCTGAAAACAGGTCGTGCTTCCCAGGATGCGGCACTCCCGCTGTGGGCTGGCTTGGCTCTCTTTGGCCATTGCCTCCCTTTGTTTTAGAGGACACAGGATGGCCTTTGAGCGTTATGCTCTGAGGTCTCTCTTGGGACCTGTCCCGAGAGGCCTGGCTGCTGGGAGGGGCCTGAATGGAGAGCCTGCGCCTGCCAGTGTGACTGTCCCCGTGTCGCTTGGCCTTCTTCGGAGGCAGGGCTCCCGGCTCAGTAGGGCGTCCAGGTGGATGAAGGAGAAGGGAGCTTTTGCAGCAGCCAGGGACCAGCCGGAACGGCCCCAGCCTTCGGCTGACGGAAGAAGCTAGCACAGTGTCTGGCATGGCCCTCCCTCCGACCCCACTGTTTGCATTTCCCCATGGTGCTCAGGACCCCCACCGTTGCCCATGGGATGGCAGTGGCACAGAATCTGGCCCAGCTCTTTGACACAGGCGGGTGTCACGCACGGAGACTCCCCTCTGTGCCACAGGAATGCCCTGAACTCTGAATAGGAGACTGGGAAGAGCTGGCCCAAAGGGCGGCATTTGGAGATGCCAGGCGGGAGGTTCCCTAGAGCCAATGCCCTGAAGCAACAACAAACCCTAAAGGGATGGGGCACCCCCTCCCGTCTCAAGCCCTGAACCAGATGGGGGCCTGCTCTGGATTAGCAGAGGACCCGTCCACACACACACATCCCAAAGGAGCAAAGCAAGCCTGAACTCTCTCCGGAGGCAAAATATTGAATCCGTGCCTTTGAGAATATGAGAGGGACAGACTTCTTGGAGCAACGATGGCGAACCTTTTAGAGACTGAGTGGCCAAATGGCAATTCTAAAAACCCACTTTTTTATTGCAAAGTGCCAATACAACAATTTAACCTGAATACAGGCGGCTGTGAAAGGGCATGTCAGATGCCCAAAGAAAAGGCTCCAAGTGCCACCTTTGGCACCCGTGCCATAGTTTCGCCAACACTGCCTCAGAGGAAGCCACAAGCATGAAAGTACAACATCTGAGCAGGGATGCTGAGTACAGGACATTTTTTGAGACCCTGCATTTGTAGCATTGCAATGAATCAGGAGGTGACTTAAAAGCCAGTAATGACAGCAACAACATCCACCCAAGGTCTGTGACTCACAGCTCGACTCTCTTTCCTCCCTGGATCTGGAACCACTCACTTCCACCTTTCACACTTGTGAAAATGACTATCCTTGTCAATTTCATCTGGGTCCCAGCAAGGCTTTTCGAACTGGACAAGAAAGGGGGTGGCTGGGTGGCTGGGGAGATAAACTGAGAACTAGCTGCTAAGGAGGGGGAAGACTGGGGTAGCAGTCCTGAAAGGACCTGCACTGCCAACAATCTGAAGGAGGAGGAGGAGGAGGAGGAGGAGGAGGAGGAGGCCTTTCTTAGCAAGAGAAAACCCTCCTGAAACCGAAAGCAAGGATTGGTCTCCAGTAATACTGGGCACACCCACTAAACCAATCCAAATCAATGGGTGGCCAAATCCACAGGAGCCCATGGGATGCCCGGACCAGAGGTTTTATCTATCAGGCATGGCCAGTGGTCTTAAACATTAAATGTTTTGGCTGGGACCTTCTCAGAATTGCCGGCCAAGGAGGGAGCTTCCCCTCCTCCCTCCCTCCCTCCCTCCCTTCCTCAGCCCCTCCCCTCCAAAATCAGCTCCTTCATTCCCCCCACCACCCCCACCACCCTTCCTTCCCTCCCTCCAGAGCATGAAGTGCTACTTGGAAAGGCCTCGCCTGGTGGGCAGAGAGGAGAAGCACCTCCCCCACCCCCCAAGATCCCCAAACCCCAGTCCCTGCCGAAGGATGGTATCTCAGCTAAACGATGCAAAAATGATTTAATGGAAGAAGCTAATCAAGGAAGCCAAGAGAGACTCCTCGCCACAGCGCAGATACAAGATTCAATTAAAATGCAGCCTTTGTGGGCCTCACCATTTTAATTTTCCACAAATTAGCTTTAAAAAGGTATGGAAATGAAGATATTAGATTTTTCCCTAAGTCAAAAGGGAAAAATCCTTTGAGGATTATATTAGCAATTCCCCTTCGAAAAACGGATGCATGGCCCTTATTCCCTTGCTTTAATCCGCTGCAGCCCAGAGCCTGTTTCGGTCCCTTTCTGGGCACGGAGGGCTTGAGGCCATGGGGGAGGGGGCAAGTAACCCTTCAGCTCCAGGGCCATCCTCTCCATCCTTCTTTCAGAACCAGCCTTCTTCTGGCCGTCAAGCTCAACGCCTTCCGCCCTCCAGAGGAGAGCAGAGATGGAGAGCAGAGCCTTGAAGTGAACTAGTAGCCATCCAGATGTTCTGGACTCTTGGGGGGGGTGCTTCTGGCCTGGCCTTGGAAGGGTTGGGACCTCTTCTCTTGCTCCTCTTCCCTTCTTGTGGCCTGCTCAGCCCTCTGCCCCCTCTCCCCCTCCCCCCCCCGGGAGCAGGAGGGGAGAAGAATTGTCTCCCAATCCCATGACCGTCTGGCAGCCACTCCACATGTGGTTGTTCTGGGGTTCTGCTCCCTGCATCACAAAATGGAAATTGGACAAGACCTTAAACAGTGCTGCTGACAAACCGCACGGCTGTCTCTGTGGGTCCTCTCCCCCCCTACCCCACCCCTCTTTGGGCTCTGGTCCTGGATCTGGCTTAGTCTCTCCCAGCCAGCCCCCCCCCTCAGCTTCTTTCCTAAAAGGCCACAGGTGGCAGGCCCTCCGTGCTTCAGTGGCCACTGGCAGCCTTTTGCTCCTGGGAGCCACGCCTGAGAGAACCATGCTCCTCCTGAGGCACCCCCCCCCCCGGTGCAGCAGTGATGCCCCTCTGGTTGTTCGAAAACGCCACAGGATACGCCCCCTCTTGGCGCCCCACTTGTTATGGGGGAGGGGAATTTGTGAAGGAGGGCAGCCTGTGCCTGTCCTCTTTCGAATGGGCACGTGTTTTCTGAATAAATTTTAGGGGGGGCCTTCTTACTCCAAGCTCATCTTTTGGACCCTTGGTGGCCCCACAGAAGAGATAGAGGCAAAGTGGGCTTTGCTGTGTCCGTACTTGGCTCAACCAAGGGGTTCTCTAACAGCCACCCCTCACCCCACCCCACCCCCACCCCGGAGGATTTATGTAGCCCTTAGAATCACAGAATCCTAGAGTTGGAAGAGACCTCAAGGGCCATCCAGTCCAACCCCCCTGCCATGGAGGAACCTCCCCATCACAGGACTCCCGAGAGATGGCCATCCAGCCTCTGCTTAAAAACCTCCAAAGAAGGAGACTCCACCACCCTCCTTGGTGGCAGCATCTTCCACTGCCGGACAGCTCTAACTGTCATGAAGTTCTTCCTAATGTTCAAATGGAATCTCTTTTCCTGTAGTTTGAGGCGATTGCCCAATGCTCAGGGCTGGCCTGCATGAGAGCGGCGTTTGCCCTTCCTGAGGCCCTAGGAAGAGTTCCCCGTCTTCCTCCTCTGTCTTCCTCCTCACTGCCCTGCCCTCCAACCGGGTGAAGGCCGGGGCTCTGCAGCCCACGCCAAAGGTGCCTGCTCGAAGGTCGGACAGGATCCTGCCCAATGGAAGGGCTCCTCCTGACTCACGTGTGGCACCTCTAGGGGAGCAGGGACTTGGGCGGAAGGGTCAGATGACGCCAGGCTGACGAGGTTGACCCCCCCAACCCCCCAACCCTTCTCTGGCCGTTCCAGCCACCCAAGGGCTACTGCTCCGTATGGCACTACCTCATTCTGGGCTGATTTTATTTCAATAAACATTAATTAAGAAAGAAGCTTACTCTTGTTCCATTGTTTTAATTACCTGTAGTTAAACATTCCCACGAGCCTGGTTACTCAGCCATAAACTCCATTACTTGAGTTTATATATTTATATAGCACCCCACATCTGTAGTCTGCCATTGGTACTAATGAGCCTATCGGGAGCCAAAGAGGGAGGAGCCCAGGAGTAAGGGCCGGTGGGGCAAGCCCGGGGCTCCCAGGCCAGCAGGGCCCGGAGTGGCTGGCAGCCAAGCAGGGCTGGGAAGGAGAGGCCCTCCTGGGTGCAGGATCCCAGTTGCCCCAGGACCAGGGGAGGACTGTGCGGGCCAAGAGGGAGGCAGAGAGACCTCGATGCCCACCTCCATCCAATAAGAGAAGGGGAATCCCTCCAGGCCCCTCCCCCCCAAAAAACGCCAGGGCTGCCCAAGGACACAAACGGCAAGGGGGGCATGCGGGGATCCCCCTTCTCAGTGGGCTGGGTGAGGAGCATCAGAAACCCTTGTGGCCCAGGGAGGCCTTGAGAGGAGCAGTGGGGGGGGGAGCGCTAGCTCTTCCTTATAAACGGCCAACCATGAATATAAATCACAATTCCGGGTGTCAGCTGCACCAGGCAGCCTCAGCCAAACAGAAAAATAATCAGTTTATAACAAATAAATGTAATTTTTCATTCTCCCCCCTCCCCAATTCTCCAGCGATTTATCTGCATGGCTTTCACCAGCTGGATGCTTCTCAAGATGGTGACTGCAGCAGGATTTAGCCAGCGGTCTCCCCTCCCCGCCACTACCTTTGCTGCTCACTCTTGCATTGCTCAGCTTGGCTGAGGGGGAGGGGAGGGGGCAGCCACGCCCCTCTCCCAATTCCCTTTTGAATTCAGCTGCAGCTGGTGCTGCCTGTGGCCCATGTGGCAAGAAGGCAGAGTCTTGCTCAAGGGCCTCACCCTGTCACATCCCAGGGACACCCGCCGGCACACTCCTGCTCCCCCCACCTTTTGTTGAGGACCCCCATTTGCTGCCCCTGCCTCTGCTAGATTCAGCCACCGCTGGAGAGCTGCACCCTGGGTGGCAGGGGTCAACTGAGCAGGGTGTGTGAGCACCATGTCCCAGCGTGTCCACTAAGGCACCCCCCCCCCCGTGAAGGGTTGCAGTCACAGCATGGGGAGCACCTTCCAGGTTCCTCCGGGGGGGGGGGCTGGGCCACCGAGGGCCACGTGGTGCCAGGCTGGAGCCCCTGGCTTCCTCCCTGCAGGAGGCTGGCCTTTGGCCCTCCTCCTCCTTGAGTGGAGGCGGTAGCTTGAGGCTCCCTCCCTTCTGCCTCCTGGCTCTTCCTCCCTTCAGGGATTCCTCCACCTTCCCCCAGAAGCAGCCGCATCAGCAGCAGCATTGGGCCATCTGCCTGTTCTACCACGATCGCCCTCCCTGAAGAGCCCTTGGGGAGCCGTCCAACCCCAGGGCTTGGTGAGGAGGAGTTGCGCTCCAGAAGGCTGCGGAGCAAATTAGCAAACTCAGAGCTGGCAGCTGAGAAACTGGCCTGAGGTGCAGAAGAGGGCTGGATTCTGGGGAAGAAGGAGAAACAGCCCTTGGCAGAGGAGCTAATAGGACCGGAGGGGGGGGGGAGAGAGACAGTAGGTCCCCAGAGCTGCCCTGCCCTGTCCTGTCCTGGCATGGGGCTCCCCTCGTGCCCCCTTAGCCAGCACCTGCACTGGCTGAGCTGAGGGGAGATGCAGGCAGGTCTAGATGGCCACAGGGCTCCCCCCCACCCGGTCCTAGATGCTCAGCCCTTATGGCCCATCGGTCCCACTCCCCACCCCCAACCCCAACCCCGCTCATTTCCCATTGCTCTGCACTTCCCACCCTTCCCTGATGGGCTTCTGTTCCTTGAGTGTGGGAGGGTGTTCTCCCCCCCCTTCCTGTAGCTCTCCCCTGAGGTAGCTGTGCTTGACCTTCAGCATCCCTGAAAGGCAGGAGCCTCTGCTGCCCACTCCCTCCCTCCCCCCCATTCGCTCCTGACACTTTGGGAGGGAAGCCCATTTATCACTGTCTCTTTCCAAGGGTTCTGTGTCTTGAGAGCCACGTGGGTCACCCAGCCACAGAGCAACTGTGTGTG
>JAHTLZ010000239.1:22115-45834 GCA_023846285.1 Phrynocephalus versicolor
CCCCCCGCCCCCATCTCTCTCCCAGCAGCCGAAAGGTTGCCTCTTCCCCGCCCCCCTCCGCCTGCGCGCTAAGTGGTTCTCGATGCAGGATTAATTCGTCATATTGACACTGATCGTTTATTACAGAGCAGAGAGGAGCCCATTCATTTGAATAGAAAACATTTCATCTTATCTGGTGCCTCTCCCCAGCGCGAGCCCTCGCTTTTTAACCTTGGACAACCAGGCGCTCATAATTTCCTCCCTGACACCCGATAAGAAACTTACTTCTGAATCCGGTTTGCTTTGGCATTTCAAGCAAAACCGCTGCGGGCACTTGGAACCCGCCGCCCCGGCCTGGTGCTGCTCCCTAGTGGGGGGAGGGGCGCCCACGCGTGTCTTCTTTCTTTCTGCGGGACTAGTTTTTAGGGTTAGGGTCAGACCTCCGCCCCCTCCACGCCCGCGCGGGCACGCAGGCAGGCAAGCAAGCACCCGCTTCGATCGCAGGACCCTATAAGGCTTGGCTGAGGTCTGAAAGACAGCAGGGAGGGTCAGAATATTTGGGGGGCGGGGGCGGGAAAGAAAGCATTCGCCTCGAGTCGCAGCCGACCCTCGGCGATTGTCCCGGGTGAGGCCCGCGCGCGCCAGCTGGAAAGGCCTGGAGCTTTGGCACCCCAGCGTCTTGCGGGGCGGGGGGCGGCTGGGGCATGAAGACAGCTGGTGAGGCCGCTTTCTTAAGGGCACCCGCCTCGCCCGCCTCGGGCGCTTCCAGGGCAGAGCCAGCGCCTCTCCGAAGCCGCCCGGCGCCCTAAAGGAATTGCCAGCCCGGGCGCGAACGGCTGGCGCTAATCGGCTGTCACGAGCCTTTCCCGGAGATGGCTTTCCGATCGCGGGAGCGGCCCGGAGAGATAAACCTTTCCCCTCCACGGCCCTGGCAGCAAACCAGGGCCCTGCGGCCGGGAGGCGCAAATGGAGATAAATGAGGGTGCCGGCTGGCGACAGGCGCCCGGAGTCACCCGGGCGGCAGGACGCGCGTTGAAGGGTGGGCCGCCTGCCTTCTCTTTCTCCGCCCCCTCCTCCCTGAGCCAGGGGCCTGGAGAGTACCAGACAAAAGTAGGGGGAGAGGAGGGGCTGCCTTCTCCCCCTCTTGCCCAGCCCCACCACCACCACCGCTGCCAACAACAACAACATTCAGAGCAACAGCGGCACATCAGGGACACCCAATTGCTGGCCAGGTCTGATCTGGCCACGGTGATGATCCAGGCCTCCGATGCAACACAGCTGGATTTCTGTGGCACCTGGAGCTTCCTTTGGAAAGCATTTGAGAGTTTCATTAGGTCCAGAACACAGCAGCCACATTGCTTATTGGGGCTGGTTACATTACCTCCCCCTTAGACCAGCTCCCCTGGATCCCCTTCTGGACACATTTCCAAGTGCTGCTTTTATTTATAATTCATTTATTAAATTTGTATACAACCCTATGAGGGCAGATGGCCTACACTGGGCAATTTACAGTCAAATAAAACAACATATGTAAGTGAAAATGAAACCGTAGCCATAACAGAAGCCTGGTGGACTGCGGAGAACCAGTGGGATCCAGTAATCCCAGGCTATAAACTCTACAGGTGGGATAGAGAGGGGTGGGTTGGAGGGGGAGTGGCCAACTATGTCAAAGAAGGGGTAAAATCCAGCAGAATGGAGATTGGTAGTGGGTCTGACTCCACCATAGAATCACTGTGGGTTAAACTACCAGGTCCAAGGAGCAATGTGATAGTGGGGGTGTGCTATCATCCACCAGATCAAAAACTTGAGGGGAACCTGGAAATGAGGAGAGAAATCATGGAGGTGTCCAAGGGTGTTTATACATGACCCCTAAGCTCCGCTGCAAATGGCTCCCAGCTCCAGAGCTTAAAAATGTTTCCCCACCAGCTCCGGATCTAACAGAAAATTAAGTGCGACCCCGCCCACCTAAGCGCGACCCAGCACACCTTTCAAGTACCTGCTCTGGGAGAGTGAAAAATGTTGATGCAGAGAGTGCCGGGCTCTCCTCGCTTCTTTTTGTTTTTGTTTTTGTTTTTTGTTTTTTTTGCCTCCCGCCCCTTTAAGAGGAACCAGGAAGTGACCGGGGCTCAGAGCAGCTTCCACCGGCACCCGAGGTAAGGCTTTATTCTTTTGTCCCTTTTAAAGGCTTTTTTTCCTCCCTCCCTTCACGCAGACAGAACAAGGAAGTGCAGAGGGGGTGGGAACGCAGGGAGAGCGACAAACCCTCAAGATCTCTGGTCCGAATTTAAGGGACCAGCGGATCTTAGGGGTCGTGTAAAAAGGCCCTAAGAGGGATAGGATAGTAATCATGGGGGACTTCAATTATCCCCACATTGACTGGGCCAATGCAAGCTCCGGGCAAGAAAGAGAAACCGGGTTTCTCGACTTGCTGAACGACTGTGCCTTAAAGCAACTTGTCATGGAGCCCACCCGAGAACAGGCAACTCTTGACCTAATACGGTGTGATACTCAGGACCTGGTCAGGGATGTGAATGTCACTGAGCCTCTGGGGAACAGTGACCATGCTGCAATCTCCTTTGCCATGCATGTCAGGAGAAGACTGTCAAGCAAATCAAACACAAAAACCCTTCATTTCCGAAGAGCAAACTTCTCTCAGGTGAGGAAACTAGTTAGAAAGAAATTGAAAGGGAAGGAAAGATATTGAAAGGGAAAGAATCCAATCTCTCCAGAGTGCACGGAGCCTGTTTAAAACAACGGTAGTAGGGAGTGGTAGCAAGAGACAGATATCTAGTCTCATAAGCTCCCAGAGGCATTTGGCGGGGCTAAATGGAGATACAGGAAGCTGGACTAGATGGGCCTTTGGCCTGATCCAGCATGGGTCTTCTTATGTTCTTATGTTCTGGTAGAGGCCCAGCACAAGTGCATAACACAAAAAAAGAAGAGCTCCTCTAAGTCCAAGAGGGCACTGGCATGGTTAACAAGTGGAGTTAGAGAGGCTCTAAAGCACAAGGAGAGGTCTTTCCGTAAATGGAAATCCTCCCCAAATGAGGAAAATAAAAAGGAGCACAAACTCTGGCAAAAGAAATGTAAGAAGATGATAAGAGAGGCAAAGAAAGACTTTGCGGAGTGCATGCCTAGCAATATAAAGGGAAATAATAAAAGTGTCTTTAAATATGTTAGAAGTAAAAAACCTGCCAGAGAACCAGGTGGCCCTCTGGATGGTGAGGGAGGAAAAGGGGAGGTAAAGGAGGACTTGGAAATTGCAGAGAAATTAAATGAGTTCTTTGCATCTGTCTTCACGACAGAAGACCTTGGGCAGATTTCGCTGCCCGAACGGCCCCTATTGAAAGAATTAAATCAAATACAGGTTAAAAGAGAGGCTGTCTTAGGTTAAATTGATAAACTGAAGATCAACAAGTTAGCGGGCCCAGATGGCATCCACTTAAGGGTTATTAGGGAATTGAGAAATGAAATTGTGGATCTCTTAACGGTAATGTGCAACTTGTCTCTTAAACCGCCCACAGTGCCGGGGGACTGGAGGATAGCAGATGTCACACCAATTTTTAAAAAGGAAGGAGGGGGACCCGGGAAACTACAGGTTGGTTAGCCTTACGTCTGTTCTAGGGAATATAGTGGAAAGCCTCATCCAAGAGAAAATCTTAGAAGAACAAACTTTGCTGAGGGAAAATCAGCATGGCTTCTGTAAAGGTAAGTCTTGCCTGACAAATCTTATAGAATTATTTGAAAAGGTCAACAGGCATGTGGATTTGGCTGAAACGGTGGATATTGTCTATCTTTATTTTCAGAAGGCTTTTGACACAGTCCCTCACCAAAGGCTGCTGAGAAAATTGCATAGTCAGGGCATAAGAGGGCAGGTTCTGTTATGGATTGAGAACTGGTTGAGATCCAGGAAACAAAGTGTAGGTGTCAATGGGAAATTTTCACAATGGAGAGAGCTGAAAAGTGGTTTGCCCCAGGGATCTGTCCTGGGACCGGTGCTTTTCAATCTGTTCATAAATGACCTGGAGACAGGGATAAGCAGTGAGATGGGCAAGTTTGCGGATGACACAAAACTTTTCCATGTGTTAAACACCAGCGAAGATTGTTAAGAGCTCCAGAAGGATCTCTCCAAACTGGAGGAATGGGCTGCAAAATGGCAAATGTGTTTTAATGTAGCCAAATATAAAGTAATGCATATTGGGGCAAAAAATCAAAACTTTATCTATCAACTCATGGGCTCTGAGTCCGTGATGGATCAGGAAAGAGATCTTGGTGTGTTGGTGGACAGCTCCATGAAGATGTCTACCAGTCTGGAATATGGGTCTCTTTAGTCTGGAACAAAAGCACCTGAGGAGGTAATATGACTGAGACATACAAAATAATGCAGGGCAGGAGTAAAGTGCATAGAAGGATGCTCTTCTCCTTCTCATAAAATACCAGAACTAGGGGACATACACTCAAATTGTGGGCTGGGAGAGTAAGAACAGACAAAAGAAAATATTTTTTTACCCAGCGTGTTGTTAGTCTGTGGAACTCCCTGCCAAAGGAGGTGGTGATGGCATCTGGCCTGGATGCCTTCAAAAGGGGATTGGATAGATTCCTGGAGGAAAAGTCCATCACAGGTTACAAACCATGATGGGGATGTGTGTAATCTCCAGGCTTAAAATCGGGGTACTTCGAGGGCCAGATGCAGGGGAGTGGTATCAGGAGACAGAGATCTAGTCTTGTGTGCTCCCAGAGGCATCTGGTGGGGCCACTGTGAGATACAGGAAGCTGGACTAGATGGGCCTTTGGCCTGATCCAGCAGGACTCTTCTTGGGTTCTTAGGTTCTTATATTAAGTGAATCAACAGGTCAAGAGGCAGACGTAGCAAAATACAATGTGGCACAGAGCAAGTAAACATACAGAGCGGGGAGGAAGAGATCAAGCAGGGTCAGTAGAGAAGGCCTCTCAGTGAAGCCACGTTTTCCAAGACCTTTCAGAGGTTGGGAGGGAGGGAGGGAGGGAGGGAGCCAGACACAAATTTAGCCAGGATTTGATTCCATACGTTGAAACCTCAGCAAAGAAGGCCCTACGTCTGGCAGAATGTTAATTCTGGCCACAGCATTGTGGCCTGGGAAGACCTCCCAGTGGGTCCGGTGGATGACCTTTCGGGAAAGCCGCTCGACAGGTATGATGGCCCCAAACTGTGAAGGACTTTATAGAAGACCATCAAAACCTTGGATCTGATCCCGGAGACAGGGCCGGCGCGTCCATTAAGGCGAACTAGGCAGTTGCCTAGGGCACCAAAATGGACAGAGGGCACTGGCCAGCCTGATGACCCCCCACCGTCCCCCTGCCGCTGGCCACCACCGTCCATCCACCTGCCGCCCGTCGCCATCCGCCTGCCGCCCCCCGCGCCCATCGCCATCCACCCCCCCACGCCCAGTGCTGTCCCCCGCCATCCGCTGCCCCCTGCCGCCCTGCCCCCCGCTGCTGCCCTGCTGCCCCGCCGCCACCTCCCTGCCCCCTGCCCTGCCCCACCTCCCGCCCATCACCTAGGGCACAAAAAAACCTAGCGCCGGCCCTGCCCGCAGACAACAGGTAGCCAATGTAAGCCAGCCAAGTCTGGGAAAAGGTGATCAAACCCACACACATCCTCCACCAATCTGGCTGCTGTGCTCCAAAACTACAGGTTTTTAACCTATTAAGCCCTAGATAGCTTGGGCCAAAGCTCTGTCAAGGACTGCATCTCTCTCTATGAGCCTGTTTGGGTGCCGAGATCATCGGGGAGGGGGGGGAGCTTTTCTCTCAGTCTGATCACCTTCACAGGAGTGTCTGGATGGGACACAGGAGAAAAACTTCTTTGTGGCTGCTCCCAGACATTGGAACTCCCTCCCACTGGAGGCCAAATTGGCCCCATCTTTGCAGTCCTTCCCAAAGCAGGCAAAGACCTTCCCCTTCAGGCAGATTTTCCCTAAGTGCCTGCCTGCCTGGTGGTGGTTTTTAAATAAACTGTTGTACTTTAATGCCTAGAGTGTGTTTTGATGTTGTTTATATAAATACATAGATAGATAGATACTTTATTGCCATTGTACATAGTACAACAAAACTGAATACTATCCCTGGTGCCATTAAAAAGAAAAAAACATTTAAAAGGTAAAGAGAATTAAAAGCACTCATACACATCCATCACAACCATCACAACTCCCCAAGGTCACACTATTTGGTCACAGCATTTAAGATGGTTATGGCTCCTGGACAGAAACTGTTTTTTAATCTGTCTGTTCTTGCTTTTGTCACTCTGTACCTCTTGCCTGAAGGCAGCAGTACAAACAGGCTATGTCCAGGATGAGATGAATCCCATAAGATGTTATTTGCCTTTTTAAGGCAACGGGAACTGTATAGCTCTTCCAGGGGTGGGAGAGAGTGGGCAATGATCTTCTGGGTTGTGGTGATGACCCTCCGGAGCGCTTTCCTCTCTGTGGCTGTGCAGCTGGAGAACCAAGCACAGACACAGTAGGTAAGAATCCTCTCAAGGGAGCATTGGTAGAAGGACACCAGCAGTCTCTCGCTGAGGAAGTATATTCTCTGCTGCGCCTTCTTCACCAGAGCAGTGGTTTTAGCGCTCCAGGTCAGGCCTTGCTCAATGGTAACACCCAGGAACTTGAATTCAGCCACCCTCTCCACACAGTCTCCACCAATATACAGGGGCTGAATGTCCACATTTCCGCCCTGTAATAAGGACCAGAATATTGTTTCCACACCAGGCACAGAGTTGCTCCACCTCGTCCCATAGGCGGACTCATCCCCTCTGGAAATGAGCCCCACCACAGTGGTGTGATCAGCAAACTTGATGATTTTGTTGCTGGGGTGGGTAGAGGTGCAGTCATACGTCTAGAGGGTGTAGAGCAGGGGGCTCAACACACAACCTTGGGGAGCTGGTGTTGAGTCTAAAGACCCTACTCTAACCCTCTGAGAGCAGCCTGACAGAAAGTCCAAGACCCAGAGGCAAATGGAATTTGAAAGTCCAAGCGCCTCTAGTTTGGATATCAGTCTGTGGGAGAGGAACCAGAGCTGAAATCCACAAACAGCAGCCTCACATCGCTCCCCGGCTGCTCCGGATGGGACAGAGCAGGATGGAGAGTGGTAGTGATGGCATCCTCTGTGGATCTCTTTGCCCTGTATGCAAACTGGTAGTTGTCAAACGTCGATGGAAGACAGGAGATAATGCGACTATGTACCAGCTTCTTAAAACACTTCAGAATGATTAGAGTGAATGAAACTGGTCTGTAGTCATTAAGGCTGCTGTTTGTGGATTTTTTGGGCAGAGGGACAATAGGCCAGGACTTCAGGGAAGGTGGAACAGTAGACTGGTTAAAGATCTTAGTGAAGACCCCCCGCCAGCTGGTCTGCACAGTCCCTCAACACCCATCCAGTGATGCCATCAGGTCCAGCATTTTTGGAATGGTATTTATTTGATCCTTGTTAGCATTTGTATACTCACTGTTGTTAGCTTTTATATGGTCTTTTGCTAATAGAAGTCACCTTGTATCCTTGTAAAAGGAGAAAGGTAGGGTAAGCACATTTTAAATAAATATACATAAAATAAATTTCTGCCCAGAAACACAAGGCTGATGTGAATCCTTCCATCACAGGCTGCTTCTAAAGATGTTTTATAAGAATCCTCTAATGCAGATGTGCTGCTGTTGGTTCCTGTGTTGCCTTAATTATGCCAGGGGTGCTGCCAGGGTGCTCCAAAATCCAACTCAAAGGGCTGATTTTAAGCCAGTATCAATGCTCTCTCTCTCTCTCTCTGTTTGGGCCACAGGATCTCAAGCCCTGCTTCCATTCAGACCAAGCCGGCTGATCTTTAAGAGCCCAAAGGCAAGCCCTTCTGAGAGCACAGAGGTTGTGTGTGTGCAGGTGGGCAAAGGAAGGGCCTCATCATCCCCAGGGGCCCCTCTCTCTGGCCAGTGCTTTGAATGGAAGCCGTGGGGACCCTTCCCTGCAGGCTGTCAGAAAAACATGTTTCCTACCAGCTGGCCTTGCGTGGTGCATTTCACAGAAGCAGGGACGGCTCAGAGGGAAGAGTGGCCATTTATTTTAGGAGGTTTGCATCAGCTGCTCTTTCTGCTGCTGGCTTCCATTTGCAGCAGTGCTTATTGCTGCCTTGTTTTTCTTATGAAGGGTCTCGAGAGGACATTCAACTCTAAGGTGGTCTGAAACCAAGCCAGCAAAACACACTGCACTCTTTAATTCCCTCCGGAAGCCAAAAGAAAGCGGAGCGCTGGCCTGTGTTTCCCCCAAAGCCGGGGGTTCAGTGTTCCCCCCTCCCACACACCTGCACACATACTTTCCTCCCAGCAGTTCTGAGTCCTGCAAAGGGGGGGGGGGCTAAAGAGAAGCCTTGGCAGGCACAAGGCTCACCTCCGGAACAGATGGTGAGAAGGGGAAGTGTTTCTGCCATCAGTTTTGAGGCCAGGTCTGACCCCTTCCAGGTGGGGCGTGAGGATCTCCCTAGAACAGCAGCCCAGGACCTCGGAAGGCCCACCTGGGCAAGCAGGGGCAGCTGGGAAGCCCCCCCCCCCCACAGCCTGTGGCTTGGACTGAGGAGGGCGGGGGTGGGATGTGCTGAGCCTGCAGAAGGTGCCCCATTCATGTGCAGAGGAAGCTCCCTTTTCCAAACTGGGGGGGTGAGGACACGTGGCCCTCACTGCCAGGGCAACTCCCCCCTTCCAGGTACCTCAGACTGGGTGCCATGATGTGGAGCCAAGTGGTGAGATGGGCAGCTGTGCTGGAGACCTCTTCTCCCCCCCCCCCCCAAATCTCTCTCTGGAGGGCATTGCTTGGAAGTCCCGATCCTGGAATCCCAGTGGCGTCCATCGAGGGGGGGGGGCTCTTTCCTGCCTGGCCATCTGGCCTCGGGGCTCCTCTGCCAGCCCTCCTCCACGCCCACGCACCCTTCATGTGGTCCTTCTGCTTGGCAAACGCCCAGCCCAGGCTCAGCTGGCAAGCCTCCTCCTCGGGATCCCCACCGAACCCCTCCAGCAGGCCAAGATGGGTGTGTGTGTGTGAAGGCCTCCTCCCCCTTGGGGGGCACCAGTGGAGGGATGGGTCTGTGCTGGCACCTGAGCAGCAGCCCCCCCCGCTCCCCCCCCCATCGTCAGCTTCTGTAGGAAGGCATAGCACTTTCTTTCTGTCGCCCTTCACAGCCAGGGAAAGCAGATCTGACTCAGAATTAGCCTGCAAGAGCCGTGTTCGCTTCCCTCTTATCTGAGTCGCGGTAACAAGTGCTTTGCATTTATTCCACCCAATGTGCTGCAGAACTGCGTTACAGCTCATGGCTGCAAGCCATCTGCGGAGAGAAATCCAGTTATACCTTGTATAATAAGTTCCTGACAATCTTGTGGAAGACTCCGGGTCATAAAAGTCTCCTGGTTTTATCGCCAGTAACAGACACAGAGAGAAATTAAGTTGTCTTATCAAATTTAGATAATATATATCCCTCTGGAGTGGAAGGTTCCTGATGGATCTTTTTCAGCCTGGGGGTGGGGGAGAGAGAAAGGGAGGGGGAGGGCAGGGGGAGGGAGGAAGAGGGGGAATAACCCCCCACCCCCACCACCATTACCTCAGGGGTTCTGAAGCATCCAGCCTCAAAGAGGAAGGAAGTAGAGCTGAGAAGAAGTTGGGGGGGGGGCTTTCTGACCACAGGAGGAGGAGGAGGAGGAGGAGGAGGAGACCAAGTTCCCAGAGAGGAAGGAAGGAGCAAGACCCCCCCCCCAGCCCCTTCCGCCCTCCCGACATGGCTTGGTTCCCCAGTATTAGGAGATTCTGGGTCTCCCACCTCTTCCTCCGTTGTGCACTGAGCTCTTTCCCTCCCTCCTCCTCCTCCTCCTGTTGAGTTTGGCTAATCCCAGCAGGGTTGTGTAGCCAAGGGGGCTTGGCGGGCTCCCTGCACTGGTGCCTGCCAGGGAGGGGTGCCCTGAAGGCAGACAAGGGAGGCTGAGAAAGCAGTGCTCTTGCCGTGGGTCCAGGATTTGTCAGGGAAGTGCAGAGAGGCCTTCGGCGAGCGGGGCTTCTCTCCCTGCCAGAGGTGCAGATTCTTGGCAGGGCTCCTGAGCCAGATTTAGGTCATTGGCCTGCAAGACCCCTGCCTGTTGGGGAGAGGGGGGGCGGTGGTGTGTGGGCACCCCATATACAGCTGGCCAGGAGGAACGCACACCCTTTCCTGCTGGGAAGACAACCGATGGCAGTCAGGACCCAGGAGTCCTGCAAGCCGCCTGGCTCCTTGAGGAGGCCCAAGTAAACTGGGGGGGGGGGGAGAGAAGGCAGCCAGAGCAGCCCCTCCCCACCCTGTCAAGGTGCCTCCAGGCCCTGTCAGGAAGGATGGGAGGCAATGGCTAGCGGTGAAGTGGGCAGCTCTGTTGGAGAACGACCGAGGGGTTTTGACTAACAATGGTTTCTTCAGAGCAAAAGGATCTCTTGGAACTAGGACACTGAAATGCCAAAGGAGACCCTGCACATGAACAAGGGTCAGCCTTGGTCTCTGAGGGTGGGGGTGGGGGTTTGCTGCCTCTCTCTGTGGCGGTGGAGCGCATGACCAAGGGCGCCCAGCTGCCCCGTCCATTTCTGCTCTGGCCACCAGGCCTCCCAGCGGCAGTTGGCTGGCCACTCTGGGAAAAGCAGGGGGGAGGAGGAGGAGGCGGCTTCATGCAGGGCCGGCTCCGGGGCTGTTCTGACCTTTGCATGTTCAGAAGAGGGAGAGGGAAAGGCATCAGGCCCCCAGCAAGGACAAGGGCTGTGGAATAAGTCAAGGAAGCCAGCCAGTCCTTCACAGAAAAGCCCCACCACCACACACAAACACATACATACTTCTCCTGCTGGCAGCCCCTGAGCTCACAGTCAGGCTGTGTGTGTGGGCGGGGTGAGGGGTCCTTCCAGTTCAATCTTGCCGATAGAGTGAGAGTCCAGGGCATTCTGTCCTCCATGCAGAATCCCACACATGAGAGAGATGGGGGTGTTTGTGTGGAGAGAGGGAGAGGTTTCTTTCCTTCCAAGGGATCCCACCCCCCCACCCCCGGCCCCGGGATGCTTCTACGATAGCCCAGGGAAAAGGGTTACCTTCTGTTGCTTTGCTTGCTTGCCCACTTTTTTTGGTGTGTGTGTGTGGGGGGGGGGAACTGGTCAATGAAATGAGAGCAGCTTTTATTTCTTTCTGTCTTTTAGGAAACCACAGGGAAAAAAGGGAAGAATAAAGCCATAGTGACACCTCCACAGGTGCAGCTGCTCTGGTGCCCCTGCCCCTTCACCTCTGGGGAGAAAGGAGCCTCGAACTGGGCAACCATGGGGGGGGATGCCGGCAGAGCTCTCTCTCTCTCTCTCTCTCTCTCTCTCTCTCTCTCTTTCTCTCTCTCTCTCTCTCTCATACACACACACACACACACACACACACACACACACACACACCTCAGCACCACTAGGAAAAACCTTTCCAAAGAGGCAACTTCTCTAGTCTTTCTGGCTGCAGCCCTTTCACAGGAGCTGCAAGGAAAGCATTTGAGACGTGTGTGGGTGACAGGGGACGCTTTGCCAGGGAGAGGGGGCCCACTCTTTCCTCTGCCTGGCAAGCCTCTTTTTGCACCCTCCCCCCCCCAAAAAAAAGGGCTCCAAGACCCTTTGCTGGACGAATCTACCTGGGCATGTTCAGCCCCCTTCCCCTTGCCTATTCTCCCCTGGAGAAGCTGCTTCATTCTATGTTTGTAGGACTCCAGCAGCAGACTTACGTGTGAGAACATGCCTCGACGTGCCCCAAACATGGCACAGGACAGTGTCTGCAAGAAAGAATCAGCGAGGGGGAGGGGAGGGAGGGGGGCTGCACCCTCCTGTGCTGGCTGATGCCTTGGTCCTTCTGCTGCCATTAGCCAGGCCCAGAACATTCTATGGGAGAGATGGAGGTCCAAGTGTGTGTGCATGTGGGGGGGGGGTAGCATTTGGGTCATGCCAGAGGCTGGCCTTTGCCCTGGACCCCCTTCATCCACACAGCCCCTTCTTGGGACTCCAAGCCCTGCACCTGCCAGGAGGCTCTCGGCCCAGGGAGCTGGACCTCCTCCATCTGAGAGGACTGGCTGGCTGGGCGAGAGGTGAAAGGGAGGCACACGACACCCACACGTAGAGAGAGAGAGAGAGAGAGAAGCAGTAGAAGCATCACAGCTGCTTGGTAGAGGCAGGGGCACTTCTCAGCCTGAGCTCCCATGAAGCCCCTCAAGAGGCCAGTGAGCCCTCCCCTCCCCCTGGCAGAGGCCAGGCTGAATGGGGAGACCCTTGGGTGGGAGAAGTGCAGGCAGCAGGTGGCCCCGCTCACCTTTAGCCACCGGGGCGAGTAGAGGAATGAGGGGGGGGGTCTCTGATAGACTCAGGCTAGGTTCCAATGGCCCGTCAGCTCTGACACTCCCTGAGTCCCACCGGGACCACCAGGTGTGGCACCTGCCCTTGAAGCGACCAGGATCAGGTGCTTCTGGACTCAGCCCTCTCGAGGGAGAATCCAGCTTCAGAGGTGGCCAGGTCTGTGGTCAGGTCAGCTTCAGCATATTTCATGCATCACGCCTATCTCTACAGAATCCCCGAATGACTCTGGTCTATATGTTGGCAAGCTCCAGGATTGACTGTTGCAGTGCTTGTGTGTAGGTGGGGTGGGGGTGGGGGTGGCTGCCCTTGCAGGCGGTTCGGAAGTGGCAGCAGGTGCAAAACGCAGGGGCCAGGTTTGTATTGGGGAGAATGGAAGAGGGCCGTGTCTGTCCTGGCTCCTTTCCCCTGCCTGCCAGTATATGCGCCTGGGCCAATTCTGGGGTGGGGTGAGGGCTGATGTTGACAAGGAAAGCCCCCAGCAGCTGGAGACCTCGCTACCGGGCAGAGGGCCTTTCACTCCAGCAGCTCCCAGTCCCAGCTGCCATGGGTGGCCAACCTGAGCCAGGCCTAGAGCCCGCACCCAGGACTTCTCAGTGCCCCCCCCCCAATTCCAGGATGGAGCCCACTCTTCCAGTGGAGATGCAGGAGCACCACCCTCACCCCACCCCCACCCCCAGGGTATAGAAGGCAAAGAAAAGCTTTGCTCTTCAGTCCCCCTGTGGGGAACCTTCTCCCTATTTCATTACTTGATTGTGCAATTCTTTTTCTTGCTTAACTTGGCCTTATTGTTGTCGCTCTCTTGTGTTTGTGATGCAGGTGGGCTAACCGGGGTGGCTTTCCCCCTTTCCCTTTGCTGCTTTTACTTTTATGTGCACATTTTGTGGTATGCTGTCCAGAGTGGTGGCCTGCCAGGAGATGAGCCAGGGAGACATCAGACAGGTGCACAAAGGAAGACACAAGCGGATAAATGTGCCACCCTAGGGCTCGGCCACCCCGGCTTCCTCTTCCTCCTTGTCCCCACCCCCCACCCCCCAGCCAACTCTGAGAGTGTGCCAGGCAGGCAGGCAGGGAGGGGGGGCGAGCCCCGTGGGTGGGTGGCCTTTCAGCACCTGCTTTTTGTTTTCTCTCCGTGCAGGAACTGCCGTTGTCATAGAAATCCGGGAGCCGGCAGAACCTGGTAGGGCGGCGGCGGCGGCGGCGGCGGAGGAGGAGGAGGAGGAGGAGGAGGCGCCTGCCTGCCTGCCAAGAACCGGCCTCGCCGGACCCGGCCTTCGCTAGCAGGCGCGGCGGGAAGCTGCCCTGACCCTCCAGACCACCACTCTCCCCCCCTTCTCCCGCCCCATCGAAGGCACAAAAGCCCCCGGCTGCCTGACCTCCTCCACCCACCCACCCAACACCCACCCCGTCGGGGCTGTAGGGCTCGGAGGAGTAGACCGGGAAGCCTGAGGGTTCCAGCGATGGGAGGGGCCAGTTCGGAGACCCACCGATCTGGTGGCAATGCCTACAGGGGCGTGGTGGCTCAGCGGACTAAGGCTCTGAAAACTGTTGTCTGCAAAGTCAGCAGCTGGGTCGTTCGCCCTGCAGTGGAGCCAGCTCCCGCTGTTAACCCCAGCTCCTGCCAGCCTAGCAGTTTGAAAGCATGTAAATGCAAGTACAGTAGATAAATAGGTACCTCTGTAAAAAGCGGGAAGAAAAAACAGTGTTTCCTTGCAGCCATGCCGCCATGGACTTACACCACTGTTTCGTCGGCTTGAATACGGAGATGAGCACCGCCGCTAGAGTCGGACAGGACTAGCACACGTGTGCGGGGAAACCTTTACCCTTTTACAGTGGCAAAGCCGTAGAGACCTCCAGATGGGGCGGGACAGGGTTCGGAAGGGGGGGGCCGCTAGGGCAGAGGGCGGGAGGAGAGGCGTCTAAAGGGAGGCCAGGAGGGAGGCGATGCAGCGCCGCGCATTTGCCCGCTGAACACCCTGTTCTCACCCAGCAGCGGGGCGGGAGAGAAAAGAGGGAAGCGCGGCGTTGGCGGCGGGGGGGGGGGCAACCTGGCCCGAAATGGGTCCCTTTGGCAGAAGGCCTCAAAAGTGGGGAGAGGGGTCTACGGGACGTGGTTGGGCGGCAGGTGATCTCCAAAGCAGGCCCCTTTGCGCAGCGGGGGGTGGGGGGGGCTACCTGCAGGGACACCGACCACCTCCGGGAGGGATGCTCGGGCTGTGCCTTGTGCCTTTGCACCCAACCCCAGGCATTCCGACGACCTCCTCGCGGCCCCCGCCCCGCGTGTGGTTCGGGGTTCTGGCGACGCCCTTCAGAAGGAGAGGGAGGCACAGCACAGTCCCCACCCGGGACAAGTGGGGGGTGGAGGCCGGCGGGGAGGAGCGGGTTTCCCGGAGGACCCCTTTCTCCCAGTGCTGGTGAGGATCGCTTACTTACTGGGACACAGCCTGCCCGTTTGGAAACGCCGTTCAGGGCTGCTCTCTCCGTGCCCAGGCCCCTGCCCCCCCCACCACCCCTGTGCCAAGAAAAAGCGCTCCAGGGGCGCTGGAAATAGGACGTTTCTAGAGCCTTATTAGAGGGAGGGAGAGGATTTGCCTGCCTTTTTAAAAAAGATAGAAACCAGGAGAAAGCAAAATGCTATGCAAACCATATATTTTTAGCACGTGTACATGTTTCTAGTCATGTTCTTAACTGAGCAATGTAACATTTTATCACTTGTTGCTTCCTTTTGGATACTTGGCAGCACCGACATTCCCAGGCAAAGCTGGAGGAGAATCACAGGGGCCTGGAGCCCAAAGGACATCAGTAAACCCACCCAAGGCTCTTCCTCTTGCCTGGGTTCCGTTGCAGCCCACTGTCCTTGGCCTACCCCAGAACCATTGGCCAGGCAGTGCTCTGGGACCCGGGTGACATCCTCTGCAGAAGAGGCAACTTAGGAGAAGTGGAGCACTAGGGACAACACACTCCAAAGCTCTGGGTAGCCTCTGCCAGTGCCCTCCTCATATAGATGGCAGACAGCACGGGGGGGGCGTGATGGACCCTGAGGAACCCTACCACTAAGGGTCCATGAGGTTGAAACATCCCCCCCCCCCGCTGAACCCTCTGGATCTGGCCATCAAGGAAGGACTACGAGAGGCATCAAGGTGCTGGGCCTTCAATCCCTAATCCTGGCAAAAGCCCAGGAGGATACAGTGGCCAACAATACGAAAGGCTACGGAGAGATCCTGGAGGACTAAGAGGGTTGATGGCCCCGTCAGCCTCCCTTAAACAGTCATTGTGCAGTGTGACCGGTGCCATCTTTGTGCCATAGTGCAGCCTGAAACCCAACTGGAATGGAGCAAAGGCTCCAAAAAAGGCCTGCAGTTGCTCTCCCACTACGAGATTAGAATTTACTTGACAAATTTACTTTCCAGTAGCTGGTATCCTATTGGTAGTTCCAACTAGAGTAGACCTATTGGTGAGCTCGACTTTACATAAGTACCAACTGACTCTTGAAGAGCTGGTTGGTGCAATTGACTCTTCATGGTGTGTCCATGCTGTATTCTTACAGTGGTGAAAAGGTTCTCAGCAGAGAACTGTACTTCATCCAAGGATGGGTCCCTAGAATCCACAGGATGGGGCCAGGATGTAGTTAAAGAAGGAAGGAGGGGGCCCCAGGAAACTACAGGCCAATTAGCCTTACATCTGTCCCAGGGAAAATGGTGGAAAGCCTCATTCAAGAGAAAATCTTAAAACACATAGAAGAGCAAACCTTGCTGAGAGAAAATCAGCATGGCTTCCGTAAGGGTAAGTCTTGCCTGACAAACCTTTTAGAATTCTTTGAAAAGGTCAACAGGCATGTGGATTTGGGTGAACTGGTGGATATTGTCTATCTTGATTTTCGGAAGGCTTTTGACACAGTTGAGATCTAGGAAACAAAGAGTAGGTATCACTGGGAAATTTTCACAATGGAGAGAGCTGAAAAGCGGTGTGCCCCAGAGATCTGTCCTGGGACCGGCACTTTTCATTCTGTCCATAAATGACCTGAAGACAGGGATAAGCAGTGAGGTGGCCAAGTTTGCGGATGACACGAAACTTTTCTGTGTGGTAAAAACCAGAGAATATTGTGAAGAGCTCCAGAAGGATCTCTCCAAACTGGGGGAATGGGCTGCCAAATGGCAAATGTGTTTCAATGTAGCCAAATGTAAAGTAATGCATATTGGGGCAAAAAATCCAAACTTTATCTACCAACTCTTGGGCTCTGAGTTATCTGTGACAGATCAGGAAAGAGATCTTGGTGTGTTGGTGGACAGCTCAATGAAGATGTCTACCAGGCTGGAATATCTTATAAATGGGGGCACACTGCTACTTTTGTGTCTCAGTTGGTCAGTGGGGCTACAAAATAAAACAGGCTGAGCTGTGGTTTCATCATTGTAAGGCTAATTACACTGGTGACAATGAGGCCTGTAATAAGACTACCTGGGGTAGGAACTGGCAAGCCACCCCAGTATCCCTGCCATGAAAATTCCATGGACAGAAACAAAAGGCTAAAACATATGACACTGGAAGATGAGCCCCTCAGGTTGGAAGGCATCCAACATGCTACTGAGGAAGAGCGGAGGACAGGTACCAGTAGCTCCAGAGCTAATGAAGTGGCTGGGCCAAAGTTGAAAGGACGCTCAGCTGCAGACGTGCCTGGAAGAGAAAGGAAAGTCCAATGCTGCAAAGAAATATACTGCATAGGAACCTGGAATGTGAGATCTATGAACCAGGGTAAGCTGGATGTGGTCAAACGTGAGATGGAAAGAATAAACATTGACATATTGGGCATCAGCGAACTTAAATGGACAGGAATGGGTGAATTCAGTTCAGATGACTATCACATCTACTACTGTGGGCACGAATCCCATAGAAGAAATGGAGTAGCCCTCATAGTCAACAATAGAGTGAGAAAAGCAGTGCTGGGATACAACCTAAAAAATGATAGAATGATTTCGGTACGATTCCAAGGCAGTCCTTTCAACATCACAGTAATCCAAGTTTATGCACCAATTACCGGTGCTGAAGACTCTGAGATTGACCAATTTTATGAAGATTTACAACTCCTCCTAGAACTGACACCAAAGATAGCTAGCCTTGTGCACTCCCAGAGGCATTTGGTGGGGCCACTGTGAGATACAGGAAGCTGGACTAGATGGGCCCTTCTTGGCCTGATCCAGCATAATGGCTCTTCTTATATTCTTATGTAATCAATGTGTTCTAACTGTAATGGAAAGGAATAGTTACTAAGCATAGACTAGCAATGGCAGAATAATGCCCAAGGCTCTTTATTGTTACTAACCATCTACTGTCTCTACATTTTGGACAATTTGGAAGAACCCTAAGAAGCCACCAACCTGAAAGGAAACAATACTAGTTTGTTCCTCTGCTCACTGAACAAATAGTGGCCTCCTAACTGAAGATCCACCAGCAGGAGCGCTTTAGGACAAGGTACAAAACCCTTCCACTGTTGGAACAACCTGCCCCACCCCCTTCCATCCCCTGAAGCAATCCACAAGCAGAACAGACCATTGACTTTTGAGACCCAAGGCCATAAACCCCTAAAGGTGGGTCTGGAACAGTAGAGTGCAAGAGAGGACCTGAGTGATGCCAGCTCTAAGCCTCCTCCAACCCAGAGAGGCAGCCACCCAGTTAGGCCAGGAGGGCAGGCCGGCCCTAATGAAATTCCAGCATCCCTAACCTGGTGGAATTTTGATTAAGCAGCACTTTATCCAGCCTGATGTCAGGTCAACTGGAATCTGCTCTTCATCATCTGGCACAGGGGTCAAGCAGGCATGGAAATTGCTCACTTCTAGAAAAAGAGCAGAGAAGGGCATGTGTGAGCACTCATCTCCCACAAGAGCTGAGCTTGCCCCCTCTGCCCCCCAACAAACACAGAGAGAGAGAGACACACAGAGACACATACACAAACACACACACACATACACAGGAAGAGGGAAAGGGTTAGTTGAACTCTCGAGGGTGTCCTGCATGTCGAACCAGAGGTATCACACATTTTTCCACTTTTTAAACAAGGAAGTCACAGCCCATGGTTCCAAAAATGAATTATTTTGAATCTCTTAAACATTTTATCCATTTTTAAATTAACTAATGTTTAAAACATGATTGGGGTTTTTTTGGGGGGGGGCATGTGCTTCTGAAGAGAAAATAAAGACTTGCCTTCCTCTTTCCCCATCTCTGCCCTTGTCAGGTCTTGCCACCTCTGCCTTCTTTCCAGCCCCCACCCCACCCCACCCCACCCCAAATCCTTTCCAGCCCTGCCTAAGAAGCTCATGTCTGCAGCCAGGTTTGAAAGCTGTTTTTGGTGTGATGGGAGTGGTGACACCCTCCTCTCCGGGGCCTTCTCTTCCGTCATCTTTGCAGGTCACCTTTTCAAGGCACCCTGAAGGTCCCATCTGGCCCAGGATGGCTCCTAAGACCTGCCACACAGCCTGGGATCTGAAACCCACAGATCAGTGGGAGCCACACTGGGTGTGGGGCGACTAACTAGAGAACTCCCTCTCAGCCTCTCCTACTTAGCAGTGTGTATGTGTGTGTGGGCGGGGTGCTGCTTTGAGGACCAGGAATGGAGCCAGGAAGAGGGTCTTGTCCTCACTGGAGGAAAAGTGGAGAGGAGGAGATATAACTAACCAAAGCCCCCCCATTGTTGAAAAGCCCTGATCTCTGATGTGAATCAGCAGAGGCTATTCAGTCCTCGCTGGGTGAGGAGTCTCAGGGGGAAGGGAGAGCTGCCCCCCACCCCCTTGAGCTGGGGCTTGAGAAGGAGGGAAGCCCCTTGCAAAACACCCTCTTCAACAGCATCTTTATTTATTTATTTTTGTGCAGGGATTGCATCTAATGAATTAGCCATGAATCGGAGCCCAACACAAGGGGTAATTTAAACTGAACACTCATTCAGAATCATCCATCATTTTCTTAGCACATTACCATTGACAATCAGCTCTGTCGGCATGACACGCCTGAGAGCCCAGCAGCAGCAGCAGCAGCAGCATTTACGCCTCCACCGCCCACCTGCTGACCTTGCCCACCCCAGGCCTTTGGGGACAGCAGGATTTTCTGAAATGGGACAGAGCTGAGGTTGGGCATTGAACCCCCCCCCCCGGGGGCCTCCTGTGTGACACCCCCCCCCCAAGCTGGGGCTTCTCTGTGTCTGTGCCAAGAACAGGAATCTCAGAGAACTGACCCTTTCCCAGGGTTTGGCCTTTGCCACCAACCAACCCCCCCCCCCGCTTTGGGCTGGACAGAAATCCAAGCTAGCCAGGGGACCAGGGGAGGCCTCAGCTGGCTTCCAAAGGTCTCTGGGTTCTTCCTGCTGCTTCCTTGACATTGTAAGGCTGCCTTGTTCCTGCATTTGATGTGCAAAATGACATGTGAGCCATACCTCTGTGTTCACCCCACATTCCTGGGATGCCACCTTCTCCCTAGGAAAAAGGTCAAAGGAGGCTCGCTGGGGGCATCTGGGAATGAGAGAGAGAGAGAGAGAGAGAGAGAGAGAGTTCTCTCCCAGCTGCAACCCTGCTCTGACCTGCCAGGTTAATCTACTCAACTAACACAGAGTCTGAAGCACCCTGGGACACTTTGAGGACGTGTAGATTTCATCTAAGACAAGGCGCTTTCACAAACATCCAGCCTGCTGCTTCTTCAGGCTTCTTGCTCTTTCCACTCTCCTCCCCTCACTTGCCTCCATCCTCTTTGGGGAAGAGAAAACATGCCCACCTGCTGCCGGCCACTGCCTGTGGTGGCGATGTCTCTGCCGTCTGTGATGTTCCCGCGGCATTGCCGTGGGGCCGTTGGCAAATATTGGCTTGCTTCTGGAGCACAACTGGCTTTGGAATCATTTGTAAAAAATGGTGTGAAAACCATAAACACAGCGTGTCTTCTGCCAAATCTGTTCCAAATGACTGGGTTGAGTAGCTCAGTGGGTTGGAGGGCCAACCGTCAGGTGTTCTGTTCCCCACAGCACCTCGCAGGAGGAAAGGCAGCCTGGGTGGCCTCGGGCAAGCAGGGCGGTGGTCCCAGGGCCACCACAGGAGGAGGGAAGGAAGGGCGATCTATTTCTGAATAGCTAGAAACCCCTGGAAAGAGTCGCCCAAAGTCAAGACAGACCTGAAGAGGCACAGTTATTATTAACCACAAACTAAGCTGTCTTCACCCCCTCCCCACCCCCAGGTGAGATGCAGGGCTGGCCGATGTGTCCCCCTCCCTGGCTCTGAAGCTGGGGTGGCAGAGCAGCCCAGGCCAAGCCTCAGTGGCGTGCGGGGGGCGGGGGCGGGGGCGGGGGCCATGAGAAAGGAACACCTGGGGACAGGGCTGGGCTCGATCCTTAATATCGCACCAGATTTTGGCAGGCGAGGGCGGTTTTTACTTCATCTCCCCTTCCCTTCCTGTCTTACTTCCATGAGTGACAAAGGACCCTCCGGGGAGGCCCCCCCCCCACCGGTGGCCGGAGAAGCACAGGGCCACGAGGTTGGCTGGCTCACCAACTGCTTCCAAGAATGGCCTTTGCACCCAGTGAAACAGGAGTGGGAAAGGGACCTGAGGTGATTCCCGGCCTGTCGGTTGCTGTCCAGGCCAGGGGCTACTCCCTGCCTGCCTGCCTGCCTGCCTGCCTGCCTTGCCCGCGGAAGCAGTGGAGTGAGCAAACCCTGCCTGGGATCTGCCCATTTCCTTGCAGGCCGTCATGGTGCTGGTCCACTGCTGGTGGTCACCTTCCATTCCTGCCTCACTGGGTGCCCGTCCCTCCCACGGGGCGGCCAGTGGGGCCTGAGCGGAACTAAGACCCAGCTGCTGGGGCTCCCATGCGATGCCCTGGACGCGTCACTTCTTCCTCAGAGACCCTCCCTCCTTCCCTCCTGTGCCGTTGCTCCAGCATCTTGCTTCCCTGCTCCAGAATCAAGGAGAGGAGGAAGGTGTGGGCCCAGTGGGGGTGGGGTGGGGGGAGACGTCCTTCCAGAGAGGAGCTCATGAGGGGCCCTTTTTGCATTTGCCTAGGGAGCAACAAGCGCTGACTTGGTGCAAGAACTGCCGCCTTTGGGCCGCCGGCAGCCGGCAGAGCTCCAGCCGCCGTGCCTGCTGCAGCCTCGCCTCCCCTCCAGCCTGAGGGATGCTCACAGGGGAGGAAGGGTTACAGAGGAGCAGCAAAGCACCAGAGCCAGCACAATTGTGGCACTAGCTGCTGAATGCTCCGTTTGCCGAGACAAAGAAGGGCGGCCAGGGTCAGTCCTAATGGGGAAATATTTGTCTATTGAATCAAAAGGCCATTTAATTAACCAATGCCATCCCTTGGAATGGGTTGCCTTTTGAGTGTCAACTGCCCCCCCAAGCAGGTAGTTGTCAGCCCCCCCCCCATGGGTTGGGCCATCCATCTGCCTCTGACCACGTAGCTTGCCTCTGGAGGAACCTGCCACTAGTCACAGCCCGCCACCAAGGCTGGCACCCCTTCCACAGGCAGTCCTGGGGCTCCTAGCACGGACCCACCCACCCCAGCTGCTGGGAGGCCACGGCTGAGGGCCTGATGCCGCCACGACAGGGCTGGCTAAGGCTGCACAGTGGCTCAGGTGGGGGAGGGGAGGGGTTCTGGACATGCGCACAGTCCTGGCTAGCAGCTGAGTTGGATCACCTGGCATGGGAAAGGCCCACTCGTGGCCGTCCTGAAGTGAGCCGGGGGCAGGGGGTGGGGGTGGGATGCTGTGGTGTTTCGCTGGCTGAGCTCATCTGAACCAGATCCAGGAGGAGGCAGGAGGGAAGGCGCCCAGCCTAGCCACGTGGTTCTTGCTGGGGAGCAGGGCTTCTCTTTTCCTCCAGCCAGGGGCAAGGCAGCCTCCCTGGCCGGGTGGGCCCCTGAGTGCCAGCCAGCCAGTCTTTCCGGCACCTCAGGCAGAAGGATCTTTGCTCTCACTCCCCCTCCCACTGCCGCCCGCATTCCCGGCTTACCTGCCTTCCCCTCCTCACCTGCTCCTCCTGCTGCTTAATGAAGCTACAAGGCCCCCTCAAGGAGGCCTCCCTCTTCCTCAATCATGGCCTCTTCACACCCAGCTCCGTGCCACTCACTGCTGATTGCCCCTTTGTGTCCTCTTCAGCACTCGGCACTTCCCGCAGCAGGCAGGCGGGCGGGCAACTGAGCCTCCCCGATGCCAGGGTGAGGCAGCCACTTCAACCCCTCCGTGGCTCCCTGCCCCCCCCCAGGAGTGCTGGAGCATCTTCTTCCTCTCCTCTCTGTGGCACCAAGAGGTGGACGGTGGCAATGGAGGGAGGCCACCAGGTGGTGTGGGTGCCCAGCAGTGCTGCAGGAGTGGCGGCTCCCACGCGGCATGTCTCTGCTCCTGGGCATGGATCCAGATGTTTTAGGCAGAAGGCAGGCAGGCAGGAGGGGGTCCGGGAGGTGCTGAGCCCGGGCCCTCTAATGAAGCCAGGGAGCAGGGGGTGTAGGGCAGGATTCTCAGAAGGCGGCTTCCCTTCTTCTAGAGCAGCACCCGCCCACAGATCAGGGGGCCCGATGGTCCCAGACACGAGGAAGCAAGCCCAGGGAGGCTTTCCACCTGCCTTGTCTTGGGGGGCACCAGGCGGTTGCGTTGGGGGTTGCATGGGGGGGGTGCCTCCTGCCATTGAAGGCCAGTTCAGCAGCCACTACCTGCTTTGGGAAAAGCTTTCCCCAGGAGGTCCTGCTTGTAGCAGGAGGAGCCAGGAAGCTCCTTGGCCCTCCCGCATCTCCTTGGCAGCAACAGAGAGAGACGGTGCCCCAGGGAAGTCTCCCCCAAACACCCACTGGTGGCCCTTCCTTTGGTTGGCTGAACTGAGCCCCCCCCCCAAGCCCCACACACCAAAAACGGCCCCCTGCACATACTGGAGCCAAGCTGCCTGGAGAGTGTGTAAGGCCCTGCTGCCCCAGCAAGGAAGAGGGACAGAGGCAGGCAGCTGGGGGTGGGGGTGGCCCCTGCCATCCAGAGCAGATTCTGGCTTGGGCCCCTTTGGCCTAGGCCTTTTGGCTTTCCCTGCCCCCTCCTGCCCCAGAGTGCTGCCATGGTCCCATGACACTCCCCTGGGGGCCTGGGCTTCTGAACCTCTCCCTCTCCCCTCCTCCCTGCCACCCCCACCTGCATACCCAAGGAAGAGGGCCCCAAAGGGGCCCTGGGTCTTTGGAGGAGACCTCTGATATGTCCATGGTGTTTGGGGACTGGTAGGAGACCCACTGCCACACACCGGGTCTTTCTGAAAGGGTTTGGTTAATGATGCCACTTCCCCCCCCCCACAGAGAGAGAGAGAGAGAGAGAGAGCTTTGTGAGTCCAGGGAGGGTCCATGGCTGGGCAGTGGTGGCAGACA
>JAHTLZ010000239.1:45844-58021 GCA_023846285.1 Phrynocephalus versicolor
CCATGAGCAGAGGGATCTGTGGACATGTGGATGCAGGGCCAATCACGCTCACAGGCATGGGCACGACTGACACTTCGCAGGCTGGCCAGCTGGCCGGCAGCCCCCCCACCCCACCCGCTTCCGTGGCTCATGGCGTCAGCTAGCTGTTGTCAACCATGGCTATGCTCAGCGCTGAGTGAAGGATCCCTGCTGTGGCACAGGAGTTAAACTGCAGCCCTGCAGTGAAGATTCTGATTGTAACCTAAATTCAATCCCAATGGGCTCAGCTAACTGGCTGAAGGTCCACTCAGACCTCCCTCCTCTGGAGGACAGTAGTAATCTGAGTTCTCCGCTTGCTGGTGGGGTGTATGTGTCTGTGGCAGAGGTGCAATGTGTAGCCTGCAAAAAGGAATTGCAGACCACCCAGAGAGAGCTTTAAGCACCACGGGGTAGGATATAAGCAGCTCATTTTGCTCATTTTATTTTATTGCTTCTTGAGTTCCTCTTTGGAAGCCATGAGCAGAGGGGGGGGGGGATTCCACAGGTATGGTGCTGCCTGTTGGGAACGGTGCCCTCCCTCTGCTCTTGGCAGTGGGGAGGGGGAGGGGTTTCCCTGATGCCAGCTATTTCTGGTGCCAGCCGCTTGGCAAAGGAGAGGTGTGCTGGGCCACAGCAGCCACCTTGGCTGCTTCTCAGCCTCGAGCAGCTTGGAGCCCACCCAGGAGAAGAGAGAGGCTCCCTCTCCTGCTGCCCAGGCATGAGAGGGCCTTGTTCTCCCTCCCCCTGCCCCCTCCACCCACACCATCCACTGCCAACCTCAGTTGTGCTCAGCCAGCTGCTGGGCATTGGCAGGCATTGCCCAAGAGTGTTGAGTCAAGCCATCTCTCCCCCTCTTCCCTCCCCTGGGCCACCTTGCACCCTGGAGGGGGCTAAGCTCTTGCCTGGCAGCAACTGGGACTCACCACTGCACCTGACTCCTGCCATGCCTGATTTTTTTACCCACCTTCTTTCCCCAACCCCAGCCCGCCTGCCAAGCCGGAGGCCCAGGGGCCCCTTAGGGACCCGCCTCTGGGGGAACGGCAGGATATCCTATGATCCTGGTGGAAGGCCAGGCCTTGGGGAGACCTGGCCGGATGCCTCATGGAACCAGGAAACTCTCTGGGCAGACTGGCCTCCCTAATGGGGCAATTGTGAGGATACCGTGGGGGGGGAGGGGGACCAGGGAGGCTGCTGCAAGGGAGGGAGGGAGGCTAGAGGTGAAAGCCTGGAGAGCCTGGGGGGGTTGCCTGCTCATCAAATCCCAGCCCCACCCCACACCCCAGCCAGTCTTGCCTGGGCCTTGGCCACCAATGTCATTGCCTGCTGGTTAGCCTTGGGGGAGGGGGGGAGGAATGGGGAACCACACCTGGGGCTGGGCCTACAACTTACCTCCATGGTCTGCTGGTTTTGTCTTTCCTTCTCCTGGGGGTGGGGGGTGGGGCGGCTGGGGAGCAGCTATGCTCTGAAGGCATCATTGATGGGAGGGCAATTCACTGTTGAATGGCAAAGGAATTTTTTCCTGATTTGACAGAAAGAAAAACAATCCTTTCTTAATGGCTTTCTGAATGGAAGGTCAGCTGACCACCACAGGGGTGTGTGGGCCTTCTGGGGGGGGGAGGAGGAGAGAATGAGCAGGACAGAGTGTCCTTGCACTGCAGCATGGAAGGAGGAACAGGGATCCCTGGGTTTGGGCCTGGTGGAAGGTGGAAACCCCTCTCTTGGGGAAATGGGACACTCCCCCCCCCCATCCTACAGCCACTTCTCACAGAGTGAGTTCCCTCCAGAGAAGCCTCCAGCCCCTGCCGGCCTGCCAACTTGGGCCATGGGGTGGGGGGGCTCTGGGTGGGGGCAGGCTGCTTCTCTGGAGGGAACCCCGCCCCCCTGGAGCCAGCCCTCCCTTCCTCTCCCTCAGGGCCTCTCCAGCCAGGATTAGCATCTCCATTGACAGGATCTCACCCAGGCAGGAGCAGCAAGAACAGCACTTAGCAGGGCCAGCCTAGCAATCATCAGCTTAACAGCCTGGATCGATAGCTCTCTGGGCCTAACTGCAGAGGGAGCGGCTGGGCAGCTCCCCCCCCCCCGCGGCTGGCACGGTGCCGGCCCATGGCCTGAGCAGGCTCCCAGCCAAGGTGGCAGGGCGGGTTGGGGGGGCAGGCAAGAGTGGCGGTGGCGAGGGGGGGGAGGCGAGGGATTCTTTTCAGCAGTTCTGGTCAAGGCTCTCCAGCGCCCACCTCCCTCCAGCCCACCCCTGGCTGCTCCTCCTTGGCCTCAGGAGCCCTTTGGTGCTGAGAGCCAGACTCAGCCCACCCACCCATCCCATCCCCCTCCTAGCCACACAGGACCGCCTTGAGGTAGGGCTGGGGCTGTGAGGGTGACCGAAAACTTAAAGGATGCAAAGATGCCAAGGGCACCCAGAGGGCATCTCCCCCCTTCCTCTTTTCCCTCTGGGCCTTTGCAACTTGTTGGGGGGGGGGTCCAGAGCAATCTATATTGGGAGGAGGGGGAGGGGGAGCAGCACTGCTTGTTCCAGCCCAATCACCTGGCTTGACTGCCCCCCTCCCATCAGCCATGATCCCAGCGCCCTGAGCATTTTGCTGGGGTGGAATTGGGGAGAGGGAGGCTCTCGCCCACTACCCTCTTCCTCCTGCTTGATGTATCCCTAAGGAAAGTCCTGGCAAGAAAACAGGCCCTGCTGGAGGGGGGGTGGCAGGAAGGGAATATGGCTGCTTGCTGGGGGGGAGCGGGGGGGGGAACACAGCTGAAGGCCATTTCTCTCCGTGACTGGAGTTCTGATCGGCCTCGCCACGCCTGCGCATCGTCCAGGATTGACTCCTATTGATGTCCTCCCCCGCCCCCGTGTTCTCCATCCCAAGGGCTCCTCTGGGGGCAGGGTCGTCCTCCCTTTAATTCTGAGCTGCTCCTCCACACACACACACACACACACACACAGAGAGAGAGAGAGAGAGAGAGAGTAGCTGGAGGGGGGGACACGCGGGGGCTCCCACGCCACCGGGGCCCTGGAGCTTGATGAGGCCGCGAGTCCATCTGTCAGCCGCAGCCGGCCCCCCCCCATCCCCCCAGTGCCGCCCGACACTCTTTCCATCATTTTTACAGATTTATTTTACAATAATTTAATTCCATCCTCAGCGCCAGGAAGACGGATTGGCCCGCGATGGGACTGGGGATTCAGCGCTGGCGTCATAAATTTCCACTATCTCTCTGCGCCTTGTTCTCCGTGAAGTTCGCCGCCGCCGCCAAAGCAGCAGCAGCAGCAGCAGCAGCGCAATTCTGGACGAGAGTCTTTAAACCAGGAGAGAAGGGCCGTAAATCTCCCCTCCCGCCCGCCCTCCCGGCAGTGGCGGCGGCGGCGGCGGCAGCGGCAGAAAAAGGGGCCGCGAGCAGCGAGCCCGGCGCTGGCGGGGAGCGTTCTTCCTGCCCGAGCTCGCCTGCTCGCCCGCCGCCTCGGCCTCCTGCTCCTCCTCCTCCTGTTCCGTCCCGGGGGCCCTTCTGCACCTGCCCAGGCCATCCATCAGCCCCGAGGAAGCTCGGAGGCGGTCCTGGGCGGCGGTCCTGGGCCGGGCCCGCTCAGCCCTCCGCCTCAGCTCCCGCAGGGAAGGCCGGCCAGTCGGCAGGCCGGTGTTGGGAAGAGGCCTCCCGGCGGGTTTTCCTGGAGGACCCGCGGCAGCGTCGCCGTCCATGCCCCCCCCCGGCTGCGCTCCCTCTGTAGTCTATGGGGCACGCGGGGGGGGGGGCTGAGGGGGCCTCGGATCCCTCGGTGAACAGTTTCAGAAGAAGAGGCCTTGGGAATTCCTTTCTCCCGGCTTGAGGGAAAGCAGAGCCAGGGAAGTCACGGCTTTCTCCAGTTTTTCATTGACGCCCACGCCCCCCCACCCGCCCTGCCTGGTAGTTTCCTGGGGTGGAGGCTGGGGAGGGTCTCCATGGCACACCCGTCGCTTCAGCTCAGTTCCCCCCCCCCCCCAAAAAAGGATTTACTGACCGGATGCCAGCCGCGTGGGTCCGCGGGCAGGCAGGCCAAGGGCAGCGGGGCGTTCCGAGAGGTTCCCGGGCGGGAAGGGCAGCCCGCGGGGGGGGGGGGCGTCCAGCAGCCGCCTCTTGCTTCCTGCAGCTGCGGAACCGGGCGGAGAAGAGAGGCAGCGCCGGGCTGCCGGGGCAAGGGGTGTGTGCCTGGCGAAGGGTCAGCCTAGGTGGCCAGGCTGCTCTCCGGGGAAGCAGGGGTCCGGCCGGGCCCTTCTCCCCAACCACCCAGCGCAGGGCTTGCCGGCCAGGCCCAACAGGTGCAGGCACCCCAGAGAAGAAGCCAAGGGGGAGCCGCCGCGCCCGGCCAAGCGCGTTGGGAGGTGGGCCGCACGGGGAGGTCACCTGGCAGCCCGTTTCAACGCGGAGGGATCCCAGGAGAGACGGCGGCGGCGGGGGGAGGGAGCTGAGGGGGAGTGGATACGGGCGGGATTACCGGGATGCAAGCCGGCTGCTCTCTTGGCGGAGCGAAGGCCCGCCACGAGCTGGCACTTATTCCGACCGGTTTTGGAGAGGGGTCGCCGCCGGGGAAGGGAGGACGGGCTGAGCTCTGACGGCGCAGCAAAAGGCAAGGAGAGGGTCGGCCTTCTTGGTGCCAGCCCCCGAGAGCTTTCCCGGCCAGCCGTAAATAAACCAGCCAGCGCCCCCTTTCTCTCCCCCGCCCCCCCCCCGTCTCCGTCCCTCCGGCTCGACTTCGGGGAGAGCCGGAACTGACGTGCCTTTGTTTCTCTTGGCCCAGGTGTGCCGCGCAAGACTGGGTGTGACTTCCCCTCACTTCACCCTGGAGAGCCCCCCCTTCTCCTCCCGGGTGAAATGGCGAGCCTCCCCCCCCCAGTTCCTCTGCAGCTTTGAACCACCTGCGGGGGGGGGGGCGAGGCCGGCAGGGCAAGGTCAGCCCTTGGCCGCCTTCATCCCGTAACACACCTGCTCTGCTGGGAGGCTTTCCGGCAGGACAACTCCTCCCCGCCCTCGCCCCCCCCCAACACTGTTCACCCAACACTTGCACACGGTGAGGCTCTGGCACGCCCACCTGCCCATCCCTGTTGGCATCACCACCCCCACCCCCACCCACCCCACCCTGGAGGGGCCTTGGCTGGGAAGACTGTGCTTGAAAGGGGTTTCTCTGAGCCCACAGCAGCCGTTCCAGCCACCCTATTGTCAGAGCAGCCCTGCCTGTGAGGAAGGGGCAGTGGGGCGAGGGAGGGAGGGAGGGCTGGCCTGGCTGGGCCATGGGGCTCTTGCTGGACTTGGGGGGGGGAGGGAAATTATTCTGGGGGGAGGAAAGAGGAGGAGAGCATATTCATGAAGCCAGCGAAGAGCCACACAGAGCAAACTGTGCCCCTGGAAACACCCGCCCCCTGCCTCTGCAGACCTCTTGCCATATGGTGCAGTAGAGGTGAAAGTGCCCTTTTCCGATGTGGCACAGCAATGCCGAGTTCAGGACCCGCGTGCCAGTCCCCGCTCCCCCGGAATGAGGCGGGGCCTGGCGCATGGGGTCCTGAGCCAGGGCTTCCCGGGCCTCCCAGTGCTTGGAGGCTCTTCTCAACATCCTTGACCCCCCCCCTCCATGGGGGCCAGACAGGTGGGACCGGACTACACCATCCAGTTACCTTACAGTGGCTCATCAGCGGGTGTGGGGACAAGTAAGAAAGGGCTTCTGCCCAGGGAAGGGCCCGGCTCCTCTGGCTTAAACCCTACAACTGGCTCCCTTTGCTTAGAGAGAGGAAGAACAGATGGGACTCCGTAGAAGTGGCTCCTCAGCAGCAGGATTTATTCATTCACAGAGGCAGGCGGAGCAAGGCGGGGAAGTTGCCCTGTGCAGATTTAGACGGAGGCCCTTCTGAACTCCAGTGCAGGACAGAAATGAAATTGCTTTTAAATCTACAAGGCGCCCAGATTAGCTGCATTCTGCACTTGCAGAAGAGATTGCAGGCATAACCGGATAAAGCGCCAACTTAATCGGAGCAAGAGGAAAAAGTGGGGAGCTCACCAGGGATGGGGGGGTGGGGAATCACAGGCGAAATCTGTCTGGTTGGAAAAGCTCCAAAGAGGAGCAGGCTTGGGGGGGGGAGTCCCATTCTGTGGATGAAGGCTGCCTGAGAAGACGGGAGGCACGTGTGCCTTGGGGTGGGGCTGTGGGGGGAGAGCTGCCAGCATGACCAGAATATTCTCTGCCCCCTGTGATCCTCCTGCTAGGGATCACCCCGGGAATTCAAGTCACTGGAGGTGGCACCCTTAAGCAAACCTGCTCAGGAGTGACTTGTGGGTCCGAAGCCAAGCACAGGGGCTTGTGAATCTCTGGGAAGCCCCCCCCCCCCCTTTACCGCTGGTCTGCAGGACTGTTTTCGGCCACTCAACCACCCTCCCTCCCCGTGCAGGCTCTCCTGTGCCGCCTCCTGGCGAAACATCTAAGGCAGGGGCAGCCCTTCTAATTTGTCATTTACAGTAAATACGATCGCGGGGAAAATACGGGGCAAAAAAAGAACAATTCAAGGCAGGGGTTGGGGATGTTGGCCCGACTACAGCTCCTCTCTCTCTCTCTCTCTCTCTCTCTCTCTCTCTCTCTCTCTCTGTGTGTGTGTGTGTGTGTGTGTGTGTGTGTGTGTGTGTGTTGGGGGGGGAGATGCCTTCTAGCTGTGATGGAACACATCTTCCTGGTCAAGGGATCTGGTCGGTTCCGATGTCAGCAAAGCATTTGATACTGTCCCACCTGGGAAATTACTCCTGGAATTGGAAAAGATGGGCTTTTAATGTAGCTCCTGCACAGCGGGCGAAGAAGCGGGCGGGGAGGGGAAGGGGGGGCTGAAGAGGGCCGGCCAGGTGGGAGGGGGCTGGAAAAGACCAGGGGAGAAAACGTTGGGGGTCCCGCAAGGAGGGCCTGCTTGACTTACTGCTCCCCAACTCAAAGGGGCAGGCCATCCTCGACCCTCCCCCGCAGCTGCAGCCCTTCCTGAACAGGGGGGGGGGAGGTTTCTTAAGACGGGGGCGCCTCTGTCCAGAAGTTGCAAGGACAGCAGAGCCTGGCGGAGCGTCTCCTCTTTGGCGCAAGGGCGCCCTCCAGCGTCCATCCCCAGCAAAGCATATTGGCGGGCCGGGCGGAAGAAGGCGGACGGAGCCCGGGGGAGTCTGGCTCGGGGCCCTTCGAGCCTTGCTGCCCCCTCCCCCCCCCGGCCCACGCAGAGGTCCTGAAGCGGCTTCACTTCCACCGAGGGAAGCGCCACGTGCCTCTGCCCGCAAAAGGCCCCTCTCTGCCGCGGTGCTCCTTCCTGCCCAGGGACCCTTTCTTGAAGGAGGGGATTCGGGGTGCCTGGTCTCTGGCAGGAGCGGGCTGTGTCTGCGTGCCCAGAAGAGCTGTGGGGCTGGAGTACTGCAGGGTCTCCTGGCAGGCGGCTGCTGAGATGGGGGGGGGGGGAGCCGCTGATAAAAATGTAGGCAGGGGCGCCACCTTTTAAAAATGGCCGAGGGGTGTGTGTGTGTGTGTGTGTAAGAGTAGACCACCTCTTTTTATTTTCAAAGGGGGGGAAAGGAGCAACAGACCCCCATACATACACACACCCCGACAGCCCGGCAGCCCGTATCCTTGCCTGCCCCCCTCCCTGGCCAAGACGCCCGGCGCCTGCGTTCGACAGAGCCCCCCCCCCTCCGCCCAAGGGCGACGCTGCCTCCCCCTCGGGGCCACGTGCAGGCCTTCCTTCTGCTGTGGCCCCTGGCTGAGCTCCCAAGAGGAGAACCAGTTGCGGAGAAACCGAGGGCCAGGCTGCCCGTGAACACGCCCCCCCACCCCCCAAGATCGCCGCCGCTGGCCTGGGCGTCGCGCAAACGGTCCTTCCTCGGCAGCCTGGCTGAGATCCCCAGGGCCCCGGCAGCGGGGACGTGCTCGATCCGCTCCACACACGCGCCGCCGCCTCCTTGGCACGCTCCCCCCTCCCCCCCCTCCGAGACTTGGATTAGAGGCGGCTCTAATTTGCTGGTGACAAATATCCCCGGCAGTAAATATCTCCTCGCTCGCTCCCCTCCGCCTCCTCCAGGCAGATAAGGTGGCAATTCAGTTCCTAACTCTTCTGCGGCCCTAAAAGCCTTTTGTGTCCCGCCAATTATTTACAGATAAACAGAAGAAAGCCAATAAGCGAAGAATGAGCCGGCGCGGCCGCTCGTGTTATAACTTATGATGCGGCGATGCTATCGCGGCCGCGCCGGCGCTCGGGAAATCGGGGCTGCTTGGAGCCGCCGCCAACAATGGATCTATTGTCCCGGCGCAAAGCGGCAAAGCGAAGCCGGCAAGTAGGGCTGTTGTTGCCACCAGGCCCAGCCGCGCCCCGGGCCCCTTGGCGGCGTGGGCGAAGAAAGGCCCGGATGTTGGGCCGGTGAGGAACCCAGGCGCCCCTGGAAGAACCAGGACCGCTTCACCCCTCCAGCACGAAGGACGCTCACTGCTAGGCAGCCCTGCTTAAAGGGCTGTTGGGAGGGGCAGCAGAGATGGGCTCTCACCCACCCCTGGCCATCCTCTGCCTAAGGTGCCATTCCGACCAGGGTCCAGTGGAACCAAAGCAGAGGAGTAGCTAGGGCTTTCAGTGCCCCCCAAGGAAGGAGTAGCAGGTAAGAGGCCTCTGCTCCAGCAGCCCAGGAGCCCTCCAGCCAGCCCTGGTGGGTCGCCCTTCCCATGGCTCCTGGGCGGGAGCCCCTGAGGCTGCCCTGGGGGACAGAAGTCCTCCCTTGCCCCACCCCACCCGCCCCCACCCGCTACACCAATGAAACAAGGTGGGGGGTAAATTGGAAACCTCCCACCTACCTTTTTCAGCCTGAAGAAGATACTTCGATAGAGAGCAAATTGTTTTGACCTAAAAAGAAAAGAAGTCCAGTTGCCACGACTCAGCTTCCGGATAACCTCACCTGGATGGCTGCGTCCGTAGGCCCTCTGGCTGGGCCCAATGGGGTCGGCAGCTCCAGGCAGAGTTCCGCAGAGGGCAGAGAGGGCAGGTTTTCCAGAGGTGGCTTCAGGAAGCCTCCGCTTGCAGGGCCAGAAGGGAACCAGTGTCTGCCAGGGACCAGGGTGGGCTGGGCCGGGCCGGGCCAGGCAATATTGTGGCGGGGGCGGGGGGGGGAGAGATTCCTGACAGCCAGAGTACAGAGAGAACTTCTAGTTCCTTGCTCTCTGAAGATACTGACAAAACATCAGGAAGAAACACTTCCAGAACATGGCCAAACAGCCGGAAAAAGTCACAACAGCTATCAGTCCTGCCTGTGTCACAGCTGTCCTTCAGTTAAATCAATCCTCATGGGGAGAGGCAAATGATTGGAGATCCCCATTTCTGCAGCACAGTCACCTGCAGTCACACACACACACACACACACACACAGAAAAAGAGAGAGAGGGAAAGAGACCTACCCAAAGTGTAAGCATGCCCTCAACTCATCTCTCTGGTTCTCCCTGGAGCCCAATGCTTCTGCCAAGGGGCTGCGCCGAAAACTTGCAGAAAGTGCTTGAGAATCTTCGGGGGGGGGGGGGGTTGGATGACAACTGGATATCAGTCCAACCTTGCTGGGAAACCTGTGTTCCATTTTGAAAGCCCCCCCCCCAGTTCTTGAAAGGGGTTGGCAAGGCAGACCACGCCCATCGAAGGGAGGCCAGGACGGCCAGAGGGCTGGAAGCCAAGAAGGCCTGTCGTTCCAGCCTTGGGGTGGTGGGGGTGGTGGGGGGTGGTGTCATCTTGGGGTCTCAGGAGGCTGCCAAAGGGAAGATGCAGAAGACCTTCCTGTTGCTCCAGAGCAGGGTCTGAAGGCAAGGATCCAAATCCTTAGAAAAGGAGACGAACGGTTCCCTCCACCTCAGGAAAAGCAGGCTGGTCAGAAGAGGCGGAGCCGTTGGGGGGCAGCAGAGAGGCTTCCCGGTGGCATCTCCCTTCCAGTGAAGGAGGAGGGTTCAAGCAGAGGCTGGAGGGCCACCGGTTGGTCGGGGCCACATCTCCTTCAGACTGGGGTTAGGGTTAGGGCTGTTTTCTATCTTGCCCTTCAGGCCGCAGGACGGTTGGCATCAGGAGGAGCCGACGCCTCTTATTAGGAACCAGGGAATTCAAGAGGAACAAATCTGGTCTCCCTGCACTGCCATGGCAACCATCACTGCTGCTCCTTTCTGAGTGTCGGCCTGGCACAGTTCTCCCTGGCGCTGGCATTCCATTACTTGTTCCCTAGTCATTTCTGCAGGCCCACCCACCCCCACCCCTCCCTTGGGGGAAGCCAAGCGAGCCTGGCCTGCATCCGGCCCTTTTCTACCAAGGGGGCTACCTTGTGCCCCGACTGTGACGCCCAGGCTGGCCTTACCCAGCAGCCCCTCCCCCTCCCCCTGATGCTGAACCCGAGGTGGGCACAAGATGCAGTTGCTGCTCTCTGGGCCCTCCGTCTACCCACCAGGAGATGCATGCAGGACCCCCACCCTGAGATGCCCTCCCTCTGGCTCCCTCTTTTGGACACCTCCCCCCCTCCCCCCCAGTGATTGTGCACAACAACAGGTGCTCCCTTCTCTCTCCTCCTGAGTCCATGTGCCAGCATCCTTAGAGTCACTCCTTCTTCTCATTGGCCTAGCCCCCCCCCCCAATCACTGAATCCAGACACCAGATTGGGGTCTTGCATGGCCCCTCAAATACCCGCTTTATGGTGCTTCGGGGGCAGCCACTTTCTTTTTCCAAACCTGGGCAGACTGAAAGGGAGGTGGCCAATGCACAGGCCCCCCCCCAAGCCCTTTTTTGTGGCCAAGGCAGAGGGAACTGGTCCAAGGAGGACAGGATTGGCCCCTGTCCAAGGCATGGAGGGATTCCTTCTTCCCCTTTCCCACTGTCCCCAAAGGACTTTGAGGTTTCCTCTGGTCCCTAAGCACATCCAATCTCACCTGATTTTGGAAGCTAAGCAGGATCGGGCCTGGTTAGTACTTGGATGGGAGACCACCAGGGAATACCAGGCACTGTAGGCACCTGGAGTAGGAACTGGCAAGCCACTCCAGTATTCCTGCCAAGAAAACTCCATGGACATGAACATAAGAACATAAGAAGAGCCATGCTGGATCAGGCCAAAGGCCCATCTAGTCCAGCTTCCTGTATCTCACAGTGCCCCACCAAATGCATTTGGGAGCGCATGAGACTAGATATCTGTCTCCTGATACCACCCCGGTTTTAAGCCTGGAGATTACACATCTCCATCATGGTTTGTAACTTGTGATGGACTTTTCCTCCAGGAATCTGTCCAACCCCCTTTGGAAGGCATCCAGGACAAATGCCATCACCACATCCTGTGGCAGGGAGTTCCACAGACTAACAACGCGCTGGGTGAAAAAGTATTTTCTTTTGTCAGTTTTTACTCTCCCAGCCCTCAATTTGAGTGTATGTCCCCTAGTTCTGGTATGTTGGGAGAGGGAGAAGAGCTTCCCTCTATCCACTTTACTCATACCCTGCATTATTTTGTATGTCTCAATCATATCCCCCCTCAAGCGCCTTTTTTCCAGACTAAAGAGGCCCAAATGTTTTAGCCTTTCTTCATAAGGGAGGTGCCCCAGCCCAGTAATCATTTTAGTCGCTCTCTTCTGCACCTTTTCCAGTTCCACCATGTCTTTTTTGAGATGCGGTGGCCAGAATTGTACACAATACTCCAGGTGGGGCCTTACTATCATTTTGTTCAATGGCACTATAATATTGGCTGTTTTATTTTCAATCCCCTTTTTGATAATCCCTAGCATGGAATTGGCCTTCTTCACCGCTGCCACACATTGGGGAGACACCTTCATGGGGTCACGAAGAATCAGTCACGACTGTAACGATGCAACACACACACACACTGGTCCTACACTGGAAAAAGCCCCCTCCACCGGGACCCAAGGGCAGCAAAGTCGAAGGGGGTCTGGGGGAGAATAATGCAAGCCCAGGTGGGCAGGCATCTCCACTGGCGGACACTCTCCCCACTGCGCCCCCCCCCCCCTTGTGGAAGAAGATTGCAGCTCTTTGGGCAGTCAGGATTTTCAGAGGTGAACCAAGATGGCTTGGGCAGAGTTGGGGAAAGACAGAAAGACCTGCTTTAAGGAAACCAGGGCCTTGTTCTTGAAGGGATGCTGGGAAGAGGCCCCTCCTCCTCCTCCTCCTC
>JAHTLZ010000239.1:58031-82643 GCA_023846285.1 Phrynocephalus versicolor
AGGAGGAGGAGGAGAACAAGAACAAGGAGGGAATCCCCGGCAAGGGAGAAAGAAGCAAGGGGCAGTGGAGCGCCTCCTCCTCCTCCTCCTCCTCCTCCACAGCAGCTGCCCAAAGGGGCAGGGAGGCTCAGTGGCACCCTGAGCCAAGGCCCCGCCCTTCCTTGCCCTCCCCTGCCCAGAGAAGGGAGTCTGCCCTGGACTCCCAGTCACAGCGGGAAATGCCACACTGGCTTCATGTTCTCTGCCCCCCCCCCAACTGACACTCCACTTTGGGTTCAGGTCACTAGAATTGGGGGGCTTCCTCCCCCTCCCCTGTTGTCTTCCATCAGTGAACTACTGTGCTGCTCCCCCCCCCACCATCTAGGGGCTCCGCCCTTCCTCCATTCCCGAAGGAGCAGAGCATTCGGCCCGTTTCCTTTTGCCCCCCCACCCCCCGCTGGTTATGAAGCAATAATAACTCAACAGGTCCCATGACTGGCGCCCAGAGGAACCCCAGGAGGCGCCCACTGCCCAGGCCTGCATCAACACGGGAGGCGGGTTTGGGGTCTTAGGAGGTCTTGATTCCCCCCCCTCCACCCCCTCCTCATGCAGGTCCTACCGGCGCCAGTCCGGTTTTCCTCCCTGCAAGAGGTCGGCCCTGGCGGACGCGGGGAGGGGGGGTTGTAACGAGGGGAGAGGCCCCGCCGGCCGGAGCCCGATGCGCTTCGGCCTCTTCCCCTCCTACCCTCAAGAAGGACCCCGGGATCCACCTGGCAAAAGGGGACAGGCTGGAGATTTAAACCGGCTTCGAGGAAATAAGCAAACGACGCCGTCACGGAAGGCTTTCTCTCCCCACGGCGGCCGCGATGCAGCGCGCGAGCCAGCGAGCCAGCGGGCCGCGTCAGTACGTGCGCAATCCCCGCCGCCCCGGCCTTCCGCCGCCGGGCAGGCTTGACGATCCGCTGGAGAAATTCAGGCGGGGGCGAGGCGAGCCCCCCCCCCCCCCCCCCGCCCCGTCCCCCCCTGCCCTCCCCCTCCCCGCCCGCCAGGGCCGCCCTCCTTCTCCCCGCCCCCAAGGCCACGCAAGGCGGGCGCTCGCGCAAGGGAGCGGAGAACGCTGCGCCAGGGCTTGCGCGTGGCCGGGGCGCCCCCTGGCGGGAATAAAGAGGACGCGGAACACGCCCGGCCGGCGGGCGAAGAAGGAAGGGGTCGCCGGGCGCCCGGCCAACCCGCCGGCTCCCTGGGCGGCTTGCCCTCCGACCGAAGCCCCGCGAGACGACGGGCCGGCGTGACGGCTCTCGAAGCTCGCCCCCCCTCCCTGCCAGCAGCCGGCGAGCTGCCTGTTGTTTTTCAAGGGGCGCGTCCCCCCTTCCGGTCTCTGGGGGGAGGGTGGTGGCGGCGCGAGAGCTGCTGTTTCTTTACCCGCACGCATTTCTTGGCGGCGGGAAGGAGGGGAACAATCGGTCGTTTGTAGGGGACCCCCCCCCGCCGCCTCAAGGGCTCTGGCCGCTGCCAAGGAGGGCCCCAACACATGAGGTTGCCTGAGCCCCCCAAACAGAACACACCGGATGACTTCACCAAAATAAAAAATTATACTTTATTTAGTACACCACACAAAACACAGAGGCACCAATGATTAGCAGACACTGCCAAAAAGGTCAAGGAAAAGGCTGCTTGGTCCCCAGGACAGCACAGAGTTCAGTGTGGGTGGCAGCTTTTACTGGACAGCTAAAAACTGAACCAACCTTTTTGGAGAAAAACCCACTTGACCCCATTCCTTTCGTGGACAATGCGAACGAGTTGTACACAGGAGACCAAGCAATGGTGGCCCACGTCTGCAAGAGACAATGCCAGTCCACTGAGGCAGCGGTTTACGCCTTTTTAGGGCAGGGTTTGGAGCTTCTGGACCCCCTCGCTTAGGACCAAAAGGCCACCAATTCCTCTGAAATGGTTCTGGAATCTTCTCCCACTGATATCGGGTAGTTACACCCTGATGCCAAGAGGCAGGGCTCTGCCTTTTGGTGGGCTGCAGGGAATCAGGATGATGGAGGAGGAGGAGGAGAGGCTCTCAGGGGCCTTGCCGGATCCCCTGGCCTCCTCCACTTATGGCCCTCGGGCCTCTTGGCTTGCAGGCCTCCCAGGGGTTGGACTGTGGTGTGATGGTTCAGGGCTCCCTCCTCTTCCTCCTCGCTCTCTGGGGATCCCTTGTGGGGGAAAGCAGGCCTGGGCTCACCCGGACCCATGGGCACCCGTCCTCCTTGGAGGCAGGGGCAAGACACAAGCAGCAGGCACCATTCCCCCGCCCGGCAAGGCTTCCTGCTCCCTGCCCTTGCCCAGCTCTCCTGGCCTGCTCCCCGGACCCCCAAACCTTTTGCTGCCTGGCACATGGCCTGGGCTCCCTGGGAGGAGGAGAGGCGGCACCAAACCCCCCAAAGCCTTTTGGAGGGCTAAATTCCTGCCTGGTGAGGGCTCTGGGCCATGCCATGCAGGAAGGAAGGGAGGGGGGGGGGGCTGGGAGGGGGGAAGGACTGGAAAAGAGGTGGCCCCTGCCCATGTGCAGCAGAAGGCAGAGGGAGGAGGCTGCAGGAGAGAAGCACAAGCATGAGAGAGTGGGGTGGGGTCTTCATCCCCCCCACCGCCAAAGGCAGCAGAAACTTCCTTGCAACTCCCCTTGCCATTCTCCGGGCACCCACCACCCAAAGTGTGTGTGTGTGGGGGGGGGGCAGACTGGGGAAAGGAAACATGACACGGAAGAAGGCCACAGACCAGACCAGCCCTTCTTCCATTCCCTCATCAGCTGCCCCAACCCTTGACCGGACAAAGGCCTACCGGAGGAGAGAGGCGGGCACCCTCCTTGGCAGCGGTGGGTGGCGTTGCAGGAGAAATGCCCAGGTTGGAAGGGTTGGGAGGCAGGAGGAGGAGGAGGGGGGCACCCGGCAGGAGAAGGGGCCGGAGCCACTCCATTAGGCGATGGGTTGGGGGAGTCATGAGACTTGGGGTGGGGGAGTCGGGAGACTTTGGGTGCCCCCCCCCAGCAGCCTGTGGCCTTCAGACGAGCTCCTGCACCGCCAAGTGGGTCTCCTCCTTGCTGTCCTCCTCCAGGGCGAGGGGCTGCCCCCCCAGCAGCGTCTCTTGGGTGGGAAAGGCTGGGCACTGCTCGTCTGTCTCCTCCGGCTGCTTCATCATCCTCTCATGGGGCAGGGGGCCCTGCGGGTGCGACAGACACAAAGGGGTCACGGTCGGACAGAGACCAGCCATTGTTGGCCCGGAAGCCTCGTGCAGCCGCAGCCCCGCCCGCCAGGAAGAGAGAAGCGGGCCCTCCCGTGGGGGTCTGGGGCCCCTCCTGGCCACCCCTCCCCCTCTTGGCCCAGCACCTACCTGGTCCCGTGGCTCCTTCTGGGCACCTGGGCAGGAAGGAAAAAGGGGGTCAAGGTGGGAAAACCACTGGGCCCCTTGCCCCTTTCTGCAGGGGGTCTGTCTGTATGTGTGTGTGCCTGTACTGACCCACAGGCTATAGGGAAGAGGAGGGCGGAGGGCAGAGGGGGCAGCAACGCCTGCTGGGCACCTGAAGAGGCCAAGCAGGGCCCAAGCGCTCCCATCTAGGTCTCCTCCGCCACTCCCACCCCACCCCAGGTGAACCACGAGGCTGTTCCCAGGGACCACCACAGGCAGGGAGACGGCTGCTAGCAGGGGCCGCCTTCAACAGGTGACATGGAGGCGACGTTGCAAGGGACCCCAACGGGGCTGCATGTGCCCCATCGGAAAGGGAGGAGACTCGGGGTGCCTGCAACCCTCCCCACCCCAAAAGAAAACACTCCTCATCCTGGCTCTGAGCCAAGTATGTTTGTATGGGGGGAGGGGAATGACAGCTCCAGCCAAAAGCCTCTCTAGGCCTATTCTCTGGGAACCCCCAACTAGGACATCTCCTACCTAGGCATTTTCCCCCGTCAATCCTCAGATATTGTGTGGGCTAATTTAAAAAACTGCAATCCCTCTGAGACAAATGGAGGAAGGTAGATAATGGAGCAGAAGGGACGGTTCCTTTTCATCCTGGATGTTCAAAAGGGCCCTTTGAAGGCAAGGGCGGCTGCCTCCCAGTTCTGATCACCTGTGGACCCTCCTGGGGTGTCTTTCAGAGGCTCTGCCTTTGGTGACCCAGCCTTCAAGCGGGCTCTCAGCTCCCTCTGGGCTCAAAGGGGGGTTAGCAGTAATTGCAAGCAATTAACAAAAGGGATGCACCTTCTCTCTGGCTTCCCCTGGTCAAGACCCAGAGGAGGAGCTGAGGGCGCCTTAAGGCAAGTGGGAGACTTGTTTACCTAAAGCCAGGTAACTGTGTAATCTGCAGGAGGGTTTTCTTTCCTATGCTAAAATCTGTAACCACACTGATGGGATTCTGGAACTATTTATCGGCAACAGCCTGTCTTGAGCTTTTGTTCTTCTTTAGTAAGCAAATAAAAATATGGTTTTACTCAAGCCTTTTAAAGCCTTACCCACCCATGTCTATTATGAGCTTGACTGAGGGGGGTTGGGACAGCCTTCCCATAGGAATGCATTGAAAACCTATTCCTCCAGAATGGATTAATTGGTTTCCAATGCATTCCTATGGGGAAACTGCTGCTCCCCTTACGAATTGTTCTACTTACCTGCATGCATCATGAATGGATTAAACTTGTAAGTAGTGGTACCACTTTAGAATGTTTGGGAACAGAGCTACTAACAAGGTAAGAGGAGGGGAAGCCCATGCAGGCCAAAGTGTGTGTGTGTGTGGGGGGGGGGACTCGGTCTTGTCCCTCCTAGACCCAGCGTGATATTCCTTGCAGGTGACTAGCCAGCGGGGGCTCCCAGGGAGTGTGGCTTGGCCCAAGCCCCAAGGCCCCTCCTGTCATAGCCAGAAGGGGAGGCAGAGGTGCCCAGGACCCCCCACCCCCACCCCATGGATGTCTTGGGGGTTGGGCCATTCGCCCCGACCTCCCACCCCAATCCTGCCGCCGCCCAACTCAACTCACCCTTGCATTGCCAATGTCGGATAACAAAGGCGCCCCCCATGGTTAATAGAGCGCCGAGTGGGAGCAGCACCAGGGCGAGCAAGTGGGTCCTTCCAGGTTCCTTGGCAGGAGGAGGAGGAGGAGGAGGAGGGGAGGGGAGGTCTAGGTGGGGAGGAAAGCAAGGCCGGATGGAGTCAGGGAAGAACACCGCCCAGTCCTTAAGGATTTCTAGCAAAAACAGGGCCTGTCTTCAGCCCTCGGACAGCACACACGCACGCACACTCCAAACCACCCAGGACCACATTTTCCCCTTGAGTGGGAGCAGTGGCTGCCCAGTGACACCTCTCCCCCCCCCGGATTCCACCAGAGTCAAATCTTAGGTCCCCTCCCACCTCCCCACATCCCTGTGCTCCAGAAAATACCCATTAGCCCCCCCCCCTACACACACACACTGTGTGTGTATGCCACTTTCCTTCTCCATGCTGTTCTCAACACAGCCAGGAGCTCCCACGTACCACAAATGACATCCGACTCCCGGGTACCCTTGGCCTTCTGGACAAGATTTCGGTCTGCACAGCTGCAGAGGGAGGGAGGGAGGGCAAGTCAAAGAGCGGTCCCTAGCTCCCCAATTGGTCCAAGGCAAGCTTGTGGACCAGGGCGGGGGGGGCACGAGGTGGGGAGGGAGAGAGAGTCACCAGCTCTGGCAGTGGAGTTGCAGTCGAGAAGCTGTGCTGTAGATACACACACACACACACACACACACACACACACACCGCTTAGCCCTTGCTGGCAGCTGCTTGACTCAGAATAGCACCTGGGCGCAGCGGCACACCTGTGTGTGCCTGGTGTGGTTCGGGCTGCCACGGGGGAGTCTCCCCTCCCCAGACCCCCTCCCCTTCCGCAGATGAGGCCTTCTCAAAGACTCCCAAAGCAGCAGCAGCAGCAGCAGCAGCCAAGCCATGCCTTCCTGCTCGGCCGTCCTAAGATGATAATGGCCAAGGGTCGAGTGAGGAGTGGAGGAGACCCCTTGGTCCTGCTTGGGCCAAACCACCCCCTGGGGTTTGCATGCCAAGCGGTCTGGCTTTACCTGCTCCAGGGCTGGCACGGGGCCGTGGCCGAGGAGACGTTGGAGAAGAAGCCCTCTGGACATCCTTTGCAGACGGTGTCCTCCAGGTGGCTGGCTGGAGGGGGGAGAAGGACAGCCATTGGGGTGGGGACGGGGCTCCCGGGACCCCACAGCCTCTAGGCCACTGGGTGGGTCCAGGTCCCTGGCAATGGAAACCTCTACCTCGAGTGGTGCCAAGTGCTCCAACATTGGAGGCGTTCCAAAAGAAATTTGAACACCCCCCCCCCAGCAGGTATCCTTTGACTGCTATTCCTGCCTGAAGCATGTAGGCCCCTCCCAACCTCAGTGCGATAACAGGCCCCAGCTGCAGCCCTGTCTCTGTGGGGCTGCCCGGCGGCAGAGAGGGTCCCAAGGGCCAGGAAGGACTGGCTGACCCTAACTCCTTGGCCCCCGCCCAGGCCGCTCTGCTAAAGGGGGTGGCGGGGAGGCCTCCTCTGTCATGCTGGGGAGTCAGCGGGGGTCCCCCAGAGGCAGGCTCCCTCCCGCCTGGGCCATGCCTGCTGGGCATGTGCAGGGAACGCTTGCTTGACTGCTGCGGGGGAATGCCACCCACCGCAAGTGGTCGTGGGGGATACAGTGGCTGGTGCTCCGCTGAGCTTTGCCTCCCACAGGGGCAGCTCTTATCCAAGCCCCCCCCCCCGCTTGCCTCCCAGCCATGGGGCCCCGGCCCACCTTCCTGCTGGACGCCTTCGCCCAGCCCACAGGCCTTGTTTGGCCGGCAGGTCAGGCACTCTGGACTGGAGCAATGGGTGCCCTTCCGGCACCGGCACTCGGCATCCTGCGTGGCTGTCCCAGGCGCGTGGAGCAGCAAGCCGGCATCTGGAAGGGGAGGAGAGGGCCGTGAGGCTGGGGAATGGCCCACCCTCCAATGCTGCTCCCCCACACACACACCGAACAGGCAGGGCAGTCCCTCCTTACTCTGGTCACAGTATTTGTATGGCGTGCAGTGCTTCTCCTTCGTCCAGCCAGCCTGGAAGTGCTGACTCTCGCATGGCACGCAAACAGTGTCAGCCTCCCCGGCACACACCACGGCTACCTTCTGGCCTGGAAGAACACATGGAGACAGGTGAGTCCTTCCCCTCCCCCCCCACTGCCCCCAGGGAGGCAGGGGGACTGCCAAGGGGGAGGGGCAGCAAGGAGTGCTGTGGCCAACAGGCAGTGTTGAGAGGGTGAGGGTGAGGAGCAGGCCAGGGATGCCCTATGGACCCAGGAGTCCCAGGCCAGGTTCCCCCTACCTGGCGGGCATTTGCTGCAGCACTGCTCTTCCTCCAGGTACTGCCGGGGCTCGCAGTTCGGCCCCTGCTCCAAAGCCAGGCACTGCCAAGGAGAGAGAGAGAGTTTCAGCACTGGCAGGTCACCATGGCTTGCTTCCCCCACCAAGCAAACCACCAAGCCACGGCGGAGCTTCCCGGGGGGGGGGGGGGGGGGGAAAAAAAAAGGGGGCAAAACCCCCCCCCCCCTCGTTTGGTGGAGCTGTCCTTCCTTCCTTCCTTCCTTCCTTCCTTCCTTCCTTCCTTTCCTTTCCTTCCTTCTGCCTGTGACAAGCTGAGTCTGAAGTGAAAGGCCCAGAGCAGTCTGAATGGTCCGGACAAATCTCATCATGCCTCTACCTGGGGGGAGGTAAACTCCAGCATCCTTCTGGTGGGGGTGGGATGGGGAGGAGTCCTGCCAGGCCGCCCACTGTGTCCCCTTGGACTTAGCAGGGGATCTGCTGGCGGCATAGCTGTGCCCAGCCATTCCGGGCACCACATCTGCCGTCCGAAATCTCCGGAGGCTTGGCAGAGCAGCAAACTGAGCTGCTAGTCAGCCCCCCCCTCCAATCCCTGGCTCTGTTGCGGCTCCCAGAAACTGAGATGGAAATATTGATTTACGGGTGGAAGGAGGCGCCTAAGTGGGGCAGCCCTGGCAGAGGCTCCAGAGGCACCCTGGGGTGGCCAGGTCCTTGAGAAATTGCAGGCAGTGGCTGGTTGCCCCTCTTAGCTTCACAGTTGGCAGTTGCCCAGATGAGCATCCACCCAAGGGTTGGTTATTAAGGAACTGAGAAATGAAACTGCAGATCTCTTAATGGTAATTTGCAACTTGTCTCTTAAAACAGCCACAGTGCCAGAGGACTAGAGCAATGGTTCTCAACCTGTGGATCCCCAGATGTTCCTGGACTGCAACTCCCAAGAAATCCCTTCCAGCACAGTAAATGGTGGAGGCTTCTGGGTGTTGCAGTCCAGGAACATCTGAGGACCCACAAGTTGAGAACCACTAGACTAGAGGATAGCGGATGTCACACCAATTTTTAAAAAAGGAAGGAGGGGGCACCTGGAAAACTACAGGCCGGTTAGCCTTACATCTGTCCCATCCAAGAGAAAATCTTAAAACACACAGAAGAACAAACTTTCCTGAGGGAAAATCAGCATGGCTTCTGTAAGGGTAAGTCTTGCCTGACAAACCTTTTAGAATTCTTTGAAAAGGACAACAGGCATGTGGATTTGGGTGAACTGGTGGATATCGTCTATCTGGATTTTCAGAAGGCTTTTGATACAGTCCCTCACCAAAGACTGCTGACAAAATTGCAGTCAGGGCATAAGAGGGCAGGTTCTCTTATGGATTGAGAACTGGTTGAGATCCAAGAAACAAAGTGTAGGTATCAATGGTCAATTTTCAAAATGGAGAGAGGTGAAAAGCAGTGTGCTCCAGGGATCTGTCCTGGGACCGATGTTTTTCAATCTGTTCTTAAATGACCTGGAGACAGGGATAAGCAGTGAGGTGGACAAGTTTGCGGATGACACAAAACTTTTCCGTGTGGTAAAAACCAGAGAAGCTTGTGAAGAGCTCCAGAAGGATCTCTCCAAACTGGGGGAATGGGCTGAGAAATGGCAAATGCGTTTCAATATAGCAAAATGTAAAGTAATGCATATTGGGGCAAAAAATCAACACTTTATCTATCAGCTCATGGGCTCTGAGCTATCCGTGACGGATCAGGAAAGAGATCTTGGTGTGTTGGTGGACAGCTCCATGAAGGTGTCAACCCAATGTGTGGCAGCAGTGAAGAAAGGCAATTCCATGCTAGGGATTATCAAAAAGGGGATTGAAAATAAAACAGCCAACATTATAATGTCATTGTACAAAACGATAGTAAGGCCACACCTGGAGTATTGTGTACAATTCTGGTCACCGCATCTCAAAAGAGACATAGTGGAACTAGAAAAGGTGCAGAAGAGAGTGACTAAAATGATTACTAGGCTGGGGGAGCTTCCTTATGAGGAAAGGCTAAAACATTTGGGGCTTTTTAGTCTGGAAAAAAGGTGCCTGAGGGGGGATATGATAATTTGAAACATACAAAATAATGCAGGGCATGAAAAAAATGGATGGAGGGACGCTCTTCTGCCTCTCACAAAATACCAGAACTAGGGGACATACACTCAAATTGAGGGCTGGGAGAGTAAGAACAGACAAAAGAAAATATTTTTTCACCCAGCGTGTTGTTAGTCTGTGTAACTCCCTGCCACAGGATGTGGTGATGGCATCTGGCCTGGATGCCTTCAAAAGACAGATTCCTGGAGGAAAAGTCCATCACAGGTTACAAACCATGATGGCGATGTGGCATCTCCAGGCTTAAAACCGGGGTACTTCAAGGGCCAGATGCAGGAGAGTGGTGTCAGGAGACAGAGATCTAGTCTCCTGCGCTCCCAAATGCATCTGGTGGGGCCACTTGGAGATACAGGAAGCTGGACTAGATGGGCCTTTGGCCTGATCCAGCATGGCTCTTATGCTCTTACTTTCTTATGTTCATGTTCTCCTCTCCACACTAGACATGTGAAGGCTCATGGGAAAAATGGAAAAATTCAGAATAAAACTTTCCCCCTTTTTTCTTGAAGCCTTTTTGGTTTTTTTCTAAAAAGTTGGAAAATTGAAAAAAAAGAAAAGAAAACATGATTAATGAGTGTTTTATTTTAATATGAATAAAATATTTTAAAACGGCATTCAAATATTTTCCAAATCATTTTTTAAAAATATGCATCGTATCAGATTATTCTAATGCCTGTGCACAGAGGACAAGCAAGTCATAAGTTACAAACTGAACTCTTCAATGCAAGTACAAGATGCATTTCTTAGGAGGTGCTGCTATTGTCACAAGAAAAAATGATTCTGATTAAATGTCATGCCCATTCATTGAAACTTAGTCCTACTACCTTCTATACATTTTCCCCTTCTTCAATTATTTTATAGTGATATTTTTATTTTATCTTTATTTAATACTGTGGAAAGGAAAACATGAATAATGGTTAATTCTGGATTTTTAAACATTGTTTTGTATAGGTTTTTTTGTTAAACATACACTAGTAAAGAGTTCAGGAGATTGTTACTCCATATGTTACAATTACAAATAAATATTATTTAAATATTTTGTAACAGTTGTTTGGACACACTATATTTTAATGTGCTAGTTGTGATAATTTTAGGCCAAGTCAAGGAGTTGGGATGGGGGGGTGGGGGTCAGGCACGGAGGAGAAATGGCAGTTCATGGATGAGCATTGAGGGGGGGCTGAAGGCAATGGCCCTCCTCTCTCTCCCCTCCCCCTTTGTGCCGCCCCAGGTGGGCAGGCGGAGGGATGGGGAGAGAGCCACATGGGCAGGGGGCCGACCCAATGGGGGATCTTGGGAGCCCCTGGTCCGTCCCCCCGGGGAATCCCCACCGGCTCCTGGACGGCGCTCCGGGGACCCTACGGGATGCCCGGCCGCGCCTTTCGGCCACGACGGGTGGCGGGGTGTGTGTGTGAGGGGAAGGAGTAGTGGTGGTTTCAGCCGCCCCCCTCCCAGCCCCTCTCGGGGGATTCCCAGGCCCCGAAAGAGGAAGCGGAGCCGAGCGCGATGGGGGGGGCAGGAGGGGCGCTCCGGAGGGCAGCCAGGGCCGTGGCAGGTCTCCTCTAACCCGGGAGGGGCCCCTTTCAACGCGGCCCCCTTGCAGAGCTGTCCGCGGCAGGGAACCGCGCCCGAACCCACCACCATGCCCGGGTGGGGGGGGGGGGGCTGTCAGCCTCTGGGCAAGGGGGTTAGGATGGGACGCGACCCCCCCTTCCGCCCCCCCCCCTCCGCTTCCTCCCGGGCACCGGGGAAGTGAAAGCGAAACTCACCGCGAGGAGGGCCCAGCTGCCCCACCACGTCGCCGCCGCTGCCCCCCAGCCGGGCGCCCGCCACTTCGTCATTGCGCCTCCGCTGCGCCCGGGCTCCGCGGGTGGCTGGGCTTATGAAGCGCTGCGGAGGAGGGAGAGGAGGAGGGCGGCGCGCCTAGTGGGGCGAGCAGCAGCCAATCCGGCGAGGCAAAGCCCCTCCGAGGGGGTGGCCCACGGCCTACCCAGCCCCCCCCCCAAAAAAGGCCGGGCTCTCGGGCAAGCGGGAACCGCGGACAGCCCACTGCAAGGGGGGGGAGCAGCTCTGAGCATGGACAGAGCGCCATACCGCCCGCCCGAGCCTCCTCTGTCCAGGACAGCTGCGGGAGGGGGGGCGGACCCCCCCAAACCCCCCCCCCCACTTTCTGGCCGCTCAGCCTTTGGCGAGGCGTTGGGGGCTCCGCCGGCCGTCCCTCCTTCCCTCCCGTCCACGCTTCTGGGGCGACCGGAGTCCTCTTGGGAGAGGGCGCCGCTTGGCCCAAACGCGCTCGCCTTCCCGGACGCCTGGCGGCGCTTGGGCGAGCGGGTCCTGGCCCCCCCCGCCGCCCCCGCCACCACCAAGCCCCCTTGCCTTGCCCCTCTTTGCGCCGCTGGGAGCTCTGCGGGCGGCCGCCTGGGCGCAGCCCCTTTGGCCAAGCCCTGGATCCTCTGGGCGCGAGGCCAACAAGCCGAGACCTTCCGAGCAACCGGAGGAAGGCTTGGGGTGGATCTGTCCAGCGACAGGATGCTTTTTCGTGGTCTTCCGTGAACACACACACACGCACGCACGCACGCACGCACACACACACACACAGGTTTCTCTTGCTGTGGCTTGAGCTCCAGAGTCTCTGAGAAGTGCTTCCAAAAACAGCAATATAAGTATAAATCCACTTCAAGCTGTCTCTGGGCTGTTTACTATTTTTAATTACAGTAATGCAGGCTACACATTGCCCCCCCCCCCCAAGCTGGGTACTCATTTTACCGGCCTAGGAAGGATGGAAGGCTGAGTCAACCATGAGCCTGTTACCTGGGTGGGATTGAACCCCAGGTGGTGAGCACAGTTTTACCTGCAGGGCAGGTATTTAACCACTGCACCATGGGTTTGACTTTTTTTCCCCTTTTGGTTCATTTTCCCCTGCCTTCCAAGTTCTCTACTTCCTCCCCATTATGGGTCAGGGGGGCCCTCCCCCTCCCTTTCTTCCCTCTCAGGTTTACACCCTAGTGGTGGCGAACCTTTGGCACTCCAAATGTTTTGAACCACAACTCCCATAGCCCTTTGTTGTTGGCAATACAGGCTTGGAATTCCGGGAGTTCTGGTCCAAAACATCTGGAGTGCCGAAGGTATGGTCTTATCTGGCCCATTTAAGAGGTGTTTTGCCTCCAGTGGCAAAAATGGCCATTAATGGAGAGACATTCAAAGGGGCCTGTTTGGTCTGGGCAAGTCTCATTCCACCTCGACTTGCCTGGATTGCAAAAAGCTCCCCAAACGGTGTCCTCCCTCTTGGAGAGCAGCGTCTGAGATCCCACTTGTGGGGAAGGTCACTCTCTCCAGCCCATGGATCGGCCTCGGTTTTCCCAGCCGGCAGTTCCTTTGGCAGTACTGAGGAGAACCCCCCCCCACACACACACACCGTCTTCCTTGGTGCCATTATCGAGGCATGCTCCACTGTTGACGTTGGCCTCGAAACCTGTGAAGGAGTCGAAGAGGGAAAAGTCCTCGCCCAAAGATATAAAGCCAAGGACAAATCGCAGCCAACACCTTCCGTTCCGGAGTCCTCCCGACCGGCCTACAGCCAGCACAGGCAGAGCAGCCCTTGGTGCTGCTGGACTCCCCCCTCAGGGGACGATATGGGACCAGGCCACTAACCAGCCCCTACGGCCCTCCCTGCAGTTCTGGGCCTTGCCTGACTGGGGACGTCCTTCACCTGTCCCGACCAAAGTTGTGCCGCAGACTCTCGTTGACCCCAAGGAAGTTCCTCCCTGGGAAACAGACCGGTTTCGGATGTGGTGTCGGTGGCATCAGAGCAGGCCTCTCATGAGAGGGTCAGTAAAGTCTCACCACGTGCCAAAGGCTCCGTATCAATATCTTTGCCCGTACCCAGAAGGTCACTTCTAGCCAGAGGCGCGCTATTGTCATTGATCCCCCTCCCATCTATCCCATCTCTCTCTCCCCACCCCCACCTCAGTACCAAGGATGGGAGGCATGCTATGGCCACTACGAGCCAGAGCGCTGGGACATGTAGTCCCCTCCTTACCCGGATGATGATGCCTGGGACTATGTACCGGTACCAAAGAAGCCTCATGGCTATCATGAGGCCCTCCCTTGCTATTGAGAGGAATCTCCACAGGCTCAGGCTGTATCCGCCTCTGCGCCCTCACTGGCACCACTCAGGACCAAAGCTTCTTTACCGCAGAGATCCCAGCGGAAGGAGTTTAATGCCCACAGCTGACCCCAGCCTAGGGGAGCGATGCAGAGATTGCTCAGCGGACGACATGGATGTATTTGCCAGCAAGGAGAATGCGAAAGGGTGCCTCTACTACTGTTCCAGGGCAGGATGCAGGGAGGGATCCTTGGGGTGGGGTGGGGGGAACATGTCCACAATCTCTTGGGATCACTCCCTCCTTGACATGTTTCCGCCACTGCCTCTCCTGCCGAGAACCACTGTCAAGACCGGGCAGGAGAGAGCAGATGCCATCCTGGTGGTGCCAGGGTGGCCTCATCAGCCTTGGTTCGCTGCTCTTCAGGAGGCTGGTGACCTCCTGACTCAGCAGGGGGAGGGGGGTGCAGTTCTCCACAAGGACTCTCGTTCCCTTCACTTGACGGCAGTGCAGGATCAGTAATTACTCGGGCCCGCAGGCTGTCAACATCCAGGGCCTCTGCTGGAAGATGGACGCTCTTCCATGGCCTCGCAGGGCAGAAGAGGTTTAATCCGTCACCCACCCTGCGAGCAGGACTCCTCTCCCTCCTCCTGCACCTCTTGCACCAAGGCCTTTCAATCCCCACCTTGAGAGTTTACGTAGCAGCCATAGTAGACTCCGACACCCTCCCCTGAGGGCATTTCTCAAGGAGGGGCTAAGCAACTCAGAAGCCTTTGGGACAGAGAATGACCCCTCAGTGTCCACTCAGGCTGGTGCGCAACTGTTTGATCCATTTGAGCCACTAGTCACAGTGTCCGAAAGGATGCTGACTCATAAGGCAATATTTCTAGTGCCAGTAAGTAACGTCATCTCACAGACCGAGCGAGTTGGCGGCACTGGGAGTTGATCCGCCGTTCCTCCAGGTCCATCCTCACAAGAACACCCTGCACTCAGATGTAAGGAGGCTACAGAATTTCACATCTCACAGCCCATGGTCTTCCCGACCTTCTTCCAGTCACCATCTGACAGCCTGGAAAGGGCTTTCTATTGGAGAAAATATATATTTGGTTTGATAGCCTTCTGGCTTACAGCAAAGCGAAACAGCGTGGGAGTCCAGAACGCAGCTTTAGAGTGAGACATTGAATTCAGCTAGTTCCCCAAGATAAGCATACCCATGCATACGTACCCACCCCCACAGCATTTGATATTTACCCGCTTAATACTTAAAGACACTCAGATACTGTTTTAAGGTAAAAAGTTATAAAAAGGTTCTTTACTCAAGGAAAACATGCTATTGCAGGCAGTAATTTTTCTTTCAAGTAGTTGCATAGGCAGAGCAAAACACTTCAGGTAGAAAAATAGTTCAAGCAAGTAAAGCAATGGATTCTCTCAGACCTCACATGGTCAAACACGGTGAACAGAGGATGGGTCATGGGAGTGCATCCTCCTTGCTCCTCTCAAGACAAAGAAAAGGGGTAGAAAGGAGGCCAGACAAAAAGGCAGTAAACAAATTTAAATGGTGTAGGTGTGGTCAGCTTTTTGCCTGCCAAACAAACAGCTATTAGTAGATTTGAATGTCCCCTAGTTCTGGTATTTTGTGAGAGGGAGAACAGCGTCCCTCTATCCACTTTACTCATGTCCTGCATTATTTTGTACGTCTCAAACAGGCTTAGACTCAACTCAGAGAACACCAAGGTTCTCTTCTTCGGGGCATCCTCTAACGGGTACAGTGGGGGGGGGGGTTACTACTCTCTAGCTGGCGGGTAGAGTTAGGAAACTGGGCATGGTATTGAATCCAGCTCTATCTCTGGAGGGCCAGGTGGTAGCCATTTCCAAATCTGCCTTTTTCCACCTCTGGCAGATCACCCAGATTTGCCCATACCTGTCCGAGGCTTCCCTGAAAACAGTTGTGCAAGTGCTCATGATCTTGAGGATAGATTACTGCAATGCTCTCTTAATGGGGTTGCCCTTGACTCTTATTTGGAGACTTCAGCAGGTACAAAATGCAGCCGCCAGACTGGTGGCTGGGTGTGGGCAGAAATGACCACATCACGCCAGTTCTGGCCCACTTGCTTTGGTTGCCCATTGTGTCCTGAATAAGGTTCAAGGTACTGTACTAGTTTTGATATACAAACCCTCCATGGCTTGGGACCTGAATACCTGGCAGAGCAGATCTTCCAGAGGTCAACTGAGGCCTGAGCCACCAGAACATCGCAGGCTGTCTCACTTTGGGTGGCCATGCCCAGGGAGGCCAGGAAATCAATCACGTGAAACCAGGCCTTCTCTGTGGCTGGCCCTTCGCTTTAGAACAACTTGCCAAATGAGAATCGCCTTGCACAGTCCCTGGCAGCCTTCAAAAAAAGCCTTTAAGACCTTGCTTTTCAGAGAGGCATTTGGCAGCCATTAGGGTAGGTTTTTTTAATTCTTCCATCTTACCAAGTATTATTGTTTTATTTTGTTGTTTTTTTATTGGTTTGATGTGTTTGACATCTGTTTATTATTGTTATATATTATTGCTGTTCACCGCCTGGAGTTCCTTCGGGAAGATGGGCAGTATAGAAATAAATAAATAAATAAATAAATAAATAAATAAATAAATAAATAAATAAATAAATAAGCAAGCTGAACTAGCAGGACACCGTCCCCAGCAATCTTTTATTTTTTGGGGGGGGAGTGGGGGTGTGTCTCCAGGCCATTAAAGAAAGCCTCAGCCTGAAATGTGGAAATGTTGAGCACGGGGCTGATCATAACAGGAAGCGTTGGGAGGTGGCTCATCCATCAGGTGGCCATATGGCAGAAGCGGTTCTGGCTGCCCACTCTTTTGCTCCCTTCCCACTTGGCTCAGAGGGAAGCCCTCCCACCCGCAGCCTCAGAGGGCCTGCCAGCGGGAGTCTTCCTGCCCACCTCTTTGCCCATCTCTTCCCTGGATGTGAGAGCCGCGCCCCCCTCGCCCCTTGAATGGGGAAGGTTGCCCTGCCTGGCCGCGGTTCAGACTGTGGTGGTGGGGGTGGGGTGGGGACTGTGGTGTGTGTGTGTGTGTGTGTGTGTGACGTAGGACTTGGATTTACCCAGAGGGGCAGGTCCCTTGGAGATCCCCCACCTGCCGACCCCTCAGTCTCTGAGGAAGGAAAACCCAAATCTCTCGGGAGATGACGAAAGCAAGCAGAACCCCCACCCACCGGCCCGCCCGCCCGCCCGCCAAAAAGGTCAGGACATTCCATGTATTCCCCCAAGGGAAAGAGAGAGCCGTGCTCTGGGGGAAAACCTAGGAATTAACCCGTCTGCTGCTGACCCCAGAGAGCAGCATTGCTGGGGCAGTGATGGCGAGTTTCACTTCCCCATTTGCCACAAGGGTCTTTGGGGGCTGGAGGGGGAGAGGGCTGTCCTGGGCCTGCCTGAAAAAGGTATTTGCTCCCTGGCCTTTCAAGTAGCAATAACAGCACAGGGATGGCTGGGAACAAGGCTCCCCCCAAGAAGCCACTTGTTCATCTTTTCTGTTGGTCCAGGGTATTTCACAGTCTTTTCTTCCTGTAAGCTTTCTTCACTGTCCAGCTTTCACATTCACACACACACACAAAGTGGAACTACAACACTGGGGATGATGATCTTGGTCCCTCTCTAGTGACATATCCTTTCACTTGATGATCTTTTCAAATTCCTCCCATGGCTGCCCCTCCAGGTTGCGTCCTTCTGATTTCCTGGCTGTAGTTTCCATTTGGATTGGTCACTGAATCAAGCTATGCAAAATCTTTAACAATTCCTGTTTCTTCTGAAATCAGAAGACTTTTGTCTTCTTAATACTTAACTGTGGTTCCGCTTTGGCAAGTTCTTCTTTTGCTTTCATCAGAAGTCACTTCCAGATATAGCACACGCTACCAGACTGAAGTGTAACATTCCCAGCCACGAGAAAGGAGGGGCCACAGAGTAGTGTAACTGTAGGACCACTGCCGCCATTTCCCATGCAAGCAAAATGCTCTATGCTAAAAAGTTTTGCAGCAATATATGCAGAACAAGAAGTGTATAAAATTCAGACTCAGCCAAGAAGGCATGTGTCTGTGGTGGACTGCTTGGTTTGTTTGTTTGTTTGTTTAGAATATTTTATCCTGCCTTCCTCCTTGGAAAGAGATCCAAGGTGGCTTACAATGCAGGAGAACAGTATACAACCCAGAACATTTAAGACATATTCAAGCTAAGAATGAACTGAAGAGGCATCTTATAACCTTAAACAGGCAGTATTAAAGCTAGTAACAGTACATGAACAATTAAAAGAAAAAAATCCATTATGATAGATAGAAACTAACATGGAAAACACAGGTGTTCTTATGAATTCAGTCTCAGCAATCGTGCATGGAAATCCATCTAAAAATCACATAATAGGTAGTCCCTCGTTCAGGAAAAGCTTGCCAGGAAGGCCTTTGTCTGCTTCTGGAAAGACAGCAGAGATGGGGCAGTTCTGGTCTCTAGTGGGAGGAAGTTTGGGAGAAGCAACAAAAAACGTTCTTTCATGTCTTCTCATGAGATGCACCTGTGAAGATGGTGGAATGGAGAGAAGGGCCTCTCTTGATCACTGCCAGTTCATACTGTGAGATTTTATCTTTAAGGTAGATAGTAGAGATGGGTACGAAATGGAAAAAAAATTCGTTCCATTATTCGTTATTCGTTTTGTTACGTAACAAAATGAATAACGAAAATTGTGATGAAATTGGAACGAACAGAACCATGAAAATTAGGTTTGTTACGTTTCGTTTTCGTTAATGGCGACGTACAATGAAATGAGCTGTTTAAAAACATCCTGAATATCCATAAAACCCCAGCGATAATTATTTATTCTGCCTGATAATACCTACCGGGGGGTCCTTAAAACGTGCATTTATGTCTTTTCTCAGATCGCTGTATTTTTTTCCTTTAAGGGGAGTTAGGGGACATTGACCCAAAATGGCTCCCAGATGCCTAATATTGATTTCTTGGGTATTAAAACGCCCTGGACATCTATAAAAATGCAGTGATAATTATTTGAAATTATTACCTACCAGGGGGTTGCCGTCCTTAAAATGTTTGTTTTTGACTTCCTCCCATTGCAATGTGTTTTTTCTTTTCCCTTTAAGGATGACACAAAATGGATTCCAGCCACAAGATGGATGCAAGCCATGTGATGGGATCATGTAAATTCTTGGACAATTTCAACCAACAGCATGCCCAGGTTGCAGACTGGGTAGGTGTGGCAGCCACAGAGGGCATAAAAAGCTATGGCAGCCCCCGACCTCCTTGCAGTCTGCTGTGGGAGTTAGGGTGGGATTGCTGTCTCTGCGACTTGTTACTTTAGGCCAGGCAGGCAGGTGTGTGTCTCTGTGTTCCTGCTGGCTGCAGCCTTCCTCTTAGGGGAGAGAAAGAAAGCAAAAGCAAAGCAAAAGCAAAGTGTTCTGCTTATATACCGCCCCATACCACTTTAAGTAGTCTCTGGGCGGTTTCCAATTTTTAATTACAGTGTGCAGGCTACACATTGCCTCCCCAGCAAGATGGGTACTCATTTTACCGACCTCGGAAGGATGGAAGGCTGAGTGAACCTTGAGCCTGCTACCTGGGATTTAACCCCAGGTCGTGAGCACAGTTTCACCTGCAGTACAGGCATTTAACCACTGCGCCACGAGGCTCGTCTCGGAAGAAGAGATTTCTCTTGCAGCCTCTCTGTGTGCGTGCATACGTCTCAGTGAGTACCCTCCCCTGCCCTGCAGTGCATTCACTCTGCAGCTGCCTTACGCCCTGGGCAACGCCCGCCGCTACCTTTACAGCCTCCCTGCATACCTAGTCTATACCTAGTCTATACTGTGTCTCTGCCAGCATCAATTTTTTTAGTGTTTTCCCTCTGGTCTGGGCGTTGGGGGACGTCCACACATGGAAATGCTTTAAGTCGCGCAAAAAGCGGGTAAAACAAAAAATGAAACATCAAAAAAAGGAAATGAAATTTTTTCAAAAAATTCACGAAAAATGAAAACGAACCGAAACGGACCAGCAATGAAAAATGAAAAACCGAAACATCATTTTTTCGATTTGTGCCCATCTCTAGTAGATAGGACCCAGTCATACAGTGCTTTGTAAATTAAAACCAGCACTTTGAATTGTGCCCGATAGCTGATTAGCAGCCAGTGGAGCTGTTTTAGTAGGGGTGTAATATGATCAGGTACAATCTAAGTCAAATCCCTTATGAATACACAGTGGAGGTGAAGACTAGATTTGGTGGACAGAACGCCTAAAGGACTATGGATGAAGACTTGTAACATTGTACAGGAGGCAACAACGAAAACCCTCCCAAAGAAAAGAAAATGCAGGAAAGCAAAGTGGTTGTCCAACGAGGCCCTACAAATAGCAGAAGAGAGAAGGGAAGCAAAATATAAGGGAGAAAGGGAAAGATACAGAACATTGAATGCAGACTTCCAAAGAATAGCAAGGAGAGACAGGACAGCCTTCTTGAACGAACAGTGCAAATATAGGAAAACAATAGAAAAGGAAAAACCAGAGATCTTTTCATGAAAATTTGAGATATTAAAGGGGCATTTCGTGCAAAGATGGATATGATAAAGGACAAAAATGGTAGGGACCTAACAGAAGCAGAAGACATCAAGAAGAGAAGGCAAGAATACACAGAGGAATTACAGTGGTACCTCGGATAACGAATTTAATTCGTTCTCCAAGGCAATTCGTTATCCAAAAAAATTTGTTATCTGAAACATGGTTTCCCATAGGAATGAATGGGAAACCAATTAATCCATTCCAGAGCCTAGGAAAATGACACAGACATCTGTTTTTTTTTTGCTCAAAACTCTTTATAAAGTGCAGTTTAAAGGTACAGATTTGATGCAGCCTGGGATAACTCTTTTCTACTGATGCATGCTGGAAATTCGTTATCCGAGGCAGCCCATAGGAAAATTTGTTATCCGAGGCAGTCCATAGAGAAAATTTGTTATCCAAGGCAGATCATATCCAGCAATTGCAATTCGCTATCCGAGGCAGCCCATAGGGAAAATTCATTATTCGAGGCAGCCCTATACCTGGAAATTGCGATTCGTTATCCAAAAAATTCGTTATCAGGAGCATTTGTTATCCGATGTATTACTGTATATCAGAAAGATTTGGATGTCCCTGAAAACCAAGATAGCGTAGTTGCTGACCTGGAGCCAGACATCCTGGAAAGTGAAGTCAAGTGGGCCTTAGAAAGCATTGCAAACAACAAGGCCAGTGGAGGTGACGGCATTCCAAATGAACTCTTTAGAATCTTAAAAGAGGATGCTGGAAAGGTGCTGCATACGATATGCCAGTAAATTTGGAAAACCCAGCAGTGGCCAGAGGACTGAAAAAAATCGGTCTACATCCCAATCCCAAAGAAAGGAAATGCCAAAGAATGCACCAGCTATCACACAATTGCACTCATTTCACACGCTAGCAAGGTTATGCTCAACATTCTGCAGGGGAGGCTTCAGCAGTATGTGGACAGAGAACTCCCAGAAGTGCAAGCTGGATTTCGAAGGGGCAGAGGAACTAGAGATCAAACATGCGCTGGATTATGGAGAAAGCTAGAGAGTTCCAGAAAAACATCTACTTCTGCTTCATCGACTATGCCAAAGCCTTTGACTGTGTGGACCACAACAAACTATGGCAAGTTCTTAAAGGAAGGGAGTGCCTGACCAACTTATGTGTCTCCTAAGAAATCAATATGTGAGACAAGCAGCAACAGTCAGAACTGGATATGGAAGCACTGACTGATTTAAAATTGGGAAAGGAGTATGCCATGGTTGTATACTGTCACCTTGCCTATTTAACTTACATGCAGAGTACATCATGCTAAAGACAGGTCTGGCTGAATCACAAGCCGGAATTAACATTTGTGGAAGAAATATCAACAACCTCAGATATGCAGATGATACTACTTTGATAGCAGAAAGTGAGGAGGAATTAAAGAACCTCTTAAGGAGGGTGAAAGAGGAAAGTGAAAAAAAATGGGCTGAAGCTCAATATATATATTAAAAAACCCTAAGACAGTGGTGGCCGAACTTTGGCTCTCCAGAAGTTTTGGACAACTCTCACAGTCCTTTCTCATTGGCAACACAGGCCTGGAATTCGGGGAGTTGTGGTCCAAAACATCTAGAGGGCCGAAGTTTGGCCACTACTGCCCTAAGATCATGGCCACCAATCCCATCACCTCCTGGCAAAGAGAAGGGGAAGAAATGGAGGCAATGACAAAGTTTATTTTCTTGGGCTCCTTGATCACTGCAGATGGCGACTGCAGCAATTAAATTAAAAGACGCCTGCTTCTTGGGAGGAAAGCAATGGCAAACCGAGACAGCATCCTAAAGAGCAGAGACATCACATTGCCAACTAAGGTCAGGATAGTCAGAGCTATGGTTTTTCCAGTAGTGATGTATGGAAGTGAAAGCTGGACTATCAAGAAGGCTGATTGCCGCAGAATTGATGCTTTTGAGCTGTGGTGCTGGAGGAGAGTCTTGAGAGTCCCCTGGACTGCAAGGAGATCAAACCTATCCATCCTGAAAGAAATCAACCCTGAATGTTCACTGGAAGGACAGATTTTGAAACTTGGAAAAGTCCCTGATGTTGGGAATCCTTGGAAAAGTCCCTGATGTTGGGAAAGACTGAAGGCAAAAGGAAAAGAGGGCGACAGATAATGAGATGGTTGGATGGTGTCATCGATGCAACCAACATGGATTTGACCAAACTCCGGGAGGCAGTGGAAGACAGGAGGGTCTGGTGTGCTCTGGTACATGAAGAGTCCTACACGACTGAATGACTACAACAAAAATGTGATCTCTGTAACCTGCAGCAGCCAGCAGTCTGGCTGTTGCGTTCTGGACCTGTTACTCCTGAGGCTTTTCATGGGGAGTCCCACATGGGACATCACTAGGGGAATGAGTTACCGTGGCCAGAATAGGTCTGTCCAGGAATGGGTTTAACAACTGACATACTAGCCTTAATTGTGCAAATGCGCTCCTGGCCACAGCCCTGACCTGGGCATTCAGGCTCAAGGATGAGCCCAAGAGCAACGCCACGCTGCGTACCTGATTTTTCAATGGGAGGCAAAAATCAAAGAAAAACAAAACAAAAGACACAAACATGTGGCACCTTAAAAACTAACTTTCATATTTTAATGTGACTTTTCATGCACATGTGCTCTTCAGACATATAGCAGCAAAATGAGGTGTGAGATACTGTATGAGATATATATTTCATACTAGATATTGATCAACTCTATATACTACAGCCAATCAATATCTGGCATGAAATATATATATATATATATCATATTACACAGTATCTCACACCTCATTCTGCTGCTATGTCTGAAGAAGTGCACATGTGCCCGAAACCTCACATTAAAATATGAAAGTTAGTCTTTAAGGTGCCACATGTTTGTGTCTTTTGTTTTGTTGTTCTTTGATTTTTGCCTGAAATTCTTGAAAAGACTAACACGGTGGTTACCCTCCCTGAAACTTCAGTGAGAGGGTGACCCCCATCCAGAGTTGGGCGAAGGCCGGCCCCTTTGTGCCTCCGGCCAGGCGGCCTCCTCCTTTTCCTCTCCAGGGGCTGGAGCAGGAGGGCGGCTCGGGAACCCACGCCGAGAGTCTTCTTCTTCCCCCCTCTCTCTCTTTTGGGTCCCTGCTCTCTCCGCCCTTCCTTCCTTCTTCCTTGGAGCGACTCCTCCTGTTTCGGGTCCCAGCTTAGAACCAGAGGGTGGGGGGGGGGACCCTTCCGCCAGAGGGGGTGGGCTTTTATTAGGGAAGGAGGGGCACGTGTACGAAGCCCACCCACACCCACCCGCACCCCCACCCAGCCAAGGGACCCCTCTGGACCCTGCGTACTGCTCCAGGAGGGGGGGCAATCTCCCGCTACGGCCGGACTACAACTCCCGGCAACCTTCGGCGCGGGATGGCGGGAGGCCCGCTGGGCGAGGGCTTCTGGGAGTTGTGGTCCAAACCGACATGGCCCACTATCCCGTTCCACCGGGAGGGGTCGTGGCTGCGTGGGAGGCGGGACCCCGGCAGAGCCCGCCCTCTGAAGGGAGGGGCCGCCGCGTGATTGGCTGAGGCGCGCGCAGCCCGGCGAGCTCCAGCCGGCGATTGGCCGCCGCGGACACGACTCGCGGAGAGCGGCACGTCGTACGTCAGGAGGGTCTCGCCCCGCCCCCCTCCGCGTCGCTCCTGAGGAGAGAGAGGGAGAGAGTCCGTTGGCCGCGCTCGGCGCCTTTTGCCGTTCTCCCGCCCGACGCCGAGGAGGAGGAGGAGGAAGATCCCGGCCGGGCCCCCCGGTGAGTGCCGCGCCCTTCCTCGGGCCCCGCCGGCCCGCTTCTTCCGGCCTCCTACGTCCCAGGCCGCCCCGCCCCGGCCCGCTTCTCCCGCCGGCTCGTGTAGGCCTCAGAGAGAGAGAATGAGAGAGAGAGAGAGACCGTGTGAGGGAAAGGTGGGGGGAGGGGCGCGCTCGTCTTCTCGCGCATGCACTTCGCGTCCCCCGCACTTCCTCCCTCGCCCGCGCGCGCCCGCGGCGCTGCGGCTGCGCACTCGCCCTCCGCCCCTCCCTTGTCTCCGCGTGACGCCGCCCACCCCCCCACGTTTCCCGCGCGCGCCCTCCGGCAGGGGCCCTTCCAAGCCCCCCCCCCCCCAGGGACCGGGACGCGCCTCCTTGGCAGGGAAGAGGAGGAGGAGGAGGACGCGGGAGTTTTTTGGGGGGTGGGGTGGGGGTGGGGGGTGGCTCGCTGGTGTCCTGCCTGGCTCCGGGGGCATTGCGGGGCGCGTGGACCCCCCTCCAGGCCAGCCCTTCTTGGCCGCCGCGTCGCCGGTGGGTCTCCCGGGCCGCTGGGAAAAGGGCTCGCTCGGCTCGGAGAAAACCGGCGCGGGGTGGCGGGTGGGCCGGCGGGCGCGAGCGCGAGCGCGTGTGTATGTATGTGTGCTGGGGGAGGGGGGTGTTCCCTCTTCGCCGTGTGTGTGTGTGTGTGTGTGTGTGTGTGTGTGTGTGTGTGTGT
>JAHTLZ010000239.1:82653-98433 GCA_023846285.1 Phrynocephalus versicolor
CTCTCTGGAGGCGGATGGGGGGTGGGTGGGAATGGGGTTGGGGGTCCAGACGCCCCTTCCTTTCCGCCCGCTTACCCTCTCCCTGCATATAAGGGTCAGGAGGATCCTCCTTCGCGGTGCCCGTCCCTGGGCTTCGCACCAGATCTCTCGTTTACTGTCAGCGTAGCCGCGCGTCAAGGACGCCACTTGGAATCTGGACACGAGCCCCAGTTTCCTCGGCTGCTGCCGCCCTGCCTGCCTGCCTGCCCTCCTTCCAGGCACCTCCTTCCTGGTTTAGCCAACACTGGCCTTTCCCAGAGCCTAATTCGCTTGGTTGAGCTGTGCTGCTAAAGACGTCAAGGCCACAGTGTGTGTTGGGGGGGGGGGTTGGGTTCCTTATGTTAGGCTGGTGCAGAAATGCCCAGTGGTATTGGGTGGCACTCAATAAAATATCTTTTAGACCTCGATTCTGCAAGTGTTTCTTTTTTTTTCCGTATTGTGCCTGAGTTACCGTGCAGCTGTTTTTCTATCTAATGGACCTTCAGGGGTTTTTAGCTGTGTCTATAGTTTGTATTCAAACCTTCCCCTAAGCAGTTGCTACACTTCCTAATCTCTTGTGTACATCATTGCCCTGCCATGGGCCCCGTTTTAGAGCTCGCCATAGATCACTCACTATGCTTATTTTTTGCTGAGAAATCAGATCTTCAGTGCTTCCAATGGAGCGTACATGCAGGGAAACATTAATGGGAAGCAAACTGAGAGATTGCAGAGGACAGGAAACTACACAGACTAACCCTGTTTTGACACAGGAGTACTCTGGACCCTATATATAGTTCAAGAAGTCTGAAGAATGCCATCAAGTGGCCATGGAAGGACTGTGGAAGATGTTGCTGTCCCATGTCACTGGACTTGGGTGACCATGATGTGAGAAGATTGATGGAACATAAAGTGAAAGCAGTCATTGAAAATACAGTGGGCCTCGGGAATGAAAAATGGATTGTGGGCAGCATCTCAAGATAATTTCCGAGACACTAATAGAACGGTAGTGCCTGGACTGAGCCCTGCAGCAAAGCCAGATGACGGGTTCAGAGAGAGCAAGATCCCAGGAAGGAGCCAAGCAGAACATCTGTCAAGGCTGCTTCACAAATGGGGGGAGAGGGGGAGCAGAGATGTAACCTTTGGGGGGAAATAGAGGGGGGAAACCCCATCATTTTCCCCCAAACCTTTTTTCCCATGGCTTTAAAGTTTTTAGAAAATGTGCACCTCTATGGAGAAGTTAGTGGTTTTTTTGGGCAGGCACACAATCCACAGGATGCCTGCCAAAGGAAATATGGATGCCCTGTGACCTTCTCTGTGGTGGTGGCATTTCTGTAGTCCTTACTGAGCCTTAATTGATGTTGCCATTTATTCAGAAAACACTTGTCTCGTCTCCTTCAGTTCATACTTCTCATCAACCTGATTTCAGCATGGGTAGTCCTCCCTGCTTCAGAGCCAATGAGCAAGGTACAAAGTTCACACTATGCCAGTCAGTTGAGAGTTAGTTTCCAGGCCTGTGGAGGCAGCACCTACTCCTGACGACCGGTTTTTGCCTATGGACACAACAGTGGGCCTTCAGAGGGCAAGATCAGGGCAGGGTTTCTCACTGCACCTGATTGACAGTTGCGCCAAAGGTTTCGCAGAGTGAGAGAGTGTAACTTTTGCTAATAAATAATGGATAGCAGAATAAATAAAAGAACAGATTCTAGTTGTCTCTTTAATAATTTCACAAGCAGAGGTGGAAGAAACAGCTGCTTTGGGGTTGTAGGATTCCTTTTTCTTTCCTGGGTTTTTTTCTTGTTTGACGAAAGCAGGGTGGGGAATTCGAAGGAGCAATTCCTGTCTTCACCTGTCTTTCCAAAGCCAGGTTGTAAAATCCCCTTTGCACAAATATAATCCTGTTACCAGATGAAATCCTGCTGCTTAGCGTTCATAAGCTTTAAGACTGTTTCTACGTAGCAAAGGAAAAGTCCCTGTTGTGCTCCTTGGGTCAAAGGAACAGTCACAGAACACTTTCATGTGGACGGTCTGGCATCCCAGGAGGAACTCTTTCCATTGAAGAAGGTTAGGTGGAGGGTGATGGGAGACACAGCCTTTCCTGATGATGGCTGCCAGTCAGAGCAGAGCGACTTGAGGATGCCCCGGGGAGATGGCCTGGCCTATTCAAAGGAAGTGCCCAGTGTTGCTGTGGGAATGTTACGTCTGGTGATGGTTCCCTTCTAGCATATATTTCTCTGAGTCCAACATTTCTGGTTTGTCTTTTTGCTCTAGAATGTGGGATTTTGTAGTCAACAGCATGTTGTGTAAGAAGAACAGGCAGAAAGTGAAAAAAGTTGATCACAGCCTGAACAGAAATCTGATTTGAAGCAGTTGCAAAAAAGGCTAATACAATTTTAGTGTCTCAGGTGATTGTTTTATGCCACTCTGTAGTCGTCAAGCCTCCTGTAAGGGTCCCGGCCTAGTTCTGGCTGCCACATCTGGAAGGCTATAGGCAAAAATAGAGTGTAGTCCAAATAGAATAATGGAAAATAGATCCTTGATGGCACTGGTTCTTACTCTTGGGCTCCACATTCAGCCACACTGCTATTTCCCAGAATCTCAGATTGCAGGCTGTATGGGGACTTGTGGGATCTCAGATTCAAAACATCTGGAGTACAGTAGATGGGGTGCCACTGTTTTTAGAACATAGGTGAGAGGAATTATAGACTCTGAGAATAATGGAGTTGGAAGGGACATCAAGTCTAACCTTCTGAAGGCAGGAATTCAAATCAAAGTACGTATCTGACAAAGTACGTATCTGTGGAGATTCTCAGTCATCCAGGTGAGTATCTAGAAGTTGAGTCATGGCAACTGGACTTCTTTTTCTTGAGAGGTTGAAACATTTCGCTGCTCATCCAAACAGCTTCGTCAGTCTGAGGAAAGCTAGTTGCGAGTCCTCCATTTTTAGCTCACTTTGACCTCATGTTACCTTGGTCTGAAATAGGATCATAAGATGAACAATGGCCTGAATAAGCTCATTAGGTAGATAATAGTCTCAATAGTCTCATTATGTGGACAATGGCCCACCTTTACAACCTTCCCAGCACCCATAAATTATGGGTTGTTAGCTGTGGCCTTGGTGGTGAAGGTGTGAAGTATTTTTGATTTGTCTTGGTATTGTTGAAATCAGTGCCTGATAAGTGGCAGGTAGACTGTGCCTGAGGCTCCCCCACCTCTGTTGAGAGAGGGATTTTCAATGCTCAAATGAATGGCTTCCCTGACCCCTTTCTCAAACCTTCTCTGTCTAATATGTGTACATCCTCATCTTTGAATGAGTGCCCTTTGGCCTTCAAGTGGAGGTGTACTGATCCTGAGCTGTTACCCCTCCTATGTTGGGCCATCCTTCTGTTTAATGCCTGTTTGTTTTCCCCAGTGTAGAGGTCTGCACACGCCTCACTGCATTGGACCGCATATACTATATTGCTCCTTTTGTGTTTTGGTATCGGGTCCTTTGGGTGTATGAGTCTCTGCCTTAGCGTGTTTGTGGGTTTGTAGTAAACAGGGATGTGGTGTTTGCCAAAAATCCTTTTAAGCTTCTCTGACACTCCAGCCATGTAAGGAATGACCAGGTTCTTCTGTCGGGTCTGGGTCTCAGACTGATCCCTTGTTCTTCTGGGATGGCCCACTGCTTTGTTGAAGGCCCACTTTGGATATCCACAGGCCTTAAGTGCTGTCTTCAGGTGCCTTTCTTCCTTCTTCTTGGCTTCTGTGGAGGTGGGGATGCTCTCTGCTCTGTGGTTTAGGGTCCTAGTTTGTGTTGTCAAACAGTAACTACTGATCTGTGTGGGTGGGTTTCCTGCAAACATCTACTCCCAGGCCACGGTGAGGTCTGATAATGACTGCACAATCCAGGAAAGCCAGCCTGTTGTCTTTGGTGTCTTTTTGTTCATCTTATGAGCCTATTTCGGACCAGGGTGACATGAGGTCAAAGTGAACTATAAAATGGAGGACTTGCAACTAGCTTTCCTCAGACTGACGAATCTGTTTGGATGAGCAACGAAATGTTTCAACCTCTCAAGAAAAAGAAGTCCAGTTGCCATGACTCAACTTCTAGATAAACTCACCTGGATGACTGAGAATCTCCACAGATACGTACTTTGTCAGATACGTACTTTGATTTGAATTCCTGCCTTCAGAAGGTTAGACTTGATGTCCCTTCCAACTCCATTATTCTCAGAGTCTATAATTCCTCTCACCTATGTTCTAAAAACAGTGGCACCCCATCTACTGTACTCCAGATGTTTTGAATCTGAGATCCCACAAGTCCCCGTACAGCCTGCAGTCTGAGATTCTGGGAGATAGCAGTGTGGCTGAATGTGGAGCCCAAGAGTAAGAACCAGTGCCATCAAGGATCTATTTTCTATTATTCTATTTGGACTACACTCTATTGTTGCCTATAGCCTTCCAGATGTGGCAGCCAGAACTGTTTGGATGAATCCGGGAGCCATTCCTCCCTCCAGCTTCTTTTACGGAGGGACTGAATGCTGAGCAAACAGCCATCGAACAGACAGCGTGAGGGCTGGGGCTGGCTTGTCTCCTGCTAGTTTTTTCCTTGCTTGTCCACATCTTAAGAATCCAGGAGAAAGTATCCCTTTTCTTGGGGGCTTCTTGAAGAAGAAGAAGAAAAGCCGCTTGCTTCCTAGAGTCTGCAAGAGGGAATTGTTCTGCTCAGAGTTTGTGCTGTATTGTACTATTGATGCAATAAAGGTTGTCAAAGTGATGGTCTTCTCTGAGTGGATTTCCTTGCTCCATCTGCCGGACTTTGAACATTGTTACTTTCTTTTCAGTATATTGATGATCTTTTCTTTGTTTCGTAGCATTGAACCAGACGGGTTGATTATTCTTTTCAGATATTAATAAACCAACGGAAAGAAGAAATATGAATAAGGCTCCCTCAAGGTCCAGCCCAGCTCGAAGGTAAAGTACGATCAAGCTACAGGTTCCCCTAAGAGACGGGACTTACCACACCGGGTGCCCCGCCTGGGCTGGCGGTGCCTCTTCCTTGGAGGGGAGTCCCAAGGGGACTCTTTGGCCCTGTTTGGCAGTGGCCGCAGCGGCCACCTCCCTGGCCGGCCTTGGCAGCCCCTTGCTGACTCTGGGGCTCCTCTAGTGCTCGGCACGCACAAGTGCTGCTGCCTGTCTGACTCAGGAGCGTCCCTTGGGACGGCCTGGGAACCGAGAGCGTCTTCTTTCGGAGTGTGCCAGAGAGGAGAGGGAAGCAACGGAGGTTGCGCCCAAGGCTGAGGCTGCAGGGGAGCCCTTTCCCTCCGGCAGGTGCCTTCTCTTGGCCCAGAAGACGGGAGCAGACATCTGCCTTAGAAGATGATCCCATTCTCCTCTGACGCGATGCAAGCGTGTGCGAGCTCATCACGCACGGGCGCCCCTCTTGGCCATGGTCCAAAGCTGCACACAATGCTTTGGGTCACACCTGCTGCCCGTTCCAAGAGGATCTGGGATATCGCCGGGGGGGCTGGACGCAAGCGGATGCCCGGGCATCACCCTTGATGTCAGTGGCTAGAGCGCATGCGAGTGCCCAGGGGCATGGCATGGCTCTGGGTGCCCTGGGCAGACTCCATGGCTTGGCCTTGGGTGCCGGCAGCCAGAGTGTCAGTGCTGTGGAGGAAGGGGAAGGTTGAGGTGGGGTCTTGTAGCCGCTTCCCGCAGAGTTGCTGCCTGGCAGCCCAGCCGTGGTATGCCTTGGCCTGGCACCTTCAGCTACCCACTCTTCCATCAGAACCCGTAGTCCGCTGGGGACGGGCCGAATCTTTGCCCCAGATTTCTTGGGATGCTCATCTGGCCAATGTGGGGCATTTCTTCCAACTCTTACCAGCTTCTTCCTGGAAGCTGTCGCCGCTGGATTCTTCTTTCGAGTGTGCAGTTCCATTGAGCTGGTGAAATCTGTTTTGGACTTCACTTGTAGGACGCCCAAAGGTAACTCCAGTGGGTGGTTTTGTATGCTGAGCCTGGGAGGAAGGAGAGTTAGAAATGAAAATAAAGAAGCTTCCATATCACTACTTGAGTAGCGGAGGCGTCGTTCTTGGTCTTGATTGCGTTGTTCCTGGGACATTCCGGCCGGAGGGCTTTGGCCTGCTTCGCCCGTGGGCCTCCTTGCCAGAGGAGGGTTCTTGTTTTCACATTTCTCATCCTTCTGGAAGGAAGGAAGGAGGGGGGAGCATTTATGTCTTCACGGGGGCCACAGCCCTTCGCCCAGGAGGTTTGCTCTGGAAGATGTGGGTAATGGGAGTGTTTCTGTGCCAGGGAAAGCAGCAGCTCATCTTGGGAGGGGGAGAGCTCCCGCCCTTTCTGTCCTGCTAGGAGGCCGTCCTTCCTCAAACCTGCTGTTCATTCATCTTCTGGAGGCGCAGATCCCCCCAGGGACAAGGGCCGGGCTCACTTCACAGGGGGGTGGTGTGGGGGCTGGCTGCCTCTCAGTGAGCCAGTGGCTTGCTCTTTTACCGTTTGTGGATAGCATTATTGTGAAAAAGTGCCCCCCTCCTGCCCCCACCAAAATGGCATAAAGAGATGGGTGGGTTTGAGCGAGGGTCTGCTTTGTGGGCCCTCCATTGGGATCCTGCCCCTCACAGAGGGGAACCATGTCCTGTGAGTGGGCGACTCCCCATGGCCAAATATCTCCTCCTGGCCTGGTAGAAAGCCAGCCCTTGGGCTGAAGGAGCCTCGTGGCCCAGGGGTTAAAATACCTGTCCTGCAGCTAAAACTGTGCTCATGACCTGGGGTTCAATCCCTGGTAGGAGGCTTATGGTTGACTCAGCCTTCCATCCTTCCAAGGTTGGTAAAATGAGTACCCAGCTTGCTGGGGGGAGGGGGTGTAGCCTGCATACTGCATAATTAAACTGTAAACCGTCCAGAGACTGCTTGAAGTGGTATGGGGCGGTATATAAGCAGAACATTTTGCTTTTAGCCCAGCCTTTTCCCTGGGATGAGAGGCAGTGAGGTCACATGGGACACCACCCGGGGACCAGATGCAGGCACCTGCTCCTGAGGGAGCCTCCTTTGGCCCTCCAGGCATTCTGAGCAGCGCCCCCTGCAGTCCTTTCCTTTGACCACCGAGCCTCCAGGGCCCTCTGGGTTTGAAAGCCTCTGACACGCACAGCCCTTGCACACGACGATGCACAGGCCTCCGTGCCTCTCTGAGCTGCTCCTAGGTCCTGGTCTCTGGGAGAGGGCCTTGGCGGCCTGTGGTGGGCTGTCCCCCAGCAGTGCCTGTCTGAAGGGCTCTCCCTGGTGCTTCTTGCAGAGAACCCTTGCCCTACGGAGAGAGGGAGGCCCGGCGGGACCGCTCTCCCAACCGGGGCAGCCCCCGAAGAGATGGTCGGAATGGCCGAGACTCCCGGGACCTTCGTGTGAGAGAGGCCCATGGTGGGCCCAGGGACCACCGAGACCCCAGAGACTACCGGGACCAGAGGGACGCGAAGGACCACCGGGACCCCCTCTACGACCGCTATCGCGATGCTCAGGAGCCGCCCTATAGGTAGGGGAGGGGAGGGGAGGCAGCGTGTCAGGCCTTCTGCAGCATTGCTCCACTGAGAGAGAGAGAGAGAGAGAGAGAGAGCGCCTGTGTGTTGTGGAGCTTTGAGCTGTGCCCTTTGTGTGCCAGCGGAAAGCGCTCTGCTGTGTCTGATCTGCAGGCGAGAGGAGAGCTACGACCGCTACACACGCCCGGACGATGGTTACCGAAGAAGAGAAGAGCCCTATTATGACCGTTACCGAGATCCCATGGACAGGCCCCCCTTGAGCACTGAAGGTCAGTGGCAGGCTGGGAAAGGGAGGTGGAAGGGAGGTCTAGGCAGGGAAGGGGAAGACTCTTGGCTTAGAGTCTGAGGGCTTTCTCTGCCTCTCTCTCTCTCTCTTGCTTCCCCTCCGCACCCCCAGAACGCATGAAGCGTGAGGAGCGGCGTCGGGAAGAACTTTATCGCCAGTATTTTGAGGACATCAAGAGGCGCATTGATGCGGAGCGCCCAGTGGATTGCTCAGTGATTGTGGTCAACAAGCAAACCAAGTAAGGCTGGGCCCCGTATTCTGTCGGCTGGCAGGCAGCCTGTGCCTTGGGAGACCCATTGGGGGGGGTGGGGGGGCTGGGCAGCCTGGAGGTAGCGGGCCCTTCCCGGAAGAGCCGAGGCTGAATGGCCCTGACCCTGGGCAGGAAGAGGTGTGGAGGAGCCCCTGCCCGTCTGGCTGCAGGCAGAGAGGGAGGACCGCCTTGGTGGTGGTGGTGGTGGTGGTGGAGAAAGCAGGGGTTCTCGGTTCTGTTCTTTAAAGCTTCTTCCTGTTCATCGTTGTGACTTGCGAGTTACTTTGTGTTGCTTTTGTTGTTCAGAAGTTGCTCCAGAATGCAGAGATAGGCAATGATTTCTCCAGCATGCCTCCCTCGCTTAGGAAGCAGTGGGTCCTACTTCTCTCCCCCCCCCGCACGCACACACCTGAGGCCAGGTTAGCAGTCCTCATGCTGGGCTCCTGAACCGAACGGGGGCTACTGTTCCTTGTCTGGAAACAGCACACAGCAAGGAGTGGCGGCAGCTGCAGCCCCTTAATTCCCCGCCGAGTTCTGGAAGGAAGTGCCTGCCGTGTGGCCTCGGCAAGGGTGCTCTTGGGGGGGGGGCACATTCTTCCTCAGGCTGGCCGTCTCTTGTGCAGGGACTATGCAGAGTCGGTGGGGCGGAAAGTGCGTGACCTTGGCATGGTGGTGGACCTCATCTTCCTCAACTCGGAGATGTCTTTGCAGCAAGCCTTGGATGACGTGAGCCAAGCGGGCACGGCCTTTGCCATCGTCATCACCCCGCAGCACCAGGTTCACCACTCCTGCACCGTCAACATCATGTTTGGCACCCCACAAGGTCAGGGAAAGATGGAGGGTTGGGGAGGGAGGGGGGGCTTCTCTCCCAGGCTGAGGCCCCTCAGGAGGGACCTGGGGTCTAGGAGGGAAGACTGCGGGGGAGGGTTGGAGGGTGGCGCCTGCGAACAGATGGGCTTCTTCCGGGATGTTTGTTCTGAGAACGTGAGCCTCGGTATACCGTCTGGAGCGGCTCTGCGCACGGAATCCCAGCAGGCGCTGACAGGTCCCCCTCCCCTGGCACAAAATGGAAACACCACCCACACACCAGTATATTTCTTTGGGGGTTCACGGTGGTTTGGGGTTAGCCATGAAGAACCCCTTCAGGAACCCTTGGTTTTCGAGTGTGTCCCTGTCTCTTGCCCAGAGTCCTTGAGGACCAGCAGGAGAAGCTTTGAGCTGCAGGGCTGAGGTTTCCTGGTGCCTCTTGTCTGACTCTCCATCCTATTTGGGGTGTCTTCTGTAGACCAGGCCACGGCCCCCAGGGACCTGGTCTGGTTATGCCGCCTTCTCTGTCCGCAGAGCACCGCAACATGCCACAGGCCGATGCCCTGGTCCTGGTGTCAAAGAACTACGAACGCTACAAGATGGAGGTGCGAGAGAAGGAGCGCGAGGAGATTGCCCGGCAGGCCGCCAAGATGGCCGATGAGACCGTTTTGCAGGAGAGGGAGCGCCCGCCGCCTGTTGAGGAGGGCCTCCGCGGGGGCCACCCTCCAGGCATCCAGAACCTCCTGAACCTGCTGGCCGACAACCGCTACTTGACCGCAGAAGAGACGGACAAGATCATCAACTACCTGAGAGAGCGCAAGGAGCGCCAGCTGAGGGCCAGCGGGGATGCCCTTCCAGGTGAGTCGTGGGAAGGTGGGGCACAGGAAGGGCAGGGGCATCGCCTCGCTTTGCCACCCTCCCCCTTTAGCCCCCTCCACCCCCAGGAAGGCTTTCTACATCTCTCTTCCCAGGAGTGCTGGGGGGGGGGGGGAACTGCCTGCTGCTGATGCTCCCAAGCCGCCTGCTTAGCTCTGCTGGGCCTGGGCACTGGGGCAGGTGAGCAACGTGGCTTTCTCTTCCCCCGCAGCCCCACTTCCCAGGCAAGCCCTTGGCACCACTCCAGGGTCCTCGTTGGCCAGCCTGCCGAGCTCCCAGGCGCATCCGAGCAGCCAGGCTCTGCCCCCGCCTGCCTCGACCGCGGCGGCTTCCAGTCCCCAGCAGGAGCTGCAGGCCAAGATCCTCAGTCTCTTCAACACGGGAGCCGCGGCAGCTGCAGTGGCAGCCGTCGCCGGCAGTGGCTCTCAGAACCAGGGCTTTGCCTCCGGGTCGAGCTCCCAGGGCCGGGCGGGGCCGCTCACGGGGGCCGGGTTGCCCCAGTCTCAGCAGCGGGCCCCGGCCCAGGGTGCCCAGTTCCCAAACCACCCGAGTTCTGGCCGTAGTGCTGCCGGCCCAAGAGCTGCTGCTCCCCCGCCCTCCCAGCCCTCCTCCTATCAGAACCGGGCCCCGGCTCCCAGCGGCCCTCCTGCCTCTCGGCCAGCGCCATCCTCTGGGATCAACTTTGACAGCCCGAGTGTCCAGAAGGCCCTTGACACCTTGATCCAGAGCGGGCCAGCCCTCACCCACTTGGTGAACCAGACTGTGAACCAGGCCCGGGCGGTCCCTCCTTCCCAGCAGAACCCCTTGGGCTCCTATCAGCGGCATTACTAACACACCCACACACCCAGTCGCCCGCCCGCCCCCATTTCATATCTCTCCCCTCCACCCTGTCGCTCTGCATGATGTCCCTCGCCCTGCCCTCTTCTCGTCCTGGGCCCAGAGCACCTCAGCCCGCTCGTCTCCCGGCCCTCCCATCCTGCGCCTGGGCAGACCAGACCAAGCAGGGAGGGTTGACATCATGGTTGAGAGGCAGCTGTCCTTACTGCTCATCTTGAGGAGTAGGATGCTGACCCAGGGCTGGTCGGGATGGATGGTCTTGGGGCACCCCTGTGTTGAGGGGGGAGATCTCTGGCTGTGTGGCTGGAGCCCAACATCATCCTGTGGAGGAGGGGATATTCTTATCCAGGGCTGCTTTTCCTGAGCTCCCTGTTAAGGCCTGCTGGTCCCCCTTGGGAGGGCTGCCTGGGAGGGCCTTTGTGTTGCCCCGGGCCCTTTGGGGTGCTGCACCTGCCCTGGGACTGGGTGTTGTGCAAGTGTAGGTGTTGGCGTTATGGGGCACCCAGCCCGCCCCCCTTCTTTGCAGGCAGCTGTGGCCTGCATGGTGGCTCTCCTGGGGGCAACTGCTTTAGCCTCCTTCCTGGATCTGTACATGTTCTGTTCTTAAATGGTTTTGTCATGTAGATACCTCTGAACTGTTAAAAAGAGGACACAACTTTTTAATTAAACAAGTACATCTGTACACCGTTTGTCTTTTGTGAAAACGAGTGCTGCCTTTCCTCAGCCGTTTTCAGGGCCTTAGAGGGCAGGAGGGGGGGGGAAGACGGTTGCCTCCTCCCCCTCCCCCAGTGTCATCATCCTCATGGTCCCCTGTCGCCTCTCTGAATGTGGCCTGAGAAGAAATCCCACCTTCTGAGGGAAGCAGAGTCCTGTGCCTCTGCTGAGGCTTCCTCTGGTTCACACCTTGCCTGCTACAGTTTAGCACCATCCTTTGCTTTCCACTTCAGTGGGAAAGGTCAAAATCTTTACAAATATACAATGAAAGGATGAAACAACAGCAGCCTTCCAGAGAGCAGACGTCAAGCTCTCCAAGGCGCTGTGTGTGTGTGTGTGTGTCTGTGTGTGTGTGTCTGTGTCTATCTGTCTATCTATCTATCTATCTATCTATCTATCTATCTATCAACAAGATTTAAGGGGTGGGGGGAAACAGCCCACCAAATTAGAGGGCTAAGCATTGGGTTGTTTTTTTCCCATTGCCCCAAATCTTGGAAGCTGTCTTCTGTGAACTTTCTGGTGTACAGAATTATTCTATTGATTTTGCTATTTTTATGCCCTGTTGTGTTTCCTAGCACTCTCAAGTGGTTTATAGCCTAATGGGTAGGATGGAAAAGAAGAAGGGAGGCCAAAGGGTAGAAGGGATTGGGCGTGGTTGCTGGCCCTTATGCAGCCACTGAGAGCAGGGAGAGGTGTCGGGGTGCTGCCTTGCCTGCAGGGGACCCCCCCACACACACACACAGAACTTGGCCTCTTCCGCTGGGAGTTGATTGGGAGCCATTTTGCAAGATCCTCTTGCTTGATTCAGTGCCTTGAGCTTGGCCCCTCAGTTGGTCCCTCTTCCCAGGAGACCTTTTGCCAGTGGCCCCTTGGGCTTCGGATCACACGATAAAGGTTTCAATTTGGGGATCTGCTGCCCTGTGGCAGTTGAGCATGCGATTTACTGGTGGGCCTTCCTAGCGCCACCCTCCACTTTCCAGACAGGGGGAATTGTTCGAGGTTTTGTGGGGCCGCTGCGCCTGATCCCAGGGCTTGATCCAGGGCCTGGTGGGCTAGCCCTCTAGCTTTCTCAGCAGCTCCACATGTGGGGTGGTGCCGATGGGTCACATTTCAGCCATACATCTATGAGATGCTTGCATCTGCTTGCCCCCCCCCCTCATCCCGGGAGCCAGCCTCTGGTTGCTTCTTCCAGGACAAGAAGCATCTTGCCAGCTTTCTCCAAAAGGGCAGGGGGGTTGGGAAGAAAGGACCGGTTCCTGGTAGGGATTTTCCCAGATTTGGTGCCTGTTCAAAGGCATATATGTAGTAGCCCAACCCCAGACAGTTTGGGGGCTTGGAAGAAGAGGTGGGGTGTGGGAACTCTCTGGCCAAGTACTTACAGGAGGGCCTTCAAATGCCTAAACTCTGAAATGGCTTCCAGAGCGTTGAAAAATCACAGTTTTTAAAAAAAGCAAGTACCTCTGGGTGCTACCCGCAAGGAATGATAGAATCATAAGAGTTGGAAGAAACCTCAAGAGCCGTCTAGTCCAGCCCCCTGCCATGCAGGAACCTCCCCACCACAGTATTTCTGACAGATGGCCTTCCAGCCTCTGATTAAAAACCTCCAAAGAAGGAGACTCCACCACCCTCCTTTGGGGCAGCATATTATTCCACTGCCGAACAGCTCTAACTGTCATGAAGTTCTTCCTAATGTTCAAATTTTTTCCAGTAGTTTTAAACCATTGAGTGTTTGAAACCATTGAGAGAGTGTTGTCGTGGTCACACTTAGACCAAGTGAGAATCCCTGTCCATTGGGTGCATGTGCTGCTCTCGGTTGCCCCTGGCTGCTGAAAGGCACCGACCGAAGGGGATGCCACAGCAGGCCTGGGGCGTTTTGACTGTCCAGACGAGGGCCCAAGAACTCGGTGGAAGAGCTGAGTGGGAATCTGGTGGAGTCCCAGGGCGGCGGCAGACTCCCTGCTGCACCTCCTCCTCCTCCTCCTCCTCCTCAGGAGGGTACCTCCGTCCCAGCAGCCAAAGAGGGCATGGCCACCTGCCCTCTGGGCATCTGAACGACCAGAGATCTCTTGCGAAGGCGCATGTGCTGGAAGCCCTGTGCTGGCTAGCGGGCTTGGCCCCTGGCCAGGAGAGCTTGAATCAGAATTCGCTGAGGCAGTGAGAGGATTACTCCATGGGGCATGAGAATGCTAAGGGCAGAGGACACGGGTGCCTGTGAGGCTTCAGAAGCAGAGGGGGAGCAGACACCCAGAGTGCCCCTACTCAGAGGAATCAGACCCCTGGGGGGCTGAGCGCTGTGTATCCAGACCCCATGGACGATCTGCCGGTGGGCTCGTAAGAAGCTGGAGCCGTGTGGCAGGGCATCACATTCCTAATGGAAAACAAATGGCGCCACCCCAACTCCCCCACCGAAAACAGAGTGCCAGCTGAGCTTGCTTTGGGCTCCTGGAGGAAGCCGGCCAGGGGAGCAGGTGCCTCCCTGCCGCCTCCGAGGGCAGGTCTCCCTTGGGGCTGGCTTGGCTTTGGCAGGCCTTTCCTGGCCACACAAGCATTGGAGAACCCCAGAAGAGAGCTCCATCCCAACCCGCCAGAGCTTTGCTCGCCCTTTTGCTTCAGGTGGCCACACCGAGGGAGGCCTGAAGAGTTTCTACTCGTCATCGGGCCTTCTCAGTGGCCGCCCCGGCAATTTGGAACAAACTGCCCACAGAGATGAGGCTTGCAAAGTCTCTGCCGGCCTTCAGGAGAGCGTTTAAGGCCTGGCCCTCTTCTTGACACATTATGTGCTTGTTTTGTATTACTGTTGTTTTTATTTTTATATTAGATTGTTTTGTTGGGGGTTGTGTTCTTTTCTTTGCAATTTGTGGTACCCCGCCCAGAGTTCCCAAGGGACAGTTGGGCGGTCAACAAGTACAAAAATAAATGTGCAATTGGAAGGGGCCTACGAGGACATCTAGCCTGACCCCTTGCTCCATTCGGGAATACAGATCAGCCAGGAAGTGGCCCAGATTTCTCTTGAAGGCCTCCAGTGTTGGATCACTCGCCCTCTCTTGACGTCATGGGTGCTATACTGCTCCAAAAGTTAAGAAAATTTCCCTGATATTCAGCCAAAGCCTGTGTTCTTGTCACGTGAGCCCATTGTTGCAGGTCCTGCGCTCTAGGTAGTGGTGAACCTTCGTCCCTCCAGATGTTTTGAGCCACATTTCCCAGAATTCTGAGCTTAGGTTGCCAATGACAAAGGACTGTGGGCGTTGTGGTCCAAAGCAACTGGAGTGCCAAAGGGAATCGCCAGCCCTGCTCGGAGTCTAGAATGACCCAGAATGGATCCTGTCCCTCCTCTGGATGTAGGGCAGCCCTTCAGAGAGTTGAAAAGTGCCCTGCCCTGCCTCCCCTCGGTCTCCCTTTCTCCGGGCTCAGCAGGCCCAGTTCTTCCAGTCTTTCCTCCTCCTAGGAGGGCTTGCTCTCCACCCCCCCCCCGATCATCCTTTGCTGCCGTCCTCTGAACTTGTTCCAGTTTGTCCGCGTCTTTCTTGAAGTGTGGGGTCCAGAAGTGGAATCTGCCCTCACCTTCCACTTATTTCATGTTCCCTTTTGAAATCATGGCTCGTCTTAACACTCTCCATGCAGCCCCAGCCCGACCCCCCCCCCATGGGGACCCCAGGTGCCTCCCGGGTGGCTTTCTCGCAGGGAGCTTTGTACAGAGAAAATCCTGCGGCCCATAGAGATGTCATTCAGCCCCCTTTGTGTGTTGCATCCACCGTGACCACCCTTGCCCCTGATGGATCCCAGCTCCTGCTCTGTGGGAGCTGAGGCTGCCTTGGGCGAGGGACAGGAGGCCCTCCTTCGGGCTCGTGGTGCAAGCGTGCCCCTTGGACCGAAGCAGTTGCCCTTGGAGGTGGGCTAGCAGAAGCGCCCATCCTTTGTGCCACAGCCCCACCCCCACCCCTGCAACACATAAGAACATAAGAAGAGCCAAGCTGGATCAGGCCAAAGGCCCATCTAGTCCAGCTTCCTGTATCTCACAGCGGCCCCGCCAGATGTGTTTGGGATTGCATGAGACTAGATCTCTGTCTCCTGATACCACTCTCCTTGGGGGGGGGGGGAGAGTCTTACCCACTGGGGCTTTCTGCTCTTGGAGTGCCTGGCTCAGAGCACAAGGCAGGCAAGGTGCCGCTCCCTCACCCTGCCAGCATCTCCAGGGGACAAAAGGAGACCGGCCCATTGAGTGTGAAGGGTGTAATAAAATCCTTTCTTTTTATTGCATTTTGTGCAGACAGGAGTCTAAAAAAATAATAAAATAAAAATACAGTAGAAGCATCAACACAAGCAATCAGGAGGAGCCACCGCCCCAAGGATATCTATCAGCACAGAGAACAGCGGGGGACGTTGGGGGGAGGGGGGGTTCTATCCAGGCAGCCTCGGGCAGGCCACGGAGACGCTCGCGCAAAGGAAAGGCAAGCCTAACGTGG
>JAHTLZ010000239.1:100665-113314 GCA_023846285.1 Phrynocephalus versicolor
TTCCTTCCTTCCCTTCCTTTCCTTCCTTCCTTCCTTCCTTCCTTCCTTCCTCTCCTTTCCTTCCTTCCTTCCTTCCTTCCTTCCTTCCTTCCTTCCTTCCCTTCCTTTCCTTCCTTCCTTCCTTCCTTCCTTCCTTCCTTCCTTCCTTCCTTCCTTCCTTCCTTCCTTCCTTCCTCTCCTTTCCTTCCTTCCTTCCTGCCTGCCTGCCTGCCTGCCTTCCCGCCATGCCAGTAGCGCTCTCTGCCCCAGCCAGTCCTTGCAGGCCACCCTCCAGAAGCAGGCACCCCCCACCCCCCCACCCACGCGCACACATGTGAGGGGCCCCTGCACGCCTGGCAGGCAGGCAGGATACAGTTCTCATCGCCCTTGCGGTTCCGAGGAGGCCCAGGCATGTTTAGCAGGACCAGCTTGGCGTCCTGGGACTTCTTCACGATGGCCTCATTCAGTCGGATCGCCGTGTGCATCCGCCTCACGTTGGACTGATTCCTGGGGGAGAACAGCCAGGTTGGGGGCGGGGGGGAGGCTCAGCCCCCTGTCCCCGTGCCCACCTCAGGCTCCTTGGCCTCGTGGGCTCCTTACCTGACACGGCCCTGCCCAGGCTGGGAAAAGTCCACCAGGGCCCGACAGGCGGCAGCCCATGAGATGCCCCCCCCAGCCCAGAGCCACCAGCCCACCCTTCCTCCCCAGGGGGGGGGGCTTCCTCCTGCGTGGCGGAGGCAGCGGGACCATGCAAAGGAAAAGACTTACAGGGTCTCCCACTCGCTGGTGGCAGCAGGCAAGGGAGGGAGAGAAAGAGAGAGAGAGAGAGAGAGAAGGAGGGAGGGAGGGAGGGAGCAGGTCACTCGTTGCCTCGGGTGCCCCTCCCCCGCCCCCTCCACCTTGAGGCCACAGACCACCACCACCACCCTGCCCCCCTATGCAAGCCCAAAGCATTCTGGGCCTGGCCACAGAGCTGGGATCGGGGCCTCTCTCATGCCCCCCCACCCCCCCAGGGGAACACCCCGTGGGCAGCGGCTCCCTTGGGAACTCACGGCTTCATGCTGAAGAAATCCTTGAGGCTCTCTTCACTGACGGGGCTCCTGGCCTTGTTCTTCTCGGCCACTTTGTCCTTGGTCCACGTGAGGTGCACCTTCTCTGGGGCGGCTGTTTCGGCCTCGGCCTCCCCCTCCGTTTCCTCCCCAGGGGACTGGGGGCTGCCCGGGAAGGAGCTGGCGTCCTTGTCGTGGATCAGCTGCACCTGTCGCGGGGGTGGGGAGTCTTGGGATCAGGCCCACCCTCCCTGCTCGCTTGTCACCCTTGCCCACGCCCTGCCGTGGTTCCTCCCTTCCCCCACCGACAGGCTGGGTTCTCCCCCCCCCTTTGCCTCCCTTTGGAGGCCAGAAAAGCCCCCCTCCCCCACCCACTGCCAATGAATTGCCCCCCCCCCGGGTCCCTCCTTCCCTCGGCCACATCCTCAGTGGGGCGCCCCTGCCCTGGTGGTGCCTGTGTGTGTGCCACCTGAAAGAATCCAGCAGGTGAGGAAAGGAGGCAAGCAGCCTCACGCAGCTGTTCCCAGGTGGCTGAGGGGACGGAGTGGGCAGGGCCCCCTTGGAGATTGCCCCAGGGAGGAGGAGGCGGGGGGGGGGGGAGCCCGGGCACCCACTGCTGTTGAGATGGTGGCACGCCCTCTCTCTCTCTCTCCGCGTGCAGCAGGGTCCTCCCTTGGATGCCACCAGCCCCTTGGAAGGGGGGTTCAGGATCCCTTTCCTTTCCCTGCTCTCACGGAAACCCCCACCATGACTGGCCTCCCTTGCTCCTAGGGAGCTCCAGCGAGTCCCCTTGAAAGGTGTGGTGGCCAAGAGCCTTTGGGGAAGTGGGGCTGAGAGGGCAACGAGGCCACAGAGCAGCAGGCCAGCTCTGGTCCCACCCCCCCAAAAAAACCCTTTCCCCTTCCCTTGGCGGGAGGCGGAAGGGGTGCCCCGGCGGCGGGCCGATGAAACCCCCCCCCCCCCGGGCGTCCTGAGCCGGGTTCTGCAGTTTCTTTGGCTGGCAAGAACTTCCTTGGCACGAGAACAGTGGTTCTTCTACTCCTGCTCCCCCCCCCCCAACATTTGGGCAAGGCCTGCCCCCCCTTTTTGCTCCCGTACCTCTTCTTCCGGCTTCTCCTCGGTGTCCCCCACCTGCTCATCCGGGACGCTGAGTCGGAGGTGGGCGTTGGCCGGGTTCTTGCGCCGGATGGAGCCCCGAGACTCGTCAGTGATGCTCTGGATCTGGGGGGGGGCGCAGAAGAGGAAAGCCACAGGGGGCCGTGGGTAGCCAGCAGAGGGACAGTGCCCGGGGGCCTTTCTGCTTGCCCTCCGGGTGTGGCTGTGAGGCTAGTGTCGCCTTCTGGATGTGCCGGGAGTGCCAGGGTGCCGGGTCCCTCAGTGTTCCTTTGCTTTGCCCCCCCCCCCCAAGACAGGCGAGCCCAGAAAGCCTGAGGTCACCCCCCCCAAAAGACACCTGTGGCTCCTCAGCTCCCACTTCAGGAGTCACGGTGATGCCATGACCACCAGCTGCAAATCCCCCCACCAACCGCCCCCCACCGCCACCTTTGAAAAGGCAGTGGGGATGGAACTGCCCACTGTGATGAATTCTAGAAAATTCATCTTTTGATCTGTCCTGTCATCTGTATAATCTGTTGATTCCTGGCCATGTCATGTCACACGCTATCATTTCTTTGAAGTCTGAGTTGGAAAGGGACACTGACTTCTCACAGGTGGATGCCAAGTCAAATGGGAGCACAAATGTTACGTTTTCTCATCATCCAAAATGTTTGATGTGGTTGGCAAAATGTTTGATGTGGTTGTAAAATAGCAAATGGAAGGTACCTTACATTGCTTTTTCTGAATATCAAAGTTTATCTTCATCAAAGATGTTATGAGGGGATAGCAAACGGATAAACAGGGTTTTTACAATGTATTTCCCTTTATATCAAAGGAGTCCCTGGGCCTCAAAGGGTTACACTCAGATGACAACAGATGACTCCTGTCAGTTAAGGAACCCACTTGTCAAAATACACATCCTATTCAGATGATGGAACACTTGAGATCAATAGGAATGCAGTAGCCTTTTGTTTACTATCAAAGTAGAAAGTCTTTCCTGGTAATTATGCTAATTGATGAGAGAGTCTACACCTTCCTGAGCCTAATTTGCATTCCTGAAGAACAAAGGGAAATCCTAAGCTGTTAGGTCTATAATAATGAGCCACTTAACCAGGTAGAGAGAGCTTCTTGGGGGAACAGCTTGCAGCCATGTAACTTTTGTGCCGGGCTGGCTTTCAAGCCAGGGGAACGCCAAGAGATCTTTTCCATTCCAGGTGTGAGTATATTAGCCAGAATTAGTTAGCATATTATTTTCATTTCTGGGGTGCAATATTTCACGTTATCTTCTTGAGACTGGTTTTCCTTTTAAGGTTACTTTTAAGTTTGTTTTAGAAATCTGCTTTTGTTTGTTAAGCTCCAGAATCTGTAACTCTTGCCAAATGATGCTGACAAGAAGAGACTCCTGTTTTTACTCTTGTTTTTCCTTTTTAAAATAAAGTTCTTTTCTTTACCTTTTAACTGGAATCTGTGTGTGCCTGAGGAGGGAAGTCATTGCTAATTAACCAGAGCCTTAGCCAAGGCTGCACGCTACTGGCTTTTCCGTGAGCAAGAAAGTTCTTTTGATTGAGCTCTATGGGACTCAGAATTCTGAGGCTCCCGGGTTGAGGGTTGTGCAGAGGAGACAATTCCCTTTTTGGCTGGGGCATGGCAGGAGTATGCTCACCCTCCCAGAACACGCTGTGTCGCTAGTTAAAATGAGGACCCTTCCTGAATAATCCTGGGGCGTGCCTAGACCCCAAATTGGTATATTTTTGGTGGCAGCGAACGGATGGCATGTGGTAACGCTCCGAAGGCGTTACACCCACAACAGGCCGTTTGACTCATTCGAGTTCCTCTCTCCAAGGCAGGCATGGCCTCCCACGGCACCCCACCACACCCCACTGTGCCTGGTGGTGGGGAAATGACTTACACCTCTCCCCACTTCACCCTCGCAGGACAGAAGGGGAAGAAACAGAGCCACTGCCCCCCTCCACCCCGCGCTTAAAGCAGGAGCAGCTGGTGCCAAGCTCTAGGACAGGGCCCCCCTCCTTCTCTATGCCAGCGGCATAGAAGGGGGGGAGCCCTCCGGCAGTCCAGCAGGATCTCCCTCCTTGACGGTTGCCAAGAGAGAAGATGAGGTCTCTGCCTCCCCTTGCGGGACACCACCCTGGTCCGCGGAGGCCACGGCCACGCACGTGCTGAATCCAGGTGCCCCTGCTGGGCCTTACCTCGCGCTCCCGCTCGGTCTTGGTGAGGTGCATCTGCTTGAGGATCTGGGAGCGTTGCTCCATCACCAGTGTCTTCTCATAGGTGTAGGCAGAGATGTCGCTCTCATGCTGGGGGAGGGGGGCAAAGGAGGCGGAGGAGGAGGAAGAGGGAACTCACAGTCATGGCCCTGATGAGCTGGACGGTGCCCAAGGAGCCAGTGAGGTGGGGCAGAGGCGGAAGTGGTGGGGGGTGCAGGCAGGATGTAATTTATACATAGTTTGTATGACACCCTGTGGCTGCAAAGCACTGTTCTGGATGGTTTACAACATGATAAAGCAAAACCCAGAACAGCATGGCTGGGGGGAGGGGGGATCTGGTGCAGTGGGCAAAGGACCTTGGGAAAAGGCACACTAGAGGGGGAGGGGTCTTTAGAGGGGAGCATCAGGCCCTCCTCTTCCTAAGACACCCTTGGAAACGGGCCAGCAATTTCCCAAGTGCCTGCCTGTGGTTCGGGAGTGGCATCACCCACCCACAGTGATCCACCCATATCCAGGTTCGCTACGCAAGACTGCCTGCCTGCCTGCCTGCTGGGCCCTGGATCAGCAGGAGGGAGGCGGCAGAGCAATGCATGACTCCACTTCAGCAGGGGACGCTCAGGAATTTGCCCCCATCCCTCGGCCCTCCTCACCGGAGGCTTGTGGAGGCAGTGATGCCCCTGTGCCTCCCTCTGCATCACAACCCCCCCCCAACAGGCTCCCCCTCCCGGGTCTCTCACCATCTCCACCACCTCCACTTCGGCGTTGATGCGCAGGTGGTAGAGGAAGGTGGTGAGGTCCTTCTTCATCTGGATGCTGTTGTCGTCCATCTGGGCCACGGTGAAGATCCGCATCTTGCACTTGCGCCAGACCTGCCAGGGAGGGAAAGGGGCAGGCGGGATTGAGCGAGAGGGAGGGAGGGAGGGAGGGGCAAAGCCAAAGGTGCCCCCTTGCTGGCCTCCCAGAGAGGAGGCCACTCTCTGGCTTGGCTGTGAACTGCTGCTGCTTCCCTGGAGAAGCCGCTCCGACAGGTCTCCTGCCCCAGGGACCCAAGGGCCCGGTGGCCTTCCCTATCGGAGCCCCGCCCCCAGCAGCCCCTCCCCCCCAAGGCACCTTGTGCTGGCGCAAGAGGAAAGGGAGCAGCATCAGCATTCCCCCGTCATGGACAATCCACCAGACGTCAATGTGGCCCTCGGAGAAGCGCTCGGTGTTGGTGGGAAACATGGCCACGTTCTTGGCCACCAGCAACGCCATGTGACCAGCCGTGGCCTCACGCACCAATTCTGTGGGGCAGATGCAGAGGAAGAAGCATCGGACCCAAGATCCAGGCAGGGGACAGTGACTGTCAAGAAGAACAACTACTAGACCGTCAAGAAGGTCCCGGCTGAAACACTGCCCACTAAGAGTCCTGCCCACCCTAGACAGGTGGGATGGGGGGGCTATGACCTCTTGGCACAGGGAGTGGGCTTCGGGATGAAAACCCACCCTCTGCTTGCATGGCGGCCATTCGTGTGCAAATGGACTGTTTTTTGAACCCAACGCAGTACAAGGGACTGGTGGCGGCGGGTGGGGGGGGGGCTTTTCTGTTCAGCAGGAGAGCCAGAGGCCACTGGCCACTGGTGGTGGCTAAGACTGTCATGGCCACTGCCCCCCCTTCCTTAGAATGGTGAGGCTGGATGGGGTCCGCCAACAGGGTGGACAGAAAAAGCTTCTGGTTCTCTCCCCCCCCTCCAAAAAAAGCCCCAGCCACACCGTTTCTGTCCCAGAGGAGACTGTGTGGACAGAACCTCCATCCCACGGCCTGCCCCAGCTCCCCCATCCGTGGGCAGGGTCTCTCACCGATGAAGTTCCTCCAGGTCTGGTGGTCCTCCTTGGTGCGCCAGTTCCGTGGCCAGCCCACGAGCAGCGTGTTGTGCTGGAGGCCGCCCAGGCCGCTGGACTGGATCAGGTGGGAGAGGCCATCGCGGACGTTGGAAGAGGTCACCACCTGGCAGAAGCCCTTGACCTTCTCCGCCTCCATCATCCGCCGGATGGACTGCGGTGGGCAGGGGGGGAGCGCAGAGGGTGGTCAGTCGGTGGTCAGAGCCCCAGGAGGAAACTTGACCCCGTGGGGCCCCCACCCAACATCAGACGGTCTCTCAGTGCCACGGCTGCCTCCCCGCCGTGTAAAAGGCCATTTTTTCTTCCCCGAGGCTCTGCTCCAGGCAGCCCAAAGAGGCCAACGGTTCCAGCTGCCCCTCCGGCCCCAACGGTCATCACCCCTCCCTCCACCCCTTCGGAGCGAGTTCTGGGGCCAGTGGCCTGCAAGTTGTCCTCCCCCACTGCACGATGTCCGGCTTCCCTGCGAGGTGCTGACAGCAGCTCCACAACAGCCCTGGGAGGTAGGCCGGGCTGAACGGGGGAGGGAGAGCTTGGCAGCTCCCCCCCCCCGGGGCGCCTCCGCTCACCTCCTCGGCCCGCTGGACCTGCGGCTGGTTTTCCAGGAAGGTCCCTTCCAGCACGGAGCCCACGATGGTCAAGCCCTTGCCGGCCTTCAGCTGGTTGGTGAAGGAGAGCAGCTGCGGGTGCACCACGTTTTGGTCCTGATCCACCCGGACCAGCACCAGGATCTGTGGCCTGTGGAGGGGAGGGGACACCTTCGTTCCCACAGGCACGGGTCCCTGCCATGCCTCACTGACCACTGGGCTTTGGCGATCTTCTCTACCACCTTTTGCTCCCCAACACCCCCCCACATCCGACTCTTTGGCGACCAAATTCGAGGGCACCGGACAACCCCAGGCGCTCTTCCCCGTGGGAGTTGCAGCGTCGCCAGTGCCTGGTGCTCAGTCCTACCCCCTACCCCACCCACGCCAGGCACTTCCTCGCCAGCCCCTTTTTCTTTCCAGGTAGCCCCTCCCCTGGAGCTCAGCCCCTCCTGGCAGAAGAGCCCCTCCACCCCACCCTGGGTGCCCTCCGCCCTCCAGTCGTGCGCGCACTCACCGCCAGTTCTTGGTGTGCGGAGGCCCTTCCTCCAGGCGCAGGAGCGCGTAACGGGCGGCGCTGAGGGAGAGGCCTCGGATGCCGTCTCCCCACTCCTTCTCGGCCCTGCAAGACCACGGCGGGCGAAGAGGGTCGGCGAAGAGGGTCGGAGGAGGCGGAGGAAGGACCCACAGCAGGGCACCCCCGCCTCGCCTCCTGCCCTGCAGACTAATCCCACCCCGGAAGCAAGAGGGACGCCCCCGCCACCAAAGGTCCAGGATTTGGCACAAGATCGGCAGATGACGAGCGGCCCGGAGGCAGCCCCGATTCGGCCCAGCTTGGGGGAGGGCGGGGGGTGCTTTGGCCCGTGCTCAGCCATGCCCCCGCCTGCCCGCACGCAGGGCTCAGCTTGGCCTGAGAGGTTTCCCCCTTCCCGGCGTTTTGGGATGGGAACAGGGAGGGGCGGGGGCGAGGGGAGGGAGGGAGGGAGGGAGGCGTCGCCTGGGTCTACTTGGGCATCCGCGCATCGGGTTCGTACGACACTTTCCGGAGAGAGAAACGCTTTGATGCCAGGGAATGAGCCGCCTCTACCGCTTCCTTCTGCAACTCCTTATTTCGGGCGGGGGGGAGATGAGGGAGGTGCTGTTGGGGGCTGTCTCGGCCCCTCTCCCAAAGCGTTGCTGTTTCCCCCCCCCCCACCTTGCCTGGCTCCCCCCCTCCCCCGCCGCTTACCCGCGGTATTCGATGTACTTGTAGATGAGCCCGGCGATCAGCATGGCGACCAGGGCGTAGTACCAGGAGCAGATGAACATCAGGGCCAGGCAGAGGCTCATGCCCAGGAAGGAGAGGGTCCTGCGGGGGTGGGGGGGGCAGGAGAGGCGGCTGAGCAGGGGACCGGCCCTGCCCTTCCCCCCAAGAACCCCCCCCACACACACCTCCCTACCACCCTTGAAGGGGCCGCCCCCCCCCAGCATCCCTGGCGGCCCCTGTTCCCCTGGCGGGCGGGCGGGGGCGCCCGGCGGCAGCACAGACCCACCAGTGGTAGTAGCGAAACCGCGGGCGCCAGTTGGGGGTCCTCAGCAGCGTCTGCACCGCACAGGCCAGGTTGACAAACATGTAGCACATCAAAAAGAACCTGCGAGGAGGAGGAGGAGGAGGCAGCGCCTGGGTGGGGCTTGCCCTTGGCCAGAGAGAGGGCCCTGACCTACCTCTGAGCTCTGGGGAGCGGGCAGGACCAAGCCGCCCCCTCCCCCCTCCCAGCCGGCCCAGGAGCGCCCCCAGGGCAGGGGAGGACAGGCACAAGCTCGTCAGGTGAAGATGCACGGGGGAGAGAGGGGGGGCTCCTGGACACGCGCTGCTCAGCCCGCGGTGTTCCCTCCCGTGCCAGCCTTTCCGGGGCGGGGGCGGGGGCGGGGGTGGGGGCTGCGTACATGGAGAGGATCGGGGCCACCTCGTCCAGGGAAGCAATGAGGATGCCAATTTCGCAGATGCAGGCGGTCATCAGGAGGGCCCACGTGGGCTCCCCGTTCGCCTTGCCGTGCCCAAAGACCTGCAAGGAAAGGAGAACGAGAGGAACTCGGGGGTGGTGGTGCAAGAGCGTAACGCCGCCCCACCCCCGCCGCACTGTTTAGCCCGAGTGCCGGGTGGTGTGGTCAATCAGCTGCATGCTCCCCCCCCCCGTAGCGGCACAGAGCCCTGCCTCTCCCCTGAATGGAGGAGGAGGAGGAGGAGGAGGAGGAGGAGGAGGGGTGTGTGTGGCAGAGAGCGCCCGCCTTCTGGCCTCTTCCACCTCGTCCGTCCTCCCCTCCCTCTTCTCCCGGCGTCAAGCTCCCGGGCGCTTCCCGGACGGTGGGGGTCCCTCCGAAGAAGAGGCCACGGGGGGGGGCGCAGGTGCCGGAGGAACCCTGGCGGGCTCACGGCTCAGCTTGGGCCGTCCCAGGGGACTACTGCCCCCTCCGCTCCGCCCCCCCCATCGCTGACGCTTGGGCAGAGGGCAGGACTCTCCGGTCATCGCCGGCCGAGTGTGATGCCCAAGCGGCTCGGCGGGCAAGGACCTTGTGAATCCACCCGCGACGGGGGAGGCGATGCCCTCCTTGGCCTGCCAACGCCTGGCGGGAAGTGCGAAGAAGCGGCAGACCCGCTAAGTTCGCGGGACCGCCCGCCGTGGGACGCCAGTCGGCCCGCCCGCCCGCCCGCCCCTTCCAGCCGAGGCCTCTTTCCTCGCGGGTGGGCGCCGCTGCTTTCGGGAGCCAGACTGGAGCTGCTGTCCCTGCGCCGCTGGAGCCCAGGAGAAAGGTGGGACCCGCACCCTCAGGGCTCTCCCGCCGCAGAAGACAACGCATGATGGCAGCAAGGGGGGTGCCTGCGCGCGTGTGTCGGTCTTGTCTCCTTGTGTATATTCCTGGTCCCCTCTATCGAAAACAAGAATCCCCCCCCCAGCCGGGACAAAGGCTTGGGACCTTCCCGCTGCCTCTGCCTCTGCCTCTGCCCCAGCCGAGCTCTGCAGCTCCTGCGCAAGAAGGGCCAAACTGCCGAGGAGGAAAGCGGCGGCGCTAGGATGGGCCAAACCCGCGGGAAACGACCAGAGGAGCCGAGGAAGGGTGGAAGGACACCGCCCAGCGATCGAGGGGGGGGCGCTTTTCGCTCTCCTCCCGGGGGGTGGGGGGCGAGGCCGGTTCCCCGGGGAGACCGTCCCGGCCCTGAGTGGGCTTGGAGGCGCCAGATGGGCCCCGCCGAGCAGGCCTAGCCAGGGAGCGAGCGGGGCCCTCCTTGGGACGAGGCGGGAAACCGGCGGGGGAGCCCGGCCAGGCCGTCCGGAGAAGGGAAACCACAAAGGGGAGCGACTGGCCTCGCCCGCGCAACGCCGGGGCCTTGGGCGTTAGCTTGGCAGGCCGTCCATGCTCGGCGGCGGCGGCTGCCCCGGCGGAGCGCTTGACCCGGGAGCGGGAACGGGGCCGCCAGATGCCCGCCACCGCCTGGGCCTCCAAGACACAGGAGCCCCGCGGTGGCGAACGCGAAGGGAGGGGTCCCCGAAGGTGGGGGATAGGAAGAAGGCATCGGCACAGAGCCGCCGCAGCCGGGTGGGCCGAGGACGGGCGGGAGCGTTCTGGCTCCTCCGAGGCCTCCGGGCAGCCGCGCGAGCGGAGCGGCTCCTGGAAGAGAGTCGGGCCAGGAGCCTGCCGGCCTCCCCCCCCACACACACACACATACACACCCAGGCATCGGAAGGCAGAGGGGCAGCGGCCGTCCTCCGATCAGCCTGCGAGAAGGCGACGGGGAAGCGCCTCCATCCACACCGGCAGCGCTCCCTCGGCGCGCGCGTTCGGCGAGTCGTTGGGCTCCAGAGAAGGGCTGGCAGCCAGGGGGCCCGCTCACGACCCTCGTGCATTCGGCTCCCTTCCCCTCGACGGGCTCCTGCGTGATGTGCCCCTTTGCCCTCCCGCTCCTTGGGGGCACCTCTCCCGCCCAGCATAGGAGGGGGCGGAGGGGAAAGAAAGAGCGGGGCTCTGGGGGGTCCCTGGGCAACCCTGGGTACGGGGGGGGCAGAGCGCGGGCCCAGGAGGGATCACCACGGAGATCCCCTGGCGTCCTCCACCCTGCCCCGGGAGGGTTTGGGGCGCCAGGGCCTCCTGGGAGCTTCGGAAGGGCCAAGGCAGACCCAGTCCTGTGGCCGTGGCTCCGAAGGTCCGAAGAGCCTCCCACGACTCCAGGGCGGCCACTGAGGTCAGAGAGCACCTCCACCAGCCTTCCCGAATGAGGCACATGGCCGCAGTGGCTGGAGAACATTGCGTGTGGGTGGCAGTGGATCTCGCCTGAGAAGAGATCCGCGGGAGATCACAGGAACTGACAGGATCACAGCAAGAGACCAGGTTTGGGAGGAGAAGGCTCCTCTCCCTGGAGGCCCCAGGGGAAGCGGGAGCACAAGGCCACTGTTGGGCTGTTGTTCCCTGGTGGAGTGTTGGGTGGGTGGGGGGGGGCAGGCACAGAGGAGGGAGGGGCTGGCAGCCCTCTCAGGCCCGCACAGCGTCGCGTGCAAGCGACTGGGCAGAGGGACATGTGAGTCTGTGGCACCAAAACCAACCGAGTGCGTGGCTGTGTTTGGACCTGCCTGCCCCCCCCACACCTTCCTGGTGGTTTACCAGGTGCTGCTTTTAGGCTGGAGGGCAGCGCTGCCTCCCCCCCCCCAAGCAGGCCTCTGGGCAGGAGAAGGCAGGCCTCCTCCTCTGATCGCCCAGCGCTGCTCTTCCTCTTGGCTGAGGAGGAGAGAACAAAAGCAGAGGCGCCGCCGCCAAGGAGCGCTCTGGAGGGAGGGAGTTTTTAAATTAGCCACGGAGGGGAGCCATCTGTTCCAGTTTGAAGAGATGGCCCTTAGCACTCACTCGTCTTTGGGGGGGCCACCGTCCACACGCAGGGACACCCCAGAAAGGCAAAGGCCACGCCAAGCAGGGTCCACCTTGTGCAGCAGAGCTGGGGCCCCCAGTCCCCCTCCCGTGGCTCCAGAGAGGGGCCAAAGGCTGCCAGGGAGGGGAAACTCTTCTACGGGTGTCCCCCCCCCCGCTGCCCTCTCCCCGTGCCTGTGCTCCGGCGACGGTCCTCCCTCCCCCAGCCCCCAGCAAGGAGAGAGCCAGGGCTCACCCGCAGGAAGGGCACGATGCCGTCCCGGGAGATGGCCTGCAGGAGGCGGGGGGCTCCGGTCAGGCTCTGCAGCCCAGCCCCGCAGGTGGAGAAGAAGGACCCAAAGACGATGACCCAGGGCGACGGCCAGGCCAGGGTGCCCACCACCAAGTTCCCGTTCACAGCCTCACCAAACCTGGAAGGAGAGCGGAGGAGGGCGGCGTCACACACCCGGACAGACACAGGGCACCTTGGGGGAGGGGCGAACCTTCCCCGCCTCCCTCCTTCGCCCTGTGGGGGCCACCTAGAGGTTGGGTTGCTCTGAGCTGGTGCCCACATGGAGCCTTGGGCTTGAGGGCCTGCGGCTGACCCCCTGCACCTCCACCCACTAGAAGCCAGCAGCCCCCTCCCCTCCCCCCCCGAGCCACAAGCTCTTCCTCTCCCCGCAGCCCCACCCAAGCCTCTTGGGCCACCCTGCAATGCACAACGCCCCAAAAATGTCAGTCACAGCAGCCCCAGGCCTGGGGTGGCCTAGATAGAGGGAAGCAGGAGGCTGCCTCTTGCTGCCAGGAGGGGTCCCAGGGAAGGCATGGGCCGTGGGGGGGGGGCGGTGAGAGGAAGGGAGGGAGGGAGGGAAGCACCATTGTTCCCCAGTGGCCCTGCGTCTAGGTAAAGCTTTTTTTGAAACAACAACAACAACAACAACAACAACAACAACAACAACAACAACAA